>CM047811.1:41111620-41711620 GCA_026214975.1 Gentiana macrophylla | reverse complement strand
GTCATATTCACTTTCTATGAGGCAACAATATATCGAGTTGAAAGTGAATCCATTTGTTTCAACGAATCAGAAAGCGAAAAAAATAAATTTTTCTCGTGATATTCAAGGATAGAATCCAAATTCATTTCCTTATATCACTCCCACTATTATAGTTTGAAATTACGCCCGTTGTTACTCTATTAATCGTTAATGCACACTTCCTTGTTCTCCCAAAGAACTAAGCTACCGAGTCAAGTTACTCGGTTAAGAAAGTCGCTAAGGATACATTGGTTAGTGATCCGAAATCACTTTCCTCATCCTATACTTTCTTTAATTAATGTTTCGGTTTAGCCTCAAAACTTTAGTTAAGATGATTAACACTTATAGACATTCTTTCCCATTCTCAACTTTCCTTAAAAGGAAATAGTCTTGAACTAGCAGTTCAATTGAGTAGACACTACTCGTGAACTGTGGGATGTCTAATAAAAGCGTTACCCAGTGGGACTGATTTTCTAATTAGAAAAACATAATATAAAAGCTCACACTAGTTTATCGATTCCAAATACCGTATAACTAGCGACACTTTAATTTATGATTCTCCAATTTTTCTATCAGAAAATTTCTCGTGTAGACACTACACAATTCACTAGAAGAATATTGTCGTCCCAATCATCTTTCAAACTAACTACGGTTGTCTCTCGTTCTGCACGAGTGACAGCAGTGACATACTTATTTACGTCACTTAAGTTTTGAAGGCTCAAGAGATATATCTCTTCCGAAAAATTAATCGCATGTGAGATTAATATATACAACGTTCTAGTTACTTACCACTTTTAACGAAGTCGTTACTAGTCAATTTTACATATACTAGCAGTCTAGTACTCTAGAGAGATATATAAATAGTTGTAAATAAAATTGACAGAAAATAAATCCAAATTATACACTACTAAAATTTTAGGAACATAAACTAAGTACTTATAGTCTATCCTACCGTTCCAAGGATTTAATCTAATGCCTCAGTGCCGCCTTAGGGTAGGTCAAAGAGGTTTCGATTAATATTGAAGGTCAAATTGAGAATCAAACATCTCATTTGTGATCGTCAATCACCTTTCCTTTTTCAGCCAAGGTACTACCAAAATACCCTTTATGAGTGTGACCTACTGTCTCAGATTTTTAGGTAGACCCCGAGTGTGCCGCCATAGGGTCGGTCAGTGACCCGACGAGTACCCAAAATCCTATCCTTTCAGAGACCAAGCCTTGAATTTTGATAGCGGTGAAGGCCTTCCTTAGGGGGCCGAAATCAAAGCCGGCACGAGGCGTCACCATTCTCTCACGTTGCTTGTGTCAACAGTAGAGGCCGTGGGGTCGGCTGTCGCCTCTCCCGCTCTCTACTCAATATTTTGAAAAAGTGGTGGGTTTCTCGATCACGTTTTTGGACTTGATGTTACATTAAGGAACAATAAATCATAGCCCCGAATGTTGTCGGTTATGTGGGCTAGCCCACCCGACCTATTCGTTAGAACATATGTGACCGTCGGACGGGTCAAGGCTAGGAGAGCTCCGTTGAGCCGTAGTGGCTCTTCGGATGGCTCGAGATTGCTGCACCCGTGCAAATGCCACACGTGGAGGGTGAAGTCGATTGAGCCGTAGCTACTGTTGACCACCCAACCGTGGTTAAACCACTTTCGAACCTGTTTGCCCGTGATTATCCAATCCTTAAACACCAAACTTTCACGTAGACACTACGGAACAAAAACGTAATCTCGTCTTAGGTAAGGTGGAATTCACCGAGAATCCAACACCTTAACCACGAGGTTTCGGGATTTTACTCCTTATGATTTCGCAGAGTGGGATTCACCGAGAATCATCACCCAACCTCGACGATTGAAAAAACCCGTGTTCCTCGGTTTTTACCCTAATTAGTTTCTAATCAATATCAAACAATTAATTAAAACTAATTGCGTGTTTTATACATGCCTAACTAATTCCTCGAATTAATATCTACATGTATACATATGGAGTGGAATTCATGATATGATGCATGTCATGGCAATTTTCCGATTCTACTCATACAATCTACACATGTATACTAGTGCGGAAAATAAACACCGAGATGGACCGTTGGCACCCCCGTAACTAATCTATTCGAAAATAAATTAAAACCCTAATCTGCAGCTGTTAAGAATCTTCGACGATCGGCATATCAAACAAACTTGGATCGGGATGAAACTTTCCAGATCTGATCTTCATTCTTCGGACTTCAAGATGAACGGTCGGATCGGAGCTTTGACTTGTCAATCTTCCTCAGTGAGCCGCCCAACTTGCTGCTGAAACAAACTCTCACAGCAGCGCATCATATACTTCCCGAGATCGATCGGGGATGAAGATGAATCCCGATTGTCCTGAAAATTTTATCTCACGTCCAAAACTCCATGATTATCGATCTGACTGGTCGGATTTTAATTTGAACGGTCTAATTGTTCCCAGAAAATCGAAGAAGTCACAGTTAGGGTTTCTGTGAATCCTGCGTTTTTCTGTTACAGCAGCCACTTCGCAGCAACGAACGGAAACCCAAACGGACTCTGATCGACACCAAAATTTGCGGGATTGTTCATCAACTTCCAATATTGATTCTAACCGGAGGGATCTTCGTTTTAACGGCTCAAACAACGGAAAAAACGAAAATACTAAACAGCTAATGACAGATCTATTTTCTGGAAATTAAAATTGCAATAACAATAAATTACATAATTTCCTATACTCATATGAACGAATTTTCATCGTTTATATGAGTTTACAATAGATCTAACGGGTAAACAGTGCCAACCCCCAATCCATCTCTTCAACCATAGCAATTAATCATTATCAATGCATAAAACAATAAATAAAATTTACCTACATCCAATTCCACTCCTTTAAATCGTTTAATTATGATTATGACGATATAAATCATGGAACCTGGCTCCGATACCACATGAAGGATGCAGGTTCTTAGATCTAAACGAGTTAGATCTATGCGCAGCGGATGGATCACGATTTATATGACACAATTCATAATTAAAGGACTTAAAAACTACAAGGGGGTTGAGATCATGTTACCAATATTAGGAAGAGAAGCCAAGATCTTCCGATGTGTTCTCCAAACGGCGGTTGGTGGACACCCTTCTTGTTACACGAACCTCCTTGATATGCAAAACCAAGAAAAACTTAGAGTTTTTCTTCTTCTAAAACCCTAGACAAGAGAAAACTAATTTTTCCTCTCCCTTATGATATGGTGGTCGAATTATGCCCAGTGTGTTGAGGCTTGGGAGAACTCTCTTTATATAGGAGAGTAAACCTTGTCCTCCAAGGATTAAATAATTAAGAGATAATTATTCCATTAATCCTTTATTCCAAATAAAAGATAAATAAAATGATTATCCCAAACAAATTAGGATAAATCACATTATTATCTAATATTCCATGAATTATCATTTAACAAATAAAAGATAAATCACATGTCAAATATCCATCACAAATGGCGCCACATATAGGGTCATTAAGCCCACATAAAATGTCTTTCATGTGTATTATATTATTTAGCCCAACTAAATAATATCCATGCATATCAATTAATTAGCCCAGCCAATTAATTATCACTGAGGCCCAAATAACAAGATTATTGTACGAATTACAGAAACCACATCGGGGACCATGGACCTATAACCAGTAGCTCCAATAATTAATTATTCATCGAATGTAATAAGTACATTAATTATTAATTCCGGATTACGCCACCATAAACCCGATCATCGAACTCTACCGATTATAGATGTATACTTATACTCAACCCATAGAGTGAATAAGCGTCCATTGATATAATCACTACATACGGATTAACCCTCCATAGATCGTCCATTCTCGAGTGGGAAGTCTCCGTGAACCCGACTCGAATATCTTATCCTTATTTACCATCAACCCCTAGTGATCAATTAGTTCACATATCCGACTAGTAGCTAATTAGTCTAAATATGAACTCGGCCGATCGCTCACTTTCTTAGGGCTAACAAAAAGGGGATCTGTCTCTCTACTTCCCGCAGAAGGAATGGATTCCATGTCTGTGAAAATCGAACTACTCGCTCATCCGGAGATAGTGCCAATGAGAAGTGGTTTGGAACACATTATTTAAGTGAACCGTAACTAACACATCAAACACTACCCCGACAAGCAAAGACCGTGATCACCTCGAGATTAAGGTTGATCCATATATGATCATCTAATGATTTAATAAGATTCCTCGATTACGGAATTATACCGAGAAATTCAGATTAAATCGGTCCAAATCCTATATGAATGCCATCATATATAAATGCCCCACGTAGGTACCCTCTACCGACAGTCCGGATAAGACTATCACACCCTAAGGTGTTTTGGGTGCATTATTGGTGTTTTAATCAAGAGACCCTAAACTCTGATTAAGTTCACCACGGACTAACAGTTTAAGCATATCTCCACTAACTCAATCCTCACGTGTAATCCATACACTGAGTTAAGTGGTTACATACAGATATACTTAGGGTTTGCAGCAGTGTATTACTTTACAAGCACAAAGCTTGTAACTAAGGTGAGATAAATTCCGTCATCCATTATTAAAAACAATTACACAAATTGTCTTTCGGGCACTACACCTAACAAGATGAGACTTGAAAGTAAGGAATACTTGAAGAAATTATGGATTAAACTTATGCTCAATTCTGCAGGGTATAATGCACTTGATTTCTTGTAAATTCGGTAGTGATTATAGTCTCAGGGTTCATCTATTTATAGGTGCAAACATTGTATTTGAATTTGAAATTCAAATCTATCCATTGTTGAATTTTTCTGTATATTCCCCTGAAAATATGATAGTGTCAGTGTCCTTCTGACAGTCAGTCTGTCATCCAATGGTTTTTCTCCATCTGATCTGGCTCTGAAATCTATGAAAATGGCCTTTTAAACTTCACCATTGATTGACTAAATAATATAATGCATGATATCCATACTTATCCAATTAAGCTTCTAGAATAATCCTTAAAATGGATTAAAACAATTTGGCATCCATATCAGATTGTCTGTTCAAAAGTCTGCTGGGGTATGCACTAGTCAGCGGACTTAGAGTCTGATGTGTCCTTTTTTTTGTATGGACACAACAACTGAATTGCTAACCATCTAACCTTTAGTTTGTGAGTTTATAGTACACCATTTTGAGATTATAACTAAGTTCCTTTCATCACATTTCCTTTATGGGAACTTAGACCTTCATAGTAAGGTATATAAGATAAGTTTAGGCCATCACAGACTTACCTAAAGTCTGATCCTATATCCTAGACTTTTAAGTCTTCAATACTAAGTTCCTTATCCTTCAATCCTCAGCAGGTCCTAGACACTCTACCAAAAACCTAATCAAGATGAGTCTTCCATCAAAGTCAGCTGACCCTTTAACAGTGCTTGTTTGATCAAACCTATACAAAGATCAAACTCTAATAAGCCTATACATTCATTCTAGACATATTTTTGCCTTTGCCTTATAACTGCTAGTCTAGCACTCATCATTAAAACCAAATTATGTCTAACAAAAAAGTCTTCAATTCGGGTGTCTGCAAAGTAAAATATGAACACTCTTGGAGGATTTACACAGTGAATGGCCAGAGGCTGAAACATTACCTAGTGCACACTTACGATGCCGAGTCTAACGTCTTTAGGTTGGACGAACCGATTTACATGTGATGGAGCTTTATTAGTATAGTCGAGCTGGCTACTATAAACTAAGAACTACTTCTGATACACCTTTATTTATTGATTTTTTTTATTTTCGAGTTGTTGAGTCAATAAAGTAGCATGACAATCGCAAGGTTTCTTTCATCATATATATCGTTTATCATCCGACTCAGGATATATTTGGTTTTTTCCTTCATGATTCTCATGTGATACCCTTGTAAAAGTTTTCTTGTCTTGCGACGGGCGATACAGAATAAAGTGGGTTAAACTGTCTTGCGCATTCTTGTGTATGCACAATTACCGCCACCTTATTTTATTTTTTCCCTTTGCTTGTTACTCAAGGTTTTTTTTGGAGCATTTGCGATATAGGATGATGAAGTAACTAGGAACAAATTGACGACAATCATGTTCGACGATTCACTACGACACTTGGACAGTAAATTCTAGATCTAAGTACCTTCTCTCTTTTTCCATTATTATTCATTGGGGACAATGTCTACACAAGTGGGGGGTAGGAGGCGGTCTTAGCTTGTAATTGAATAAATGAATAATTTTAATAAATTTAACATTATTTTTAGCTTGTACATTGCACGTCTTCAGTAAGTAATCGGTAAAGGAGCCAAAGAATAATTTGAAGTTAATTATAGCATATTCAATTTAGTATGAAAGAATGAGCATATGCTATATTGCATGAAGTAGTGACTTATTGATTGATGTTTCGTCATTTGCATTCAATTTTTGAGCACATAATCTGAGTAAGAAGTATTCAGATGAGATGAAGAGTTATCTTAGACCGAGAATCAATACTTGTCGGTGGATATTCTTTAACCAATTATAGTAGGATGATGGTAGCAATCATGATTCCATAAACGGTAAAACTGGATACAACGGGCTTGCGAGAGAAAGAGAGAAAAAAGTGAGGAAATCTGCCAAAAAGAACAATAAAATACATGCAAAAAGCATCAAGGTAGTGAAGGAAGAACACTTGGAGAGTAAGAAGCACGACCCTCACATAAAATAAAAACAAACAAAGACCCTTGAGTAGTACTCGGTCCTTAAGTCCACCCGGCCTAATCAAGGTTTCATGTTGTTTACCTGAGTCTGAAAGCAAGAAGAGCAAGTGTGAACACTAGTAGGTTAAGGTTGTGAGGTCACTATAACTTGATTCTCTTCACAAATTCACTTTCACAAAAGATTTATCACACGATACATCGATGCATTGGTAGTTACTATTTAATAGTAACTAATGGACTATTGCATGATATACGTTTTTGTTGAAATCTTTAATGGGGATTACTCTTGGAGGTACATTAGGCCTTGATACTCTTCTCGAGGGCAAGTAGAAGGCTATTGGGGGGTAGTTGATGATGCTCAAAATGATAAACCTTACGGCATCTACATTTCACCCATTCTAAGCTAAAGTAGTTGTTTTCAACCGTTTATATGAACCATTTGTATTAAATGTCATATGTTGGGTTCATGAGTTGAGTAATTTGTATTTAACGTTTATATTCCCCGATTCATTATTATTTAGTGTATTATTTAACTATTTTTAGGCAACGAGATTTGGACCATATGCTTTGACTTATTATAGGAAAGACTGGATACAAAAATTGGGCCTAGGGTTGTCCAGAACATTCAGTTAAGTCGGCAAGAGTAGAAAAGTATGAAAATACCCTTGTAGTTGCGGGAGGTGTTTCCGCAGTTGCGCGTGGTCCAAAAGCCTTGGGTAATGCATTTTCTTAGACGAGGGGTAGTTTTTAGGGTAAGCTAAGTCGGTTATGTAGCTTTAAATAAGAGGCATCAGACCTCGAATTATGTGTGTTTACAATTTTCTACAAGACAAACATGTTATATTCAATAGAAGTTCTTTCTTTTATTTTCCTATGAGTTATAGTCACGGATCCGACGGATTAGCCACCCATTGAGCGATCTACGGAGGATCTGCACTCATCTTAAAGGTATGATTTTCTAGATTTCTAGATGTAAATTCGTCGTTCTTTTGTGGTGATTAGTATGATTTGATTGTTTGTTGGCAATAATAATTTAGTTTTGATGATAATTCATCTTATTCAAGAACATTTTTGTTTACACCCTATTGATGAAGTGCTGAAACTAGCTGTTATAGTGAAATGCTAATTACTAGAGTCTGATATTTGTATAGGTTATATCAGACAAGCAATATAATAGATAGAAGTGTCGTAAAATTGAAAGCGTGAAATCATCTAAGAAACTGGAAAGACAAGTCATCTAAAACTGACTCAGACTACACCAAGAACTGAAGCTCACTCAGAACTGAAGAAGGTCAGTTCACTGAGGGACACAGACTTAGTTGGCTTATCTAAAATTGAAAGCTGAGGTAACAGACACAGTTACAGAAGATTGAAGAACTGAGGGTACAAACTCAGTTATGAAAGTCGAGACTGTAAAGTTATACTTCAGGCAAGTTTGTGGTGACCTGAACTGATTTATGGATCTTGTATGAAGACCTAATAATCATAAGGAAAATGAACTCTTAGATGATACATGCTTATGGTGTACTCTGATTAAGTCAATAATAATCAGAAGAAGAACCGGAGTACTGAAATTTGAAGAAGAGTAAAATCTCGGTTAATGCTCCAAGTCAGTCAAGAAACTGACAACTGACAAACTCAGTATAAAACTGATCCGGAAACTCAGTTTTATAAGTCAGTCATACAACAAACGGATAGTACATTCCAACGTTGTAAAGGAAGCAATTTTATTGGATGAAGTACTCATAAGTCGGAACGGTTACAAAATATAACCGTTACAAGATAGACGTTGATAAAATTTGAATTCAAGAAAGATGAACGTTGGAACTTACACGATAAATAGAGGACTTTGCACCAAGGATCAAACACAAAGAATTAAGAAGATTACAAGCATTTTTGTGCACTAGTCTCGTTCATTCAAATTGCTATCATCTTTGCGCTAACAAGATCAATCAAGAATTTCTTTAAGTGTTCAAGCTACACAGAATTCATCCCGATTCAAACACTTTGAAGAACCACAAACAAGAATCAATTTATTGATTCTCAGCCCAACTTTGATTCTTAATCAAAATTTTAGACTATGAAGGTTCAGTTAAACATTGATTTACAAGTTAAACAACTGGATAATGGGATTTTCATTCACCAAACCAAGTATACAAGGGTATTGATCAAGAAGTTTGGAATGGAGAAATCAGCTAGCATTTCAACACCAATTGGAACTAACATCAGATTAGATGAAGACAAAGAAGGCAAAGATGTGAATCAAACACTTTACAGAAGAATGATTGGAAGTCCACTTTATCATACAGCAAGTGGACCATATGTATCTTTTGATATTGGTGTGTGTGCTAGATCTCAGACAAGACCTAAAGAAAGCCATCTCACAGTTGTAAAATGAACCTTGATGTATTTGAAAGATACATAAGGAGTTGGGATATGGAATTTAAGAGAAGGAGAATTCAAACTGATATCCTACTCAGACTCAGACTATGCAGGATGCAAAGTGGACAGAAAAAGTACTTCAGGCACATGACAGTTATTGGGAAATAGACTTGTGTCGTGGTTCAGCAAGAAGCAAAACTCAATCTCTACTTCTACAGCAGAAGCTGAGTATATCACAGCTGGAAGTTGCTGTGCTCAAGTTTTATGGATTAGACAACAACTGAGATATTATGGAATAGAAGAAGGAATTATTCCTATAATGTGTGATAATACAACTGCAATTACAATAACCGACAATCCAGTTTTGCACTCAAGGACAAAACACATTGATGTGTGATATCACTTTATAAGGGATCATGTGGAAATGAAGGATATAATAGTTCTCTATGTTCCAACTGAAGATCAGTTAGCTGACATTTTCACCAAACCTCTGGACAATGTAAGGTTTGCTAAATTGAGAACTGAATTGAGGATTATTAAAGTCATTTCAAGCTTAGAGATTCGTCAAGGGGATTGATATTTGTCATGCTGGGTGTGCTCACTTGACGGATCAGACATTGACATCAACAATCTCAAACTGACTACTTGAGTTGAAGATTTTATGGAACCCAAATTTTGTAAAACTGATTTCAGTTTCAGTTTTACTCAGTCAAACAAAGTCAATAAAGGGATGGATAAAACTGACAACAGTTACATCACATTTAATTACCGCCATTTTTCTGTTAGAATTCGTAGCCTGTATACCCCCATTATGTCAGATAGTACACATTGGTTACACAAACCATGATGGAATTTGAAAAGATTGTACAAATCGATCAGAAGATCATGGATCATTTCAACTACCTACCCCTTTATATACAACCTTTTTACACTCTCTCTTTGCCAAAAATAAAAATCAAACTTTCTCATCCCTAAATCAACCATAAATTTTTCTTAAATGGCCGCTTCAAAGAAAACTCAAGTAGAACGGTTAATCACTACACCTGATACGTTCACACTTCAAGAATTCAAAGAAATGTATGGTAATACCTTTTTTTCCAGTCATATATCTGAAAAGATTTGAAGATTACCGGGTTTACGAAATCTTTTGGAAGCAAAATTGCAACAAGACATGGACTTGGAAGGTCTATTGCTATTCTGGGAAAACATGAAGTTGCTGAAGAACTCTCTACTTATAAGAGTTCATGGTAGGAAGATTTTTGTCAATGAAGACATCATCAGACAGCTTTTTGGCTTCAAAGATCCTCTGGTGAAATCTATTGATCTGTCCTACTTACCACTTCAACGCAGTGCTTTCCTTAGACAATTTTTGTTTCAAAGGAACCAGCAGAGGTTGATACGCATATTAAGGACCTCAAAACTGAGTTTGGTCTTCTCAGCCGATGGATTAGCATACATGCCATCGGACAGCACCAAGGACTAAGTAATTTAACTGAAGATGGTATCTACCTAATGAATTTCATCTGGGATGGATTTGAGTTCAACTGGGCTGGATATATCTTCAATCAGATCAAGCAGTGCCCACGCTGAAGGAAGACAAACTGAAGGCAGATTTCGACTGAAGAAATCACTTAGCTTAGTGATTCAGTATTATTTGGAAAGAATCAGTGGTGGGAAAAAGAGTGCACAAGCTGCTACTACAAAAGCTGAAGTAGTTGCAAGTTCAACAAAACCAAATTCCCAACCTGAAGCCAATAGTCAAACTGTGTCCCTGCAGATCGCTCAGCAAAAAGGCATTAAAAGGAAAGCTGAGATACAAGGAGAAAAATCAATTGTACGTTGTGTGTACCTAGGTACTTCAAGTCAGTTAGCAACAACTGAGGAGGAACAACAACTAGCAACTATTTTCAGTCAGTTAAAGGCTTCAGTTCCTGAAACAGTTCCAGAGAAACAAGTTTATGTTATGCACAAGGAATAGGTATCTCAACAACCAAAGGAGTATCTCTTTGATGCTGAAAGGATCATCAAACTGATGAAGATAAAGCTCAAGACCGAAGATTCTCAAGAATTTACTATACTTATTGAAGAGAAATTATTGTTGGAGAAACTGGAAATACCAAATCTGTATGCACTATTTCCTATGGAAGAATTTCTCAACAATTGCTACAACAGATTCAGAGAGATAGCTACTAGAACTGAATCAACCACATCATCTATACCCAAAGATGTTTTAAAGAAAAAAGATGATGATAAGGATGATGATTCAAGGAAAGAAGCTCAAAGGAGTACACGTTTGTAGTCAGAAACTCAACCTCAACCACAAGCAGCGCAAACTGATACTCAGCAAGGAGAATTGCCAGTTGGAAATAAGGCAACTGACAATAAAGCAGAAGAAGCTAGAGCTGATGTTAATCAGCAACTAATGAAAATTGAGATGCCAGTAAATCTAAAATCCAAGAAACAGAGGAAGAAGACCCATCTGAGAAACCTACAACTGAAGAATTAAGCCAGGTCCAAGAAGGCTTGAAGATTATGCTCAACCAAAAGGATGGTTTAAGTGGTCTTCTATCACATGTTTCCAGTTATTTACAGGAAGAAAACTGATGTCTCAACTCAAACTAAGTTGGACATTATGAAGAAATCCACATCAAATTCAGTTTCGGAGATTCTCAGTCTGAAGGAAAAACTTGAACAAACAACTATGAAAGATCGAGAAACTCTTGCTCAAGCTGAATGGCACCTCAATCAATGGATCTATGTGCTAGAAACTCATCTCAGAGATGTCCTCACCTCTCAGAAAGAGATGTCCACAAATCAGAAGGCAATACATCAGCTAATCAATGAGTTGCATGATGCCAAAAAAGGGGAAGTGGAGGAAGAAAAGCTGAAGTTATGTGAAGAAAAATTGAAGCTTGAAACTGAGTTGACAGAATTGAAGAAAGCAAAATCAGCTACAGAATCAAACATCAAACAAGTTGAAGAACTAACAGATGAGCAGCTGATACTCAAATACAGTCAACCTGATGAAAGAAGAGCACCCTCACTGAAGATCTTTGGATGAAGTTTGTTGCAGACTACAGTCATGTCAAAGCCAATTACAGATACAAGAATTATGAAGAATCAATCAACTACTTTTTGTGTGATGTCCATCATAAACATAAAATGGCCAATTATAAAAAGATCAAAAGGATTGAAGAAAAACTTCAGATCAAAGATAAGCTTGAATAGATGAAAGCAGATGTCAATGAGTTCAAATGTTATTACAAAGGTGAAAGTCACTTTCCAAAGTTAGCTATGTGGAGAAAATGAAAGCTAACAAGCCAAGTGGATTACCTCAAGACTTTCGGCAATGAAGATACAAGGATTGAAGGAGAATATCGCCTTCATGAAAAAAGAAGGAAGTATGTCTTAGTTAAACAGAAAGTTGTTTAAAGTTTCATTTCAGTTTATACATAATGTCTAACTTGATCCAGTTTTTGCAAAATCTTAATGAAATCCAGTTTCCAGTTTTACTTTGTTTTGTATTATGTTTATCTTTAAGCTTTTCTTTTAGGATGGGTTTTGGCATCATCAAAAAGGGGGAAGTTGTTGGAAATAATAATTAGTTTTGATGATAATTCATCTTATTCAAGAACATGTTTGTTTACACCTCATTGATGAAGTGCTAAACTAGCTGTTATAGTGAAAGGCTAAAAGATGTCTAGAACTGAATGTATAAGTTTTACTAGAGTTTGATAATTGTATAGGTTATATCATAAAAGCACGGTAATAGATAGAAGTGTCGTAAAATTGAAAACTGGAAATCATCTAAGAAACTGAAAAGACAAGTCATCTAAAACTGACTCAGACAACACCAAGAACTGAAGCTTACTCAGAACTGAAGAAGGTAAGTTCACTGAGGGACACAGACTCAGTTGGCTTATCTAAAACTAAAGGCTGAGGGAATAGAGTCAGTTACATAAGATTGAAGAATTGAGTGTACAGACTCAGTTATGAAAGTCAAGACTGTAAAGTTAGACTTCAGGAAAGTTTGTGGTGACCTGAACTGACTTTATGGATCTTGTATGAAGACCTAAGAATCATAAGGACAATGAACTCTTAGATGATATATGCTTATGGTGTACTTTGATTAAGTCAATAATAATCAGATTAAAAACTGGAGTACTGATATTTGAAGAAGAGAAAATCTCAGTTAATGCTCCAAGTCAGTCAAGAAACTGACAACTGATGAACTCAGTATAAAATTGATCAGGAAACTCAGTTTTATAAGTCAGTCATCCAACAAACTGATAGTACATTCGAACATTGTAAAGGATGCAATTTTATTGGATGAAGTACTAACAAGTCAGAACGGTCACAAAATATAACTGTTACACGATAGACGTTGATACAAGTCGAATTCAAGAAATATGAACGTTGAACCTTACACTATAAATAGAGGACTTTGCACCAAGGATCAAACATGAAGAATTAACAAGATTACAAGAATTTTTGTGCACTAGTCTCGTTCATTCGAATTTATATCATCTTTGCGCTAACAAGATCAATCAAGAATTTCTTCATGTGTTCAAGCTACACAAAATTTATCCAAATTCAGATACTTTTAAGAAGCATTAAAAAGAATCAATTTATTGATTCTCAGCCCAACATTGATTCTTAATCAAAGGTTTAGACTGTGAAGCCATCCGGTGAAGGTTTTGCCAAGGAAAGTAGTATCAGCAGTCGGGTAGACTGTGTTTGTGGTGGTAGCTGGTGAAGAGGCATACGTAGCCCTTCAAGGACCAGTGACTCAAGCAATTGCAGAGCATCCATTCCACCTATTCTACAAGTGTTTAGTTAGTGAAGCTAGGATTAGCCAAGGAATATTGTTTAGGACTTTTTGTAACAGCTCACCTCAAGAAGTTCTAGTGAAATTTTCCTCCTACACCACAGGGGAAGAGAGGACTGACAGGATTACACCACCTAGAACCTCTATAACTCTTGTTTCATTTACATTACGCATTTAAATTCTATTTATCATTACATCATTTATTATTGTTTATTCAGCATACTGAGAACTGATTGTTACACAACTCACAGCTCACAAACTGACATTCACCAAAATTCAATTTAGGACACTTAGTTTTGCATAAGTCAGTTTGACATAGACTCAGCTCAGTCAGCTTAACTCCACACAAGTTTTAACTAAACCTTTGTAGATTAAAATCCAGTTTTTAGTGACAAGTTTATTCACCCCCCCTCTAAACTTATGTTAGTGTTTCCAAGGGACCAACATTGTTTGTATTAGATCTGCTTTGTAGTAGTTAGTTTATTTTACCCCATGCGTGTATAGATCTGATTTGTTGGTGAAAAAATCATGAAATAGAGGTTGCACTCTTGTGCAATTGCAGCGGTCTATACCGTAATTGTGGGGCACCTAGTAAGCCCTAATTCAAGATAATCGGCACCAGCTACGTCTGATCGACGTATTTAATTTACATGTTTGTAGCCTGATTAACTATTTGCATGTCATCGTAAATGAACATGAAGGGCGATAAATTGAAGCGTTAGTTTGGACATAGTCTTGATCGATCCTTAGGAATGTGCTAGTCAATCAATGAATGATCATGATCAATGCTGCTTATGGGGGGTCTTTGGTTTTGAGCCGACTAGTCCTAATTCTTATTGCATGTGAATTAATACAATCAATGAATGAGGTTAATTTCACATAGGAACGTACTGTCCTTTCAATGGAATTAGCGTAAAATTAGGGATTAGCACCTGTAGCTGAAAATGAAATAAATATTACCAATGGAGATGATTGATGAATGGTATAGGGGGAATAATTTATTCACTAGTTAGAACTAATCTTTACAAATTTATAGGAGTATAATTGTTCTTGCTCTTACTGATTATTTGTCTCCACTTTTACTCATCCTGCACCATAGTTGATCATAAACCGTATTTATGATACTCAATCTCGATTAAACATATCTTATGAGTCTCTGTGGGACTCCACATTGACTCGACAGTACTCTTCTACGATAGACCTAGTCCTATTGCTAGTAGTCCGTGCTTACACCTTGGTGTGATCAAGCTTTTTGGCACCGTTGCCGGGAATCGTGTCCATAATATTTTTAATTTAATATTGGGACTCTGTATATTTTTGTTATTGATTTTGTTTCCCAGTTTGTGAATATTTGGAGTCGTAACAATTTCTGTTCTGTTTGTTTCTGGAGAAAATTTGCTCCGCAATTGCCTCGTGTCCTACCACAATTGTGAGCTACCCAGAAATAAAAAGAACCGTCTATGTTCGGTCAGAGTCGTGTCAGTTGTCAGAGTCTATATATTTCTGAGTCTGCCAGGTGAGTGTAACAGCCGCCGAGGCAAGTAACTAACCTTTTATTTTTCTTTTTGTGTCTTGTAGTACACAACAAGGATTTCAGTAGATAAACTCTAGTGATACTGTTGGACTTATTTTTATGTTTTAGTCATGAGTGCCAGACTAGCTGTTATAGAGCAAAGGCAAAAAGATGTCTAGATCAAATGTATAAGGTTATTGGATTTTGATCTTTGTATAGGTTTGATCAAACAAGAACTGTAACTGGTCAGCTGACTTGCATCAGCAGACCTTTCTAGGTCAGTAGGGTACCTGAGTCAGTAGACTAGTGTAGGAACCTGCTGAAGATTGAAGGATGAGGGTTCAAACTCAGTTATTGAAAGCTAAGGGATCAAACTTAGTATTTAAAGTCAAGGATATGGAATCAGAATTTAGGGAAGTCTGTGATGACCTAAACTGATTGCCTATACCTTGTGTACAAGGTCTAAGTTCCATAAGTTAAATGGTGATTGGAACTTGGTTATGTTCAAAATGGTGTAATCTAACTTCATATTAAAATGTTAGATATGAGAAAAGTCAGTTGCAGTGTTTTATAAACACAACAACTTTGGATCAGCTGACTGATATGAATTTCATTAGACTTAAATTCACAGGCACCTGCTGAACATATATTTCGTTTTAATCAAAGGTTACATTGGAATATTACAAGGACAAGGACATATAACAACTCTTGATTTTGTCAACAAATCAATGGCTAAGATTAAAGGAACGTTGGAAAGAAACAGAGGTTTATCCATTGGATACAGGTCAAAGGGTGGACAGTCTGAAAGCTGTCAAAAAGTAAACTGACAGTGTCAGTACTATGTGCAGGGATATAAAGCAAGTCAGAATAGGGACGTATCTGAAACGGCAATGTTTAAATTTCAAACATAATTCACAAGGATTCTCACCTATAAATAGAAGACCCCTGATTCAGATACACGTGATGAAAAATAATAATCTATCTGAAGCTATCAAATTTCTTATCAAGAAATTCACTCTGCTGATATCACTGAGCTTAAAACTACTGATCTAGTAATCTCTTCAAGTCTAACCTACAATCAAGTTACATCAAGTACACACACTTGAAGACTTCAAGCTTCTGATCATTTCATCCTGATCAAGCTGCTGAAAGCTGAATCACTTATTTGATTCAAACTTTCTTTTACAAGAAAGCTGCTGAAGACAGTGAAGCATCTTTGTGTGTCAAGGACTGTTGATTGTGGTGGAGCTGCTGAAGAGGCAATCCTACCCTTCAAGGTCCAGTGGAAGACTTTGGAGTAGCAATCCTACCTGTTCCAAGTGTTCAGTTTGTGAAGCCATAGTTATTGGTGAAGGACAGACAACTTAGGGATTTTTGTAACTGCTACCTCTAAGATCTCTAGTGAATTACCTCCAACATCACAGGAGAAGAGTGGACTGATAGGATTACACCACCTGGAACCACTATAAAAATTGCCTACTTACTTTCTGCATTTACATTCTGCATTTAGTATATTGAGCACATCAACCTACTAAAACTAGCAACTGAATCACACACTTACACTACTGAGTATCTAATACTTAGTATCATATTTTAACAACAAGTAATAAGGCTTAACTTGAATATATTCCACTGCAACAAATTTAGTAAAATCCACAGTCAGCAGACTACTGAGTGGTCAGCAGACTACTGAGCAGTCAGTAGGCTACTGAACTAGTTGAGTTTGTTAACTTCAAAAGTTTTATGTGTTAAGTTTATTCACCCCCCTCCCCCTCTAAACTTAACCAAAGCCTTTTCAAGGGACCAACAATTGGTATAAGAGCAGTGCTTCTATTCTGAAGTAATCCTACTTGTTGTGCTTGTGAAAATACTTTGAAAACTTTTTTTTAAGTTTCTGATTTTCAAAGCTTTGCATCATGGATAAAAACCAATTTGCTATAACATTGTTGATGTGTTCTTTAGATCATTTTGATGAGTTTAAACGTCGTATGCAGGCTTTTCTAGCTGCAACACATGATGAGATGATGGATGTGCTGACTGATAGACCATTGGAAATCACAAAAGCTATAACTGTAGATGGTCAAACTCAGTACATTCAAAAGCCAAAAAGAGAGTGGAATGATGAAGATAGAAAGAGAGCAAACCTCAACAATATTGCTATTGATATCATTTACAGAACCTTGGATTGCAATATGTATATGAAAGTGAAGGAATGCAAGACTGCAAAGGAACTTTGGGATAAGTCACAATTAATTTGTGAAGGCACTGATGCAATCAAGAAAAACAAAATCAGTGTTGCCAAAAAGAAGTTTCAAGACTTCAAGATGAAATCAAATTAAACCATTGAACAAATGGAATCATGATTTAATTCAATAATAGATGAACTTACATTGCTGAATCTGATCTACTCAAAAGAGGAAGTCAATACAAAAGTCTTGGAAGCCTTACCTGCAAAAGAAGTTTGGGAAATGAAGGTTACTGGAATTGAAGAAATGAGAAGACTTCATGAACAGGATACCTTCAAATTATTTTCAGATCTCAAGGCTTATGAATTCAGTAAGAAACTTGTACCTGAAACTGAAAAAGAAGAACCAAAGACCACTGCATTAGCTGGTGCACATCAAGAAGAAACATCAGGAGCTCAAGATGATCTACTAGATGAGATGCAAGAGCAAATTGCCTTACTAAGCAAGAAAATCATAATGATGAAAACTGGAAAGGGTTCTCCAAGGAATTTCACAAAGAAATCTAGTGAAAAGAAGAAGGATGAATCCAAGAAAGACAATGATTATTTGTGCTATCAATGCAAGAAACTAGGATACTTCAAACCTAACTGTACTGAACTAAAACAGAAGAAGGAACCTGATTATCTTTGCTTCAACTGCAAGAAGACTGGACATATCAGACCTGATTGTCCAGACCTACTTAAAAGCGAAAGTAAGCAAAGAAGATTTGGCAAGAAAGCTATGGTTGCTGAAGATGAATCAGGATATGAAGTTGAATCAGAAAAGGGAAATGAATCTGATGATATTGCACTTGTTGCTGATATGGATGATTATGCTTTAATGGCAAACATGGATGAAATAGAGGAGGTATACAATTCTGTATCTATAAACACTCCTGCTGAAAGTGATTGTGAATCAACTTGTGGTTCAAATCCTAAAAACTCTGACAATGAAGAAAATTGGATGCCATCCTTAATCAACTAAGTATAATACAATCTCGTTATGAGATTGTGAAGGCTGAAAAAGAAGCTCTTCAAGCAGAAGTTGAAAGGCTAAAAGCTGAATTAAGAATTCTCAAGGAAAAGGAAAAAGAGTTTGGACTAAATCAGCACAAGCTTGCTGTACATTCAGTAGCTACTAAATCTGCTGAACAATCTTGTTCCTCCACTGCATTCAAATCTGAAAGCCTTATGGTGATAAAACAGGCCTTGGATTTCAACAATCCAATAAGAGTGGATCAAGTAAGGTTACTGAACCTAGTACCAGAATTGGTCCTAAGTTTGTACCTACATAAGATCCAACTCCAAAAAGGATTGCTGAAGCAGTAAAGCCTACTGAGAATGCTTCAAAGAGGCAAAATCAGAAGTCAAAAAGGTCATCAGTACCTAACACAAAGAATAAATCTAGGATAGGACTGATGTACCATCTAGACCTACATATAGCAGACATGCTACCAAGTCTGCTGGACCACATAAAGGGTAAAATCTGAAATATTCCAAGGATAAGAATCCTAAACCTAAAAATGTCAATCATAATAAGGATACTTATTTCAGGGGGAAATGTAGATTGTTCCCTGTTGATGATGACTGGAATATTCTTGCATATACTACTAGAAACAATAGATATAACAATACTGCTAGTGTAAAACCTCCACAATGGACTCAATAGATGACTCAGCAGAGGACTTATATAAGACCTCAGCAGGGACCTCAATAGACTCCATTTTATAGGGCTATTCCTAAAAGACAGCAAACCTATGGTTATGCTAATGCTTCTAACAATAGAAATCACTTTAAACAACATTACATACCAAAAGGCCAGAAAGCACATGGGAGTCCTACACAACCTAAAGTTAGACCATATGGATGTGTAGAATACATGTATGAACAAAAGTATGACACTTTTCAAAGAAGACCTTATGGAAATTTGCCAAGGGTTCATGCTTACCACTGACCACTATGGACCCAAACTGTTTTGGGTACCTAAAATACATTAACTTTGTTTTGTAGGGTGTCCGGTACTTTGACAGTGGATGTTCTTGACATATGACAAAGAATAAGCACTGTTTGACAAACTATGTGGCAAAGGATGGTCCAAGAGTGAATTTTGGTAACAAGAATACACTAGGATACACAAGAGGCTATGGAACACTTGTGAGAAATGGTTTAACAATCAGAAATGTTGCATTTGTGGAAGGACTAGACTACAACCTATTGTGCACTAGACAGTTTTTGTGACATGGGTTAGAAGGTCACTTTTGACAAATGCACATGTATTGTTATTAGCGAAAGAGGTGATCAAGTTGTGTTGGCTGGAAGAAGACAACAAAACATGTATGTTGTGGATTGGTCTATTGCTGTTCCAGAAGCATGCCTGATTGTGCATACCAAGTCAGAACTTAATTGGTTATGGCATAATAAGTTGAATCATCTAAACTTTGATGATATCAATCAGTTGGTGAAGAAGAAACTGGTGATTGGTTTACCTGAGATCACATTCAAAAAGGATGCTATATGTGATGCTTGTCAGCAAGGTAAACAAACCAAATCAAGCTTCAAGTCAAAGACTAAGCAATCAACAAAAAAGAGTCTTGGAGCTAATGCACATGGATCTGTTTGGACCAGTAACACCAACATGTGTAACAGGAAAGAAGTACACTCTTGTAGTTGTGGATGATTATTCAAGATACACTTGGGTAGTATTCATGAACAAGTAAAGTGAAACACTTCAAAAGATGCCTGAACTTTTGAAGAGATTGCAAAATCGAGAAGAGTTTGACAGTAGTAAAGATCAGATCAGACAAGGATACTGAATTTCTCAATAAAGTTATAAGAGAATATTGTGAGCAGAATGGTGTGCTACATCAACTAGCTGCTGCTGGTACACCTCGGCAAAATGGGGTTGCTGAAAGAAGAAACAGGACTTTGAAAGAAGCAGGAAGAACTATGATTTGTGAAGCATTATTACCTGAAAGATATTGGGTTGAAGCTATCAACACAGCATGCTATACACAAAATAGAACCTCAGTGAACAAGAAGCTGCTGAAGACACCTTATGAGATTTGGAATGGATGGAAACCTAATATATCCTATTTCCATCCATTTGGAAACAAATGTTTTATATTAAATCAGAAGGAGCAACTAAAGACATTCCAAACAAAATCAGATGAAGGAATTTTCTTGGGATATGCTTCTGTCAGCAAGGCATTCAGGGTACTGAATAAAAGAACACTGAAACATGAAGAAACAATACATGTTGTATTTGATGAACCTAAGTTCATTGGAATGGAAGATGAAGAATCAGAACCTGCTGAGAATTAACAAGTCATTGATCCAAAATGTGTTGATGATTTGGAAAGGATAAATGAGTTAAAAATTTCTGATTCTGCCCCTGCAGAACACCCTGCTGATAATACTATTGATGCAACAACTGAGGCAGTTCAATGATCTGCTGATCACCCTGCTATAGCAACACCAGACCCTACTGAAGATGATGTTCCTGAGAATCAATCTAATCAAAATCCACAATGGTTAAAGGATCACCCTGCTGAGCAAGTTATTGGGAATATACAGCAAGGTGTGAGAACTAGAAGACAATTAAAAGCTATGTTTACCTTTTTTCTATCTCAAATAGAACCCAAAGTTGTTGAAGAAGCAATATCAAATCCAGATTGGATAATTTCTATGCAAGAATAATTGAATGAATTTGAAAGAAATCAAGTTTGGACACTAGTGGAAAGGCCTAATCATGCAAACATAATTGGTACAAAATGGGTATACAGAGACAAATTGGATGAATCTGGTACCATTGCAAGATTGGAAGCTATAAGATTATTCTTGGCATATGCTGCTTACAAGAACTTCAAGGTATAGCAGATGGATGTCAAGAGTGCATTTTTGAATGGCATTCTGGAAGAGGAGGTCTTTGTTCAGCAACCTCCTGGTTTTGAAGTTAAAGATCAAGAAGATAAAGTGTACAGACTCAATAAAGCACTTTATGGTTTGAAACAAGCACCAAGAGCATGGTATGAGACCCTCTCTCAATTCTTGGTGGACAATGGTTTTACCAAGGGTACCATTGACAAGAATCTTTTCATAATCAATGAAGGAGACAACACCCTGCTGATATAGATTTATGTTCACGACATAATTTTTGGTTCTGAAAATGAATCACTATGTGAAAAGTTTGCCAATCTGATGAAAAGTAAATTCCAAATGAGTATGACGGTTGAAATGAACTATTTCTTGGGATTACAAGTCAAATAGATGACATATGGAATCTTCATTTACAAACCAAGTATACCAAGGAGCTGCTGAAGAAATTTGTTATGGAAAACAGCACCAAGGTATCAACTCCTATGAGTACAAACATTAGATTGGATGAAGACAAATAAGGCAAAGATGTTGATCAGACCTTATACAGAAAGATGATAGGCAGTCTGATGTACCTTACTGCCAGCAGACCTGATATATCCTTTGTTGTTGGTGTTTGTGCAAGATTTCAATCAAAACCTAAGGAAATTCATTTATCGGCAGTCAAAAGAGTTCTCAAGTATCTAAAAGAAACTTTGGATGTATGGATATGGTATTCAAAAGATGGAAGTTTCAAGATTATATCCTACTCAGATTCTGATTATGCTGGATGCAAGATTGATAGAAAAAGCACCACAGGAACCTGTCAGTTGATGGGAAATAGACTGGTCTCCTGGTTCAGTAAGAAACAAAATTCAATATATTGCTGTTGGAAGTTGCTATGCACAAATACATTGGTTAAGGCAATAGTTAAGAGATTATGGAATTAAAGAAAGAGAAATTCATATATGTGTAACAACACAATTGCAATTGCAATCACAGAAAATCCTGTTTTGCACACAAGAATTAGCATATTGATGCGAGACATCATTTTATAAGAGATCATGTTGGAAAAAAAGATGTGGTGGTTCTTTACATCCCTACTGAAGATCAACTTGCTGACATTTTCACAAAACCATTGGATAGTGAAAGATTTGCTAAGTTAAGGACTGGACTTGGAATCATAAAAGTTGACTGATACATCTTTAATCAGCAGTGTACTAGAATTCACCAAGGGGATTAGTCTTTGCTATGTTGGGTGAGCTCACTTAGAAGACCTGTCATTGGTATCAACAATTCCATGTACTTATTTATGTTTGGACAATTGAGCAAATGAAGTTGCCAAGGGGATTGGTCTTTGTCCTGTTGGGTGAGCTCACTTGATAGACCAGTCATTGGTATTAAACTCTGGACAAAACAAGAGGAATTGAAGATCAGCAGATTAACTCTGTCAGCAGGCTGCTGAGGCATCTTTGTCAGCAGGCTACTGAGCCAAGTCTACTGATGGCAAAGGCTGCTGAGACATACGTTACACCATCAAACTTTCACAAAAGTCAAAAAGAAAAAGACCGGGATATTTATTCTATCTTTATAACCGCAGTTACATGATCGAACGGTTACCATTCTCTATGGATCAGTTATGGGACACGTGGCAAGATCTCATTAACTTAAATTTAATCGTGGTTAATTCTACAGTACTTGTACAGTACATTATCTGACAATTTCTACCCACTACTCTTTGATATATATATAGACATATACACAGAGGATACTTACAACTTTCAGATTGATTTTCTCTCCAAATATACCGTGTAAACACTGATTTGAAAGTTTTCTTCTTCATCTTTCTCAAAATTCTAATGGCGGACAAGGATGATATTCACATTGGAACTAGCCAAAGTGTCAGCGGTTTTGTTGTTGATGCTAATAAAGCTGAGTTGGCTATCAATATTGGTAGAAGAATCAGAAGATACAAAGGATTGGAAGATGTCCTCAATCTAATACTGGAAAGAATATCTTACACGAATGTTGTTAATTTCTGGAGAAACATTGTGATAAGAGAAGGTAGAGAGGCATTTACTACAACAGTGAATGGCCCGGAGATTAAAATTTCCTCAAACCTGCTGAGGGAAGCTTTTGGTTTTGGACCTGGAAACAATGCTCCAACTAATCCTGAAGAAATGGGACTGTCAAAATTGGATTTTGTTGACGGAATAAAGTACAATGATGCTATTAAATCATCACTGAGCATCAATGTGAAGTATATAGGAATGGACTACAACCTACTGAGTAAGATAATAGAAAAGAATATCTTGGGACTCAGTGGAAGCCTTGATACTTTATCAGGACCCAAGATTGAATTGTTAATCATCATCTGCAAAAGCATGAAGTTTGATTGGGCTGGATTCTTTGTCCAATATATGAAAGAAAGTGATAATTGAGGAAAGAGAAGGGACAAGGAAATCCAAGACTTTACCTTTGGGTTTGATGGTTCAGGCCCTGCTGAATCATTTGAGGATTACTGAAGTTGCACCTGAGAAAATAAACAAGTCCAGATATAAGAAGGAGATCGGCTATCCCATCCCTGGTTTGGATGATGATGAAGATGTGGATGCTGAAGCAAATGAGAGTGATAATGATAGATTTGATGAGGCTGGTGGTGAGTAGGTTAAGCAAGTTGTAAAATCTGCTGCACCCAAGAAAGTTGCTGAGAAAAGGAAGGCCGCTGACACCATAAAAATCACAGAGATATTAAAGCCTAGGAAAAGAAGGAAGCAGACAGTAGAGACTGCTGAGTCTACTGAGGGTTCAGTTGAAATTGAAGTTACTAACCCTGCTATAGTTATAAAGAGGAAGTCTGCTGCTAAAATTTTGAGAGAACAACAGAAGAAAGACAGTAGAAAGAGGAAAGCTGCTGAAGTTGAATTTGAGCAACTTTCCAAGAGAATGAAGGAAGTCGCAAAGAAAAAGAAACATGGAAAAGGGAAACAGTTGAGGATTCTAGAGGCTCAAAGGGAAGAAGAAGAAGAAGAAGAGGCTATTGAAGCTGAGCCTTTAAAAATTGTTAAGCCTACTGGAATTGGAGAGGTTCTTGTTGAGCAACCTGCTGAGCCTACTGAAGTCACAGAAGTTGTTGTTGAGCAACTTCCTAAAGACCCACAACAGACTATTGAATTTGCACCTGCTGTGGAAATTGATACAATAGTACTAGACCCTGCCATTTCTGGAATAGTTCAGGAGGAAGAGCAATCTGTTGCAAACCCTGCTGATGAGGTGGTAGGTACAAACATACAACCAGAAGAACCTACTGACCAAGAAGCATCTGTCGAGGAAACTCTGAATCTGCTTCTTGAGACCTTTGGAGGTCAACAAAGTGAACAAACAGCTCCTAGAAACCATCTATGCCATTTGAAATAAAGAAAAAGAAAAGAAAAGAAGGATATGTTGATTTTAAACTCCTGCTGGTTGCTGATTACATTCAATGGAAGTTTGGATTTTACAAGAGACAAAAATCAGCGGCTGAGCCTATGACAGACTTTGAGGAGTGGGCCTTTGAAAAGTTAGGAGTGGATAACTTACTTGACCTGATTGATACTTCTTTGCTGGAAATGAGATTGATTGAACTCAATGATGAACAAAAGAAAGAAGAAGGTATCATGTTTAAGGAGCCTAGGGATGCAACAAATAGTGATGAGTCATCATCTAATTCTGATGATGGTCATCCTCCATATCAAGGAGAAGCCAGTGGAACTGATATGTTAAATGAACCAAGAGTAGAACAGTCCACTGATGCTGGCAAGTCTGCTGAGGACCAACAGACTTGTCAAATGGATAAAGATCTAAAGGATCTCTCTATTGATGATTTGGAGGCTCTAATCAACGATGGTATAAACCTTGGAGGTAACAGGATGGTTGTCACGTCTGATGCATTCAAGGTTGTGGAGGCTGATATGAATCCTGAGGATCAGCAGACTGAAGATTTGGATGAAGAGAATGTTATTGAACATAGTGAGCCTGATATCAGTTCTGAAGATTCAGTTCAATATCAAGAATGGATTGATACTCAGGGCACTATATCTAAATCTGCTGAGAATTTACAGAAGATTGCTGATACCAGAGGAGCTTTGGAAGAAAACATGGCAATATTTCCTGCAATTCTTGTGCAGAGAGTGTTGATCACTGAGGACCAAGCAGTGATAAATCAAAGATTGTATATGGTGATGGGTTTTGAAGGATCACCATTACTTCTTGTGGAGGTTCAGGCTGCTGAGGATCAGACAGCACCTGAACAAAGGTTGGAAATGTTGGTACAGGTTGCTGAGGATCAAACAACACCTGGACAAAGGTTGGAACTCACAATGGGTTTGGAGGAAAACCCTTCTATTGTTGAAGAACAGGCAGCTGTAGTAGAGCTTACTGGAGTAAAGTCCACTGAAGGGAAGGATAGTCAACAGACTGTTGTTATTGATGAGGATGAACAGCTGATGGTCTATGACTTCAGTGATGAGGAGTTTCAAATGCCTGAGGAAGAACCTATTGCTGCTAAACCACAAAAGGCATTTGTACCAATGTTTGAGGAACCTGACCAAGATCCAATTATGGAGGAAATTTTTGGAAATTTAGTTGAAGAAGGTCCTGACCCTGCTGGAAGGGACATGAGTTGGGCCATGGTTGTCAGCAGATAGATGGCACAATACAATGTAGAAGAGCCTGCTGATGAAGCTGCTGGACATATGGCTGGAGGAATGGCTGGTGAGGTACCAGCACAGGTATTGGATGAGTTGAGGGCAGTCAGAAATGACATTAAAAGGTTAAGAACTCAACTTGACAGTCAAGAGCAAAGATTTGAAGATTTGATGAACCTGGTGGAAAATAGAGGAAGAACCACTGAAACAGTTGCTTCAAATATTACATCCACTCAATTTGGTCTTACTGACCTTACCAAAGATGTGAGAAAGATCAGTTCTTAAAGGAACAATTTCCCTTTATTCACTAGAAACTTGACAAGCTTGCTGAGGCACCCAAGCCTGCTGAGGCTGAACCTGCTGAAACACCTCACCCTGCTGCATTGGATCCTAAGATTACTGAGAGGATCAATCTGCTAGAGCAGACAATGGAAGGGAGGATCACTACTGTTGACACAAGGACTGAAATCATAGAGGGTCAACTGAACAACTTAGTGATCACACAGGAGAGTGTTCATGGCCTACTTGCCTATTTTTTTGATGAAATCAATAAGGGGGAAGAGAGCCAGACAGCAGGAGCAAAAGAGGCTGCTAGAATTTTTGCGAAAAAGAAATGGGATGCTGGCGCCAATGCATTCAGAGAACCTGCACCTGGCAGACTTCAGCTGAATGATGACCTCTTCAAGGAATACAAGAAGATCTATTACAATAAGAGGAGACCTTACGAGGACAAGGGCTTCCATGAAGTGCTAAATTCCTTTTTGGGATTGAAATTTTAGGAAGCTAGAGTCAAGGTGCTAAGATCTTCACATAGAGGTGGAAGAGGTGGAAGAGGTGGAAGGAGTCTACCTACTACATCAGCAAAAGATTCACTGGAAAAATTCAAGAAGTTATACATGCGTTTAGGCTTCAGAGTACATCAAATTAATCGTACTCTACCTGAGGCATGGAAATGGTGGAAGGATGTGAATCCCCATATTGATTTTTCCCTTATTGAAAATCATTGGAAGAGAGAAATGGTACGAGAAATAAGGGAATATCAAGAGCAGCAAGAGAAAGAAAGGCAAGAAAGAGAAAGAAGAAACTAGATCAGCATACTTACACTTGCTTTTTATTTTTGCTGAATCTATATTGTAATAATGATGAACAACTTATTATAATGAGAAATGACTGAATTTGTTCTTTCTTTGTTTTTATCCTTTTTGCTTTGCTGTAAGGTGGGTATTGGCATCATTACCAAAAAAGGGAAATTGTTGGACTTATTTTTAAGTTTTAGTGATGAGTGCCACACTAGCTGTTATAGATAACAGAGCAAAGGCAAAAAGATGTCTAGATCTAATGTATAAGGTTATTAGAGTTTGATCTTTGTAATGGTTTGATCAAACAAGCACTGTATTTGGTCAGCTGACTTGCATCAACAGACCTATCTACTTCAGTAGGGTACCTGAGTCAGTAGACTAGTTTAGGAACCTGCTGAAGACTGAAGGCTGAGGGTTCAAACTAAGTTATTGAAGGCTTAGGGATCAAACTTAGTATTTAAAGTCAAGGATATGGAATCAGAATTTAGGGAAGTCTTTGATGACCTAAACTGATTGCATATACCTTGCGTACAATGTCTAAGTTCCATAAGTTAAATGGTGATTGGAACTTGGTTATGTTCAAAATTGTGTAATCTAACTTCATATAAAAAAGTACCGTATGAGAAAATTCAGCTGCAGAGTTTTATAAACACAGCAACTTTGGATCAGCTGACTGATATGAATTTCAGCAGACTTATATTCACAGGAACCTGATGAACATATATTTCGTTTTAATCAAAGGTTACATTAGAAGATTACAAGGAGAAGGACATATAACAACTCTTGATTTTGTCAACTAATCAATGGCTAAGATTAAAGGAACGTTGGAAAGAAACATAGGTTTATCCAATGGGTACAAGTTAAAGGGTGGACGATCAAAAGCAGGTCAAAAGTAAATCGACAAAGGTCGATTACTATGTACTGAGGACAAAAGCAAGTCAGAATAGGGACGTATCTGAAATGGCTATGTATTAATTTCAAACATGAGTCACAAGGATTCTAACCTATAAATAGAAGACCCCTGATTCAGATACAAGTGATGAAAAATAACAATCTATCTGAAGCTATCAAATTTCTTATCAATAAATTCACCCTGCTGATATCACTAGCTTAAAGCTACTGATCTAGTAATCTCTTCAAGTGTAACCTGCTATCAAGTTACATCAAGTACACACACTTGAAGACTTCAAGTTGCTGATCATTTCATCCTGATCAAGCTGCTGAAAGTTGAATCACTTATTTGATTCAAACTTTCTTTTACAAGAAACCTGCTTAAGACAGTGAAGCATCTTTGTGTGTCAAGGACTGTTGATTGTGGTGGAGCTGGTGAAGAGGCAATCCTACCCTTCAAGGACCAGTGGAAGACTTTGGAGCAGCAATCCTACATGTTCCAAGTGTTCAGTTTGTGATGCCATAGTTATTGGTGAAGGACAGACACCTTAGGGATTTTTGTAACTGCTACCTAAAAGATCACTAGTGAATTATCTCCAATATCACAGGAAAAGAGTGGACTGACAGGATTACACCCCTGGTACCACTATAAAAATTGCCTACTTACTTTTTGCATTTACATTCTGCATTTAGTATATTTAGCACATCAACATCTACTGAAACTAGCAACTGAATCACACACTTACACTACTGAGTATCTAATACTTAGTATCATATTTTAAGAACAAGTAATAAGGCTTAACTTGAATATATTCCGCTGCAACAAATTCAGTAAAATCAACAGTCAATAGACTACTGAGCAGTCAGCAGGCTACTGAACTTGCTGAGTTTGTTAACTCCAAAAGTTTTAAGTGTTAAGTTTATTTACCCCCCCTCTAAACTTAACCAAAGCCTTTTCAAGGGACCAACAGATACATACCAGAGATTGAAAAGTTTGCAAAGTAGAAGCAAAAAGAGGCTCAAGAGAGGACTGAGAGGCTGGCTAACAAAGTAAGTTCATGAGAAGGAAGTGAGAAGGATAAGAAAGAGGAGATTCCACCACTAGAAGATCAAGAGAGACAATGGCACAAAACGGGAGAGGCATAGAAAACGCACCGAACAGAGGAAAAAATGGAGCAGAGGTTGTTATACAAGTATATAGAAGGACGCCACAGAGCTATGCTATGCCAATCATTGAGAAATTTGTGTCAAATTTTCAACCGGAGAATGCAGCTGAAATCTTACATCCAAAGCCAAACGTGATACAGATGGTAACAAACTACACTACATTTCATGGAGTGCCGATCGAACACCCAAGTGTACATGTCACCAACTTCTTGGAGATAGCCAGCACGGTTAAACCTGTAGGAGTGCCCGAAGATAATATCAAGCTTAAACAGTTCCCTTTCACACTGAAAGATAAGGCAAAGATATGGTTGTAGTCTCTAGCCGCCTGATCTATCCAATCTTGGACAGACCTACTACAGAAGTTTATGAACAAGTATTACCCACCTGGGAAGTCATTGCAGATGAGACATGGGCATCATGAAATTAAGCAGAATCCGGTGGAAACCTTTGAGGAAGCTTAGGAACGATTCAATGAAGCACAATGGAAATGCCCTCACCACGGTGTCACTCTACCCGTGTGAATGCATAGTTTCTACCATGGAGTATGGCCGAGTGAACAAATGAGAGTAGATATCTCAAGCAATGGGTGTTTTGCATTGTAATCAGCAAAGGAAGCTGATTAGAAGTTAGTACAGATAGCACTTACAATCCAGAAGGGGACACATCAAATTGAGATCGTGAAAGCAGCCGAAGGCATATTTAGAGAAGATACATCTTAACAGATCCTATACCAGTTGCTAGTGATAAATGGGAAGATGGACGGCATGCAGGATCACATGGCCAAAGTGGAAAAGGCCCATGGAATCGAGACATCCAACACTGAATACGTGAATTATTTTGGAAGACAATGAAATCCATATGGGGGCGGATATAGCCCAGGTTTTCAAGACCACCATGGCTTTACATATAGCAATCTTTATGGTGGCGAGAGAGCAAAGCAAAGTGGAGGTTTTCTGCCTCAATCAAACATGTTCAGTGGATGGGAAGAAGCCCTGGACAAGATGAGCTCACCTGTGACCGAGAGTGTCAATCAATTGACAAAATCCATAAGCGAGCTTAGTGAAAATTTCACAACATACTGTCAAAAGAACGACACAAGACTGACCAATCTGGAAGACTTAGTGCAGAATCTATTCACACCAAATGGGGAAGATAACAGAACAAGCGTCAATACACCCTCCAAGAGAATTACCAAGCAATACCGAGAAAACCCGAAGGACATGAATTCTAAATGAGTTTCCTAGAAAGTTATCAGAAAGGAACCAAAAGCATAAATGACAAGCATGCAGTAGAGTCAGGAGCAACAGTGGAGAAACAACTACGAAGCACCAGCCTGCAGTTGAGTCATTCTGCAGATACAACAGATGATTAGGGAACACGGCCGCAGACAATAGGTAAGTCTTCACGAACTGTAACTGTTGGTCCTAAGAAAGGGCTGACACAAGTTTAGAGGGGGGTGAATAAACATGTCCCCAAAAACCTCAAAGGCTGAAACAATTTAGGTTCAGCTTTAAATCTGTGTGGAGTTAAGCTAACTTAGTTGAGTATAAGTCAAACTTACTTATGGATAAATTGAGTTAACCGGCAGCGGATATATTAAAGCCTTTATAAAACATTCAGTTATCAGTTTGTAAAGATTAATGCAATGCTGTGCTGACTCAGTTTCACATGTTTGGTGAGTTTGTGATCTGATGAGATTTAAACTGTAAGGCAGTAAATAAATGCATAATGTAAGTAAATAAGTAATTAAGACAGAGTTTATAGAGGTTCCAGGTGGTGTAATCCTGTCAGTCCTCTATTCTCCTTTGATGATGGAGGAAATTCACTATGTTCTAAAGGTTTACAGTTACAAGACAGAAAGTAAATTAAACACTGATTGTCCTTCACTAATCCCTAGTTTCACAATCTTCAAGCCTTAGTCTTCAACAGGTATAAGTGCTGCTAAGCTAAGCTCTTCACTGGTCTATGAAGGGTTGGATTGTCTCTTCACCAGATCATCACAAACACAGTCTTCCTGACTGCACTCAACTGTCCTTCACACCCTCTTGGTGTTTCACAGTCTAAAACCTTTGATAAAATCAAGGTTGAGACTTGAATCAATAACTATTATTCAACTTGAGATGTTGTGCTTTTTCTCCATGATGTATATGATTAGCACAATGTGCTCAGATTTCTTCAAGTGTGGATCTTGTTGTTTCTTTGAGTATTTATGAACACTTTAAAGATTTCTTGATCTGGATTTGGCGAGATAGAACATAGCAGGAGTTCTTTTGATTTGATTTTCCTTCTTAATAAAATCTTTCTTGATATGTTATTTCTTAGAACTCCGCCCTTCTTCTTGAGGTAGAAGTGATGTATTTATAGTGGTCATCCCAAAGTTTGAACATTTGAATTTGAATTCTTGTATCCGTTGGTGGTCATACTTTTTTTTGTCAAATGTCAGTGACCGTTCTGACAATTCTTTAGCCAATTATATTGATTGCTTTACTAATGGTCAGATCTTTCTTCAGTTTATAAATCTTTAGCTTGAGACTAATATCTTGGGTCAAGTCAGTTTTCAGCTTTTAAGAGCATTGACTAAGTTTTTACTCTTCTTCTAAACTCAGTACTCTTTCTTCATCTGATTTACTATTTATTAAATCATAGTACACCATAACTCATAACTCATAACTCATCTAAGATATCATTGTCCTTATACATCTTAGGTCTTGATATAAGATCTATAAAGTCAGTTCAGGTCAACACAATCTTGCCTGAATTCTATCTTCATAGTCTCGGCTTTAATCTTCATAAACTGAGTTTGATCCATCTGTTCTTCAATCTTTGTTTACTGAGTCTAGGCCCTTCAGCCTTCTAAACTGTGTTTGTTCTTCAGCCTTCAGCTTTTAGGTAAGCCAACTGTGTTTGTGTCCTTCAGCGAACTTACCTTCTTCCGTTCTTGTAGGTGTGCTCCTTTCTCTTCTAAAGTCAGTTCTCCAATACTGTTTGTTCTATAGATGTAAACTCAGCATATTAGTTCTTCACCTTTTATCAGTTTCTTGGTTTCTCAGTTCTGGACCTTAAACTATTACATTGCTTGTCTGATTAACTTATACAATTATCAGACTCTATTAAATCCTATACATTTATATGTACACATCTTTTTGCTTTGAACTATAATAGCTAGTTATGACACTTCATCAATGGGGTTTAAATTAATAACTAAATAAGTGATTAATCATCATCAAAACATAAATTTTATTTCCAATAATTCCCCCATTTTTGATGATGTCAATACCCTCCTTAAAAGCAATGCAAAAAGGTAAAGACAAAACAAAAGATGGTAAACACGTAGAACAGAGAAACTGATACTTTTATTAAAGATGAACTGATTTACAAGGTACAGAGTATTAAATACATTTCATGAAAAGAAACTAAGTCTCAGCTTATTTTTCCTTTCCTTGGTCCGCTTCTTCAGTCTTCTTGTCATATATTTCAGCAACTTCAATCATAGTATGTTTTGTTGAACGGTTCTTGACTCCATTGATGCTGGCCTAGATATTCTAAGATATGGTCATATTGTGCTTTCCGAATGCAAATAAGAACACAAATTTCCTTATCTTTTCATTTTTTGCTGTTTTTAATAGCTCTTTGATAAACTCAGGTTCAGCTCTTTCAACTTTCTTCTCAGCTTTCTCATGTGTGCCATTTACTTCCCATTTTCTCAGCTTATTCCAGGAAAGAACAAGAAGTTTTTGCATAACTTGAAAGTTTTCTAAAGCTTATCCTCTTGATTCACCTTCCTTAGTAGGTAGTTCCTTGAAAATACTGTATAGTTGTGAATCCAAGCCTAGTCTCCTCTCAATTGGTTTAGAAATTTTGCAATAATATTTATTTCCTTATCATCCATGTCAGCGCTGGACTTCTTAAGGTCAGTGATTTTCTCATCAATGCTTCCCAATACTCCTGATATATCATCAGCATTTGCTTTTAAGATAGCCTCACTTTCCCCCTTATTGACTTCATCTGTATGAATCAAACTTCAGATAAAAGAATTCAGATTTTGTTGATATGATGCCAATATTGTTTGTGCAACGACTGATTCTCTCATGGTATTTTCTAGTAATAGCATTCGGTCATGTACATTGGTAACAAGACCTTCAAGTCTTTCCCGAGTCTCAATTTTCCTTGCTTTTGACACAATGGTGGTCTTTTTGATCTCGATCAAAGTGTCATGACAGTCCTTTTTGACACTATTCAATCTCTTTTTCACATCAGTTCTTTCGGTTTTGTTCTCCTCCATAGATTGCAACACTTTTGCAAAGATGATCATGTCTTCATTTTGTATCTTAAAAAGCTCATTGTAATTATACTTGATGATTTCAGCTTGTGTGGGTACATCTTCCTTATCAGCTTCCATTTTCTTGTTGTCAGTTTCAGTTTCTTACTACATAATCTCAGTTTCCTTTATCTCAGCTTCTTGAACTAACTTCTCTTTGGATGGGGTATAAGCAATTTCATTCAGTTTCTCCTTGTGCTCCTCTGATTTTCTTCTTTCTTCAGATTGTCTTATAATTTCTTCTAAAGTAGAAGGGTTTACTTCTCTTGCTGGTGAGAGTTTTACATCAAACTCGTCACCAGCTTCTGCTCTATCTTGATCATCTTCAGCTTCTGCTATTTTAAGAACTTCTATGTCGGTTGGTGACTGATAGCCTTCTTCAACTTCTTCTTTTCCTGATTTAGGCTGAGTTTCAGAGTCTGAATCACCACTTTCTTAAAAAATTTCTTCTTTAGATTTTCTTTCAACAGTTTTACTTGTCTCTTTTTGTTTGAAGAGAGGTAAGGATCCCTTTTGTTGGTCAGGATCTCCTTGGGAATCATCATCATCATCATTGTCATCTTTCTTTGATTTTGAAGTTTCACTTCTAGCGAATCTCTTCCAGTATCTGTTTCTTATTAAAGAATAGCCCATGCTCAAATATTCTTCAGCTTTGAATAATTGTGATAGATGAGTGATGTCATATAATCCAAAAACCCATTTCTCTTCAGCTTCCATTAATTGTTCTTGTTCCTTATGATCTGTGATCGAACTGAATCCAATGTTGATAGGCATCTAGTCTTTTGCAGTCAGCTTCAATTAGTTTTCCCATGTCAACTATGGGATCATATATGGTTGTGACATCTTCAGTTTCTTTGGGAGCCTCTAATGTAGATTCTATTAGTGTCCCAATGGTTCTTTAATTTTCTCAACTTCAGTTTTACTGGATTCCCCCTCAACAACAACTGGGATAACAAGGTTCTCAATTTCAGCTACAGGTACTATTGTAGCTAGTGGCCTGCTCAGATTCCTCCTTTTCACTTTCCTGAAACTTCTCTGCCACTTCTTCCTTTTCAGTTTCAGCCACAGGTTCAACAACCTGTTCATAATCTTTATTCAATTCTGCCATTACATCTTCTTTACATTTCTCAATGTTAGGAACATTTTATTATGTTTTGATGATGACCATACTACCTGTTATAGAAAACATGAAAAAAGTTTGAATTCTCGATATAAGTCTTTACTTGGAGTCTAACATGTTGTATAAGTTGAGTCAGACAAGTATTGTACTACTTGGTAGTTGGTAGGACGAAAAAGTAAAAATAGATACCCGGCAGAGTGAAGCCAGCAAGTACCAGCAGAGAAGTATGAAGACATTATGGTCTGACTTATAACCAAGGAAGTCTATGATGACCTTTTTTTTTAAACAACTTTATTTTATTAAAATGGAAAAGAATAAAGTGTTACAAAGTCAATGCCACATCCCGGCCCGCCCTAAGTACGTGATAGAGTGCATAGCATAGCCTCCTTAAACCCTATGCATGGCAAACCCAGTGTAGGAAAATCCAGCACATAGGGAAGAGTACTCGCTCTATCCACCCCCTAAATCCCGGCACCATAAATATTACAGTCAATCACATCAAAATTATCCTCCACTCGATACTTGTCCTTGCTTAAGCACAAAAGATAACACAGTTGAATCCGCATAGTAATTCCAAGGAAAAAATAGCCTGTGTATCCGACCAAGGTATGAGCCAAAGCCTCCGAACACGCGCCTGAAGCATGAAAACGGTACCACTCCTTCTCCACCTTGTCCTTGGTACTACTCACCCAACGCATGGTTACAATTGGCACAGAGAAGGATGATAATCCCAAAAATAGCTAAAGAAGATAATACCCCAAAAAAAGGAACAAGGACACCTGGATTGAACCCCTAACAGGATGATAGGGGTGCCTCCAAAGATGAATGCCAATCCCGGTCATGTGCACTAAACCCTTACTGTGATGACCTTGGATAAGTCTAAGTAATGAAATATGTTTTCAAATATGGTGTACACAGATCTCACCCAAATCAAGGATCAGTGAAGTACAAAAATTACTCGAAAGAATTAAAGAAAACAACAATGCTGTAAACCGGCAAAGTAAACTGACTTTCGGCTGAGTAAAGACAGAGCAGTGAAGGAAGAACCAAACAGCCAAGTCAGAAGAATCACTTAACCATTCAGGGAACGATCAGGTAAACTTTACTCAGTTATATTTCAAATGATGAAGATCAAGAATTAAATGCACAATCAATTGAGGATCAATCAAGGACAGATTTTCTGATAAACTTTTGAGGAAAAATCCAATCACTAAAATCAAGGGGAATATAATTATGGGGGAATCAAGAATTAAACCAAGGATTATTCTCCACATTAAATAACCAACGGACGGAAATTCAAATCAAGGATTATCAAGGCTATAAATAGAAGGCATTGAAAGAAAAGAAATACAACGATTAAGTCTGATAAAATACAAGCAGAAACTCAGTCAAAGTAAAAAGCCTTCCATCTATACTAAAAGGAAATATCTAGAGATCAACTCAGGAATCAGAACTTCAATTGCAAATCAAGCTCTGAGATTGATCAACAAATTGATGAATCCAATTCACATCAACTGAGGCAACTGAATTAGAGGAATCTGAGAAGGAGTTGCATCCTTTATGATAGCTACTGAAAGATTTGTTCTCAAGGAGCAATGATAGAGACTGAGTCACTGAAGCTTTTGAAGCCAGGGAGTGATAGTATTGAAGATTGTGAAGCTTGTGTAGTCAAGGACAATCATACTATTGTATCTGTGAAAACAATAGTGAATTCCTCCAATCATCACAGGAGAAGAGTGGATTAAGGGATTACACCACCCTGAACCACTATAAACCTTTGTGCCTATTTACTTTCAGCAATTTACCTTACAGCGCTTTTTTTCATTATACACTCTATATCTGTTATTGGATAAACTACTTTGAAACTACTTTGAAACAACATTTTAAGAAGGGACTTATCCGCTGCCCAAAAGCTTTTAAATACAAGATAAGTTATTGAAACTCCACTATAGTCATTCACCCCCTCTCTGACTATAGTTTTACCCTTCTCTGGGACCAACACTCAATGCTTTCAGTGTACAGTTTCTTTTCCATGATTTTCTTCAGCAACAAGCTCATCCAAGATGATGACTTGTTCAACAGATTTTTCAATTTCTTCTTATTTTCTTCCCTACTAAGTAGCTTCAAATTCAATAATTGATTCCTCATACTTCTATCTAGATGTTGACTTCTATGGTGTTGAACTTGATTTAGACAACTAATTGAGCATCACAACTACTCATGGTGTTATCAGATCTTCATCACTTTCAATGTCTTCATCATCATCCTCAGTTCTCAGGGTTTGTTCCCCCTGAGTGTCAGTTATTGGTAGGGATGGAACGGGTACTTGAGTTTCTTCATTGATTCCTTTTCAATAAAAACAGACTTTGTGGGGGTTTCATCAACCTATGATTTCATGGTTGTCTAACTTGCTGTGTCAAAAACTAAAGATTTCCCAGGTGAAGGTTCCTTTGGTTTCTTAGCTGACTCAGCACTCTTGGATTTCTCCAATTCTTCCAGTTTCCTCTTTTTCTCTCTCAGTTTCCCAAACTCCTCTATAGTCTCTTCTGTATTAACTTTCTTGGACGATCCTTTTCTTTTTCTTTTAGGTTCAGCTTCAGACAGTTCACCTTTCCTTTTAACCGATTTTTCTATCTCATCTTTTACTGCAATTTTTCCATCAACAATTGCAGTTGATTCTCTTCTTTCAATTCCAAAATGATCAATGATTCTTTGTACTAACAAGGCAACTGTCTTCTTATGATAGAATCTCCCTATTTTCATGTCAGATTTCTTCTTTGGTGCATCAGAAGAGACTTGTCATGCTATCTGATCAAGAATGTATCTTTGCCAATTGAAATTTTCTTCAAACCATATCACATAGAGTAAATCTATCTTGGTGCCTGATAGATTACTGAAGTTGCCAGCCCTTCCCATTACACATTTTGCTAGCATCTTGGTTAGGTAGTCAAATTCTGGTTTAAGAAAACCAGTTTCCCTAGATAGTGATACATTTGAATCTCTTTTTATTGCAATATCTTTCCATAACTTTTCCATTTGCTCTTTGTTAAATTTGATGGCAGAAGAATATCCAGACTTGTCGAAACCAAAAAATTCTGCAATAAGGTCCTCAGTGACCTTAATTTCCTTCATGTTGACCTTGGTGGTAAAGGTGTAGACTTTATCTTCTATGTCGTCCTTCCGTACTCATAGAAGTCTCCAATGCTTTCTAGGCATACACTCTCCAGCGTAATGTTGAATACTTCTTCAACACCTTTGATTTTTCTGATTTTATCCACGATTTGCTTCACAATATCTGAATTGTGAAATTTTTCAAGAAATTGATCAATCTGGCTTCAAATCTAGTGAAAGTAATAATTTCTAATAGAAGGAGTGATTTTGAAGGATTGAAGATGTAGATAATTCTTTAAAATGAGTGCCGAACAAAGACTGAGTGTAAAGATTTTAATAAGGATAGTACAAAGGTATTTATAGGTGGTAGATTGTGTAGTTGAAGAATTTGAGTGGGTTTGAAACATCTTGTCATAAATCACATCAGGTATTGAGATGTGAAAAATATTGTGAGTAGAGATGATGAACGGTTGAGATCTGTATAGGTCACAACTTTTCTACCAACAGTAGCCTACATCAGTAAATACATATGATATGGTGTATCTCCTGCTGTAAGATTTTAGCTTTGATCTTATCCATACTTGTACCAAATGTCAGTTCATCTTTTTGTCTTATAGATCAGTTTCTGATGTATAACTTAGTTTTGAGGATGTCAGCTATATTTCCTCATCAGTCAGATTTCATCTGCAAAACTAAATTAAGAACCTTTTGGTACCCATATTTGTCTGGGTCCTCTTTGATTAGCTTTTGGATTAATTCTTGAATCTCTTAAAGATGACTTCTTTTTCTCAAAATTAATCTCCTATTTGAGAGCTTTGAACATTTTGACAACAGATCTCACATACCTTTCTTGACCTTTTGACTTAGTAATTTTTTTGTTGGATTTGTCAGTTTCACATAATTCTCCTGTTTTGATTTTTCAATCTAATCCTTATGAATTTTGTGAAACTGAGTTGATCTAGTTGTAATTGTCAGTCCATTCCAGTCTTCATCAGTAGGAAAGAGTCTCCATTTCCCCTGAACCTGTTATTCCTTGAATATGATTTGAATGTTATGTTGACTGATCTCTGATCAGTTCTGCCTTTCTCAGCCTTCTGAGTTTTTCTGTAGAATCTGTCCGCTTGCTGGGTGCCACTAACTGATTATACAGTTTTGACAATTTTTTTATTAAGGTTGTGCAGAAAGATAATAAGTTCTACTAACTTCATCAGATTTATAAGTTTTGGACTTTTGGGCAGTCACAAACTTAGGTGCAACTGAACTAGGTTTGAACTTAGAATTCTCGTTATTGTCAAACCCTAAACCTGATCAGTTGGTCCCTTGAAAAGGATTTGGTTAAGTTTAGAGAGGGGGGGGGAATAAACTTAACCCTTAATACTTTTGGAGTTAACAAACTCAGCAACTTCAGCAGCCTGCTAATACTTCAGTAGTCTACTGACTGTTGAGTTCACTGAATTTGTGCAGCGGAATTTGTTAAGGGTGACTTTATACGATTTATAAGGCTATATTCTATGATGATTTCCCCCATATTTGTATAAGTTTTCATAAGAAACGAGTATTTAATGGAAATATTGAGCGAATGATATTTTAAAAGGGTTGATCGCAAAATAGGTTGTTTTTGGTGTTTTAATTATGTTTTTATGATTATTTGGACATTATTACATTTTTTATGATGTTCTTATGTGTTATAGATACATGGTTGAGGTTCAAAAGATGATCAAAAGTTGATTAAGTTCGAGCTAATTGATGATAAAAGAGATAATGAAGGAATGTGATTGAGATAAAAGAGATAAAGATCAAGAAATTAAAATTCGATCCTAATGGACGAACGTTCAGCACCATGAACTGGCGTCCAGAGCAGACGGGCGTCTGCCAGAGTGAACGAGCGTCCAAAAGAGGAAAAGTGATTCAGAGAGTTTGGACGCAGGAGTGGACGCTGGTGGACGGACGTCTGGTCATGACTCGGCCCGACTCGAAGAAGATTACACAAGCTGGTCGGGCGTTCACCCATTCCAGACGGGCGTCCAGCCGCCGCCATGCTGAAACCGACCTAGTTCTCTATATAAAGCAGCGTGTTTTCTCCACAAATACATCATATATTCGAACCCCAAACCCTAGGGGCAGCTTGGCTGCGTTTCTCCTTCAGTTTTTCTCTAGTTTTATGCACTTAAACTTCTAGATTAGATTAGATAATTTCATGTACTTTTATTCATCAATTCGAGTTGTCAAGAAGATGCTAAGAGGCTAAATCCTCTTGAACAAGCGTTGTGAAGCCGTCCGATTCAACAGTTGATTTCTCGTTCGTGATTATTTTGTGAGTTCTATTTCAAGCTCGTTTCTTTTATCATGTTTTGTATGTTTTATTGCATGTTTAATCGAAAGATGCTTGCTTTGATGATTGTTTATATGATGAGAGTCATGTCAACCTTAGATCACCATGATAAAAGATTGGATCTTTGATCTAAATAAAACGAAAGTTATTAGATTGATTTTCTAGATTAGAAATCGAAAGACTTCACGCCTAGGTTAGAAAGACGTAATCTTTAACATCGAAAGATAAAAGATTAGGAAACGAACTTGTCTACGAGAGTAGGAGTTTATGCCTTCGAGTAGGTGAATCACGACTTGAGTAGAGATCACGAAATAATCCGAATTGGAATTGAATGTTGATTGGATAGGTGGATCAATTGCTTGTTCGTTCGTTATACTTGATCAAATCCCTAAAACTTGAATTTTTTAGCTTAGTAGTCTTTTATTTGCATCTTAGTTTAGTTTAGTATTAAATTGGTTCGCAGCCCGTATCCTTCCTAGCTTTGGATTATATCCTCTGTCTAGTTTTATTTTCTGTTCTGTTTGGTTTTTATTCGCTGTTTAGATTAGTTTCGTGACATAGTTTAAGTTAGACAAAAGCTAGATTCACAATCGTTTAGTTCCCCGTAAGATCGACCCGGCATTAACCACTATTACTACGATCCTTATACTTGAGGTTAACCAGATTATTACTTGTTTATTTTGTGTTGATAAAATCCGTGACAAGTTTTTGGCGCCGTTGCCGGGGAACCGGACGGTTGTCTAGTTTTTGTTTTCTGTTTTTCTGTTTGTTTTTCCTGTTTTATTTCGTTTTAAATTCCCGTTTTTAGTTGATGAACGTTTAGGTAATTAGTTAATCAGGGTTTTAGCTTAGGGTTTAAGGTTCTCTTGTGATTAGTTCTTTTCTCATCTCTTCTTTTATCTGTTCTTTTCGGCAAATTTTTCTTTTGTGTTCTTGTTTTCCCTTTTCTAAACGGATGTCTGAAAATTGGCCGCCCGTTTACTGGAAAGTCTTCGTTCCTGAACCACTTTTATTCACCCGTCCAAGTATTCTGTTTTTCAGACGAGCCTTTGGACCACTAAACGCCCGTCCGATCTCAATTTCATCCAGACGCCCGTCCAAACTCTTGGACGTCCGTCTGGTCCTGTTTCCTTTTCTTCTTTCCCCTTTCTTTCCTTAGGTTTTTAATTTTTAGTTTAAGCTTTCAATTTCTTAGTTTTTAGGTTTCAACCACTTGTTTTTTGGTCCGGTTTATGCAAACTCGGAGTCAAAAGGACCGTTATTATACACCCACGACACCGAAGCGAATCGTAGTCCGCCAAGCAGCGGATTTTCGTTCATGCGGTTCGGTGATGTAACCGAGCGAGATCTTGAGGATCAACTAGCAAGAGAAATCACTGATTTTGTGATATGGCCGCTAATAATAGACGTACGTTGGCAGACTACGCCATGCCAGGCGAAGTCAAAGTCAACCCGGCTATTGTTATACCAGCCATTACTGCACAAACCTTTGAGTTAAAACCGGGACTTATTCGGATGATGCAAAGATGCATCTATTTTTCATGGTTATCAATCGGAGAATCCATACCCACTTACATACATTCCTAGAGATATGCGGGACTACACGCATCCAAGGAGTAAGTGAGGATGTTATCTAGCTGAAACTTTTCCCATTTTCTTTGAAGGGAGAGGCTAAAGAGTGGTACACCTCTCTCCCCTCTGAATCTATCACCACCTGGGCTGAACTTGAAAGAGAATTTCTAAGTCAATACTTTCCGCCTTCAAAGACAAAATTCAATGTTTGAACGACATTTTCACATTCTATCAGAAAGAAAATGAGTCGTTCTTTGAATGTTGGAAGAGGTTCAAGTCTCTTCTCAGAAAATGTCCCCATCATGGCTTGCCACTGGAAAGGCAAGTCAATACATTCTTCAGTGGATTGACCGAGCTTACAAAAGGCATGGTCAATAGCTCTTCTGGTGGGGCATTTCTGAAAAAAACACCGGAAGAGGGATGGGCACTGTTTGAGGACATCACAAAGTACAACTACGCCCCCTCTTATCAGGCAATTCAAGCTCCTCCTCCTCCCAAGGTTGAGGAAGTCAATTTGCAAAGTTTGATCACCATGCTACAGAAGCAGATGGCACCATCTCAAATTCCAAACCCGATAAATCAAATGTCTTCTTTTCCACGAAACCCTCGTGTTCAGATCGTGAAAATTGTCGCCGACGGGCCATATGAATGGCCGTGCCAATTTAATCCCCTGCACCTTATCAAGTGAATGTTGTTCATGATTATGGATAAGATAAATCAAGTCACATGTCGAAATTGTGACGAGGTGGGGCACACTTCTAAATTCTGTCCTATGAATGGACATAATGCGAAGTGAATGCATTCTATGGCCGAACAATCAAAGGTTCAATCGCCTTTCTGGCCAGGGCAATTTTCAAAACCAAGGGTTTAATCCATCTTCAAATTTCAATCCTAATTCGAATTTTAATTCGAATCAGAATTTCAATAGAAACCCTGGGTTTAATCAGAACCAAAACTCGAATTTTTCCAATCCTACGCAAGAATTCAATCAGAATTGGCCTTCCAATTCAAACTCTCAATTTCAAAGTCGGCCCAGCCAGCCCTATGCTTCAAATTTCCAAAACTCTCAAAGCTCCTCCCAATCTAACAATCTTGAAGCCAAGTTGGAGGAGCAAAGTAGATCGATGAAGAATCTTGAAAGACAAATTGGGCAATCGGTGAACAGCTAGCTTAGCTTCTAGACCCCAGGCAACCGCCGCCACACTGAGAAGAATCCAAAGGGTGGTCAAGTTGCTCAGGCTGACTTGGACAAAGGCCCATGTACTGACCTCGTGCCATAAATTCAATACGGTAAAGAGGAGGCCAGTGCAATGAATCTGAGAAGCGGTACTCAAGTTAGTGGTCCTTCCCATCCGGGAAACCACTAGCCCTCTCTCGCCGTTGATAAGGCGGGAGGAGAGTAGCCGAGCACCTACACTCCCTCAACCGCAAGAGAAAACTCAGGTGGCTGATCCCCGAGAGGTGGAAAAATTCGAGATCCTCAAGTGGCTGATCCTCGAGGACCGAAAAAGCAGCGAAAGTCGAGGGCCGATCCCCGACTACTAAGAAATCTGAAAGCTTGTTTGTTGGAAGGATCTGGAAGACAGAGTTGTTAGTGGCATCCTCAAAGAAGGTTTTCTCGAGGATGACCTTAAGAAACTTCCATTTCCACCAAGAAAGAGCAACATTCCCTTGATTGAAGATAAGAAGTATGAAAAGGTGCTAAACCTTTTAAAAATACTCAGTGAATCTTCCATTATCGATGTCTTGGTCGAGATGCCTAAGTATACAAAATTTATCAAGGATGTTGTGTCTTCGAAAAAGAAATTAGCAGGGCATGGAAAGGCAAATTGGCGAGGATTGTTCCATGATTAATTATGAAAACTTACCAATTAAAAGAGGTGACCCTGTAAGTTCAGTACTTACAGTAGTAATGGGAGGTCTAGTTTTCCCTAATTCTTTGTGCGATCTAGGTGCCTCTATAAGCCTTATGCCAATGTCTCAGTATGCAAACAAATTTCGGTTTACAAAGCCTTCTAGAACCCACTACTATGAGTTTACAATTACCGATAGATCTTCAAAGAAAGCTTCAGGATCCTAAAAGACGTTTTGGTTCAGATTGATAGATTTACCTTTCCAGTCGATTGGTATGTTTTAGATATGGAGAAAGATGAAAACGTCCCCCTGATTCTTGGAAGACCTTTCTTATCTACAACTAGAGCCCTCATCGATTGCGATGGTGGGCAAGTGACTATCCGAGTTGGTGATCAAGAGGTGAGTTACAATGTCTTAAAGTCCATTCAAGTACCCTCTGGCCCTCCAACCGGCTTTTCCATTGATTATATGACGGATGATTTCACCGACTATATGGATAAGCAAGTCATGGCAGTAGAAGCGGAGTATGAGCGATTGGTTGATAATCTGAATACTCATGGTGTGGTAAATCTAGATCAATTAGCAGCTGATATTGAGGAATAATTGTTGGAAGGAGAAGCTTTGGCAGTGGGACCACAGAGTAAACTCAATGATATTGAGTTGAAAAGTGGAGATCTCAAGTCGAGTTTAGAAGACCCCCCTGCGGATTTGGTGTTGAAGCCGTTGCCTAAACATCTTAAGTATGTGTTTTTAAGAGAAGGCGACAAGCTTCCATTAATCATATCTGCCAAGCTTTCTCGTATAGAGGAAATGAAATTGATCAACGTCTTGAAGAAGAATGAAAAAGCTTTTGGTTGGCAAGTAGGAGATATCAAAGGAATATCTCCGACATCCGCATGCACAAGATCAAGACGAATGAGGGTGCAAAATGTACGATGACGATGACCACAGAGAGGAGGCTCAACCTCATATGCAGGAAGTCGTTAAAAGGAAATCATCAAACTTCCGGACATGGGAATCATTTATGCCATCGCGGATAGTGAATGGGTTTCCCGACTCAAGTAGTTCCCAAGAAAGGTGGAATTACGATTGAAAAGAATGAGAAGGAGAGGAAATTGCATTGAGACTTGTCACCGTTACAGAGTCTGATGATCGATTATCGAAAGCTCAATGAGGTAACCATGAAAGATCACTTTCCCTTCCATTCATTGACCCGATGCTCGAAAGCGTCTGGCGGGACACGCATTCTACTGTTTCCTAGATGGATATTCAGGATACTTCCAGATACCCATTGATCCAGCTGACCAAGAAAAGACCACCTTCACTTGCCCTTATGGTACATTCTCTTACAGGCGAATGCCATTCGGTCTCTGCAATGCCCCAGCTACATTTCAGCGATGTATGCTAGCTATCTTTGACGGGCTTGTAGAAAAGTGTATGGAGATTTTTATGGACGATTTTTCGGTTTTTGGTCAATATTTTGATGATTGCCTTGACAATCTTGATCAAGTGTTATCCAGATGTGTGGAAAAGAACTTAGTACTTAATTGGGAAAAATGCCATTTCATGGTAGATGAAGGAATAGTTCTTGGCCACAAGATCTCAGCCAAAGGTATAGAAGTTGACAGGGCAAAAGTGGAAGCTATCGAGAAGATGAGCTATCCTAAAATGTGCGTGAAGTGAGAGGCTTTCTTGGACATGTCGGCTTTACGTAAGGTTCATTCAAGACTTCTCCAAGATAGCCAAGCCCCTGTCCCACTTTACTAAAGGAAGACGTTGAGTTTAATTTTGATGAGAGCCGCAAAGCAAGCGTTTGAGGAGCTTAAGGATCGTTTAATATCTCGCTCTAATTCTTATTTCGCCTGACCGAACCTACCGTTTGAGCTTATGTGCGATGCATCAAACTATCTTTGTTGGTGTCTGTTTCTAGGCAAAAGATCAAGGGAAGTTCCACCTATCTATTACGCCACTCACACATTGAACCCCTCTCAAGTTAACTATACCACTACTGAAAATGAGCTTTTGGCCGTAGTTTTTGCTATGGACAAGTTCCGTAGTTACTTGTTGGGAGCTCAAGTGATTGTGTGGACTGATCACGCTGCTTTGCGGTATCTGATGACAAAGAAAGAGGCTAAACCGCGCCTACTACATTGGATACTGACCCTACAAGAGTTTGACGTTCAAATTAAGGACAAAAAGGGCAGTGAAAACGTAGTGGCTGATCATGTTTCTAGAATGTTAAGTGAGGAAAAGGATGCTCCAGATGATATAGATCTTTACTTTCCTCTAGAAAACATTATGTTGATAGACGGTTGTCCTCCTGATGTTCCATGGTATTCTTCCCTTGTAAACTACCTTCATGCCCGTTATCTCGATCCAGAGATGTCTTATCGAGAGAAAAAAAGTTCTTCTCTGATTTGAAATACTTCGTTTGGGATGAACCTTATCTTTTTAAGATCTGTAAAGATGGTCTGCTTAGAAGATGTGTTCCTGAATCTGAGCAACGGGATATTATTGAGCAGAGCCACAGTGGACCCACTGGCGGTCATTTTGGTCCGTGGAAAACCGTGGCTAAGATCTTTCAATCCGGTTTCTATTGGCCTACGATCTTTAAAGATACAGAAGCTTTCTGTAAAGCCTGTGATAGGTGCCAAAGAACCGGTGCTCTGACAAGGCGTTTTGACATGCCTTTGAAACCCATTCTCGAATGCGAAGTCTTTGATGTATGGGGTATCGATTTTATGGGACCATTCCCATCATCTTGCGGTAACAAATACATCTTAGTCTGCGTAGACTATGTGTCTAAATGGGTGGAGGCTCAAGCCACTCCTCACAATGATCATAAGACGGTAATGAAATTTCTAAAAAAGAATATCTTCGTGAGGTTTGGATGTCCACGTGCCTTGATCAGTGATGAAGGGACGCACTTCTGCAACCGACCCCTAGAGAAAGTCTTTGAGAAGTATGGTGTCCGTCATAAAACTGGCACACCATATCATCCGATGACTAGTGGTCAGGTTGAAAGAAGAAACCAAAGCATCAAGAAAATCCTGGAGAAAACGGTAAACAGTCATAGAAAAGACTGGAGTTTGAAATTGGATGATGTACTTTGGGCTTACAGAACTGCCTATAAAACCCCTATGGGGACATCTCCATATCAAATGGTCTACGGGAAACCATGTCATCTGCCTGTCGAGTTAGAGCATAGAGCTTATTGGGCTACAAAGTTTCTGAACTTTGATTCCCAATCTTGTGGAAAACATCGACTACAGCAGTTACATGAGCTAGACGAATTCAGACTCCAGGCTTACGAAAGTGCCAGGATTAGTAAGGATAAGTGAAGCTACTCCACGATGCCAAGATTAAGAAGAGAGAATTTTGAGTCGGAGAACAAGTTCTTCTTTACAATTCTAGGTTACATTTGTTTCCTGGGAAGTTGAGGACACATTGGTCCGGTCCCTTTGAAATTCACCAGATTATTCCTGTAGGCGTTCTAGAACTACGAGGTTATGGTGACCAGCCGTTTCGCGTAAATGGTCAAAGGTGTAAGCACTACATTGGTGAAACTAAGGAGAAACCTTTGATTGTCCGTTTCCTCGATATCCTCGGGTGTGGTGCGACAAAAGTCAAAGAATTCGACGACTTTTCACCCGACCTGTTTTCTGAGAATGACGGTATTGGTCAATCTGAGGAATTTCTAGCTGGCAGTTGGGATATGGAAGAGTATTGGAAGGAGTGTCAACACAAATGTCATCAGAAGCTTCAGAAGACGAAGACGTCAACCATGGGGAAGTTTAAACGTGTCTGGAAAGCTATAAAGAATTTAACCCCATGTGTTGGTGTCTTTGTTTCGCGCCACACTCTCGATCGAGCTTACACGAGGTAGTGGTCGCGTAAAAAGTCAAATGGCCGGATCCAGGCTAGACTTCAACAGTGTCGAGCTAACGACATTAACCAAAAGTGCTACTAGGAGGCATCCTAGATATCCCTTATTATATTAGTTAAATTTTGTTTAGGCTATTAGTGTTATATTTATTTAAGTTTTAGTTTAATTAAGTTTTAGTTGACTAAGTTTTTCTGTTTATATCTCACGCTTAGTTTGCTTTTTAGATATGGATTACGGAGTTCTTCCGAGGAGTTCCCCATCATTAGTCGGATCCCACTGATTCTGATGAGTGATGGACCAGGAGGCACTATAGTCTTGCACGTAGATTTTGAGCTTAGTACCGATCTGAAGACCATCACCTATGTTCTCATTGTCCCCCGCTGTTCGGGAGGTAGTGACTTCACTACTGAGGAGCTCCAGGAAGCTATAAGACGTTCATATACGGTCCTAAATGACCCTATCTTTGTGAGATCTAGCGCTGGTACTACAGGATTCACATTTTAGAGGTTTAGAGGTGGCTGGAGATGACTGGGGCATACGAGACGATTATGATTTCCCTCCTGCTATTGATATGCTTCGTCGTCTCATCCGTTTGGTGGATTGGGACGAGATTTACGCAGACTAGCGTTGGTTAGGTTTGTTTCATCGAGCAAACGACGTAAAACAAAAGCGCTTGGTGGGAGGCAACCCACTGTTTTCTATTTGTTTTAGCGTATCTTCTAGTAATTTTATGTTTTTCGTTGTTTTTATTTGTATGTTTGAAATTTTATTTAAGTTTAATGAGAAAATGCAAGTTTGAATTTGAATTGTATGAAATTTTATAAATTTTGCATTTTTTTCTCTGTTGGACGCCAGTCCAGTGCTCTGGCCGGCCGTCCACCATGCCCAAATATTGGACGAGCGTCCAACATTCTTGGACGCCCGTCTGAGAAACATCTTTCAACGTTGTATGTAAATTTAGTATCTGGACGAGCGTCTGTTTATATGGACGCCCGTCCGGTTCATGTGGTCTCCAGCTGAACGTGCGTCCGGTTTCCTGGACGCCCGTCCAGCACCTGCCTATATATACATCTTCAACCGATGGAAACTCACTTTTTTCAGAATTTCAAATCCTCACACCCGACTTTTGCCCTCCTTTTGCCCTAAAATCCTTGTTTCTACACCAAATTGGGCGCTTCAAAGTCCCACAAACAGCTCTCAATCCCTTCTTGTCGATTTTCCACTCCAAATCCTCCAACAAACACCCATTAATCCGATTCAGTAATTTAGTTGGTGCGACTGTTTGGGAAAAAAATTTGATTTTTGGGTTCAATTTGGCATTGTTTGGGCTTCTAATCCGTTCTATCATCGTCCCATCCTCATTCTTGGTAAGCTTTTGTAAGCTTTTCCCAGATTATTGCGTGTTTTTTTTTAGAGTCGATCTTCGAGTCGACTGTTTTATAGGAGTTCTTTCTTATTTGTTTTTCTTTCTTGTTCTTTTCTTGTTTCTTGTTCTGTGGTGATATGGGATGTTGATGGATGACGTTGGTTGGTCTGCATTGCTGTTTTGATGTTGGTTTGGTGTTGCGTTGTTTGGGAAATCCCGTTTGGACGATAAACGGGTGGTGGTGTTTGAATTTGGGTTTGGGATTGTTGTTTGGTTAGTTTTAGGTTAAGATGGTGCATAAACAGGTTCAGAAGAGGCATGGTAAAGGGGTAGCTAAGGAACCTGCCAAGAGGAAGAAGGGTGTGGACCCCACTTTAGTCAATCCCAATCAAGGAATTCGTATTGGTGAGCGTCAGAACCCTCCTAGAGGTCAAACTAGAGTTCCTTTGCAAGATGAACCTGAATCTGGGTCTGAAACTGATGATGAGCCGTTAGTGAGGATGCAAACTAGGGCGGCGGAAGCTCGGGGTGAGCAAGACAATGAGCCTGAGGGAGATGAGCCGGTTCGACAGAGAGTGAGACCAGCTATCCCTATTCCTTTTGCTCGTAGATTCATCAATCCTAAGGCGATGGAGGTCTATAATAAGCATTATCTAACTCGAACGATGTTGATAGAGAGAGCCATTTTAGACGCGAAGGTGGACCCCGCATTTGTGCAGCTGTTAAAGGATAGGAAGTGGGAAGCACTGATGAAAACCCCTAGGACTCCAGTCAATGCTACACTCGTTCGTGAGTTCTATGCAAATTGTTCGGAGACGGATTTGAGAACTGGGATGGTCACTGCTTCGAGGGGTTAAGGTGCCGCTTACACCAAAGATTATCAATGGGAAATACGGTTTGGATCCTTTTGAGGGGTGGACTACAAGGAGGCGATAAAGGCCAAACAAGATGCCGTGAGGATCCGTTGGAGGAGTTACGGTTGTTGGTGTGCCCCGAGGTGCCTTGGACACTCGCACCGGGTAGGCTAGAAAGGAATTAGTAACCACGAGTTGGACGAGAAGATTGGAAGGTCCAATGTCGGTTTATTCGTAACCGGTTGTTACCTAAGAACAACTCGACTCACTTCCACATTGGTGACCTTGGGATGCTTTATGCCTTGACCTTCAAGCTCAATGTTGATGTGGGGCAAGCTTTGTACGACGAGATATCGATTAATCAGAAAGTTTATACGAGGTGCTTGATTGTCCCGCACCTTATACACAGTTTGTGCTCTGATGCTCAAGTTCCCGAGCACAAGACCGATCACAAACTGAAGAATCCTAGGTTCTTGCAGAGGGAGAAAGAGAAATCTTCGGTCGGGGCGAGGCGAGGTGAGATAGCACGTGAGCCTGGTTCATCTTCCGCACCGCCTCGCCCATCCTCCCTTCCTACTTTATCTCCTTCGGTCCGGATGCGGCTGAGTATGGGCAACAGTGTCCGAAACTGGATGGAGGACATAAGGACTTCTCAAAACAACATTTTGACGATTCTGAAGTGTATCAGTGACGGCCGGAAGCCGAGGGATGACAGAATCTTCACTCCGAGCACTATTGACTTTCTTTATTCTGATGAGATCGAGCAGGCCATAGCAGACGTTTTAGATGAGTCTGAGTCACTTCCGGTGAGGAGCGGCGACTCGGTGGATGCGACTACGGCACCACCTTCGACCTCCTCCTCGATACTCCGGCTGATGATTCTGCGGCGCCGAGCCATCCTTGATCTTCTTTGTTTCATTCTGGAATTTGTGGTTATTTTGTTTTGACATTTATACTTAGATGATTCATTGTAATTTTGATATTGCTACTCTTTATTTTCGATGGATCATGTAAGTTATACGGCATCCGCACTTCCATTTCTACTTTGTTTATACTTTCTGGATGTATTACATGCTTTACCTTTTGCTTTATCTTGATTTTGATATCTCTTTTCATGCTTTGTATAATTCCCGCTTTCCCGAGATGTTTCCGTGTCTCATCAAAGTCGTGCGTGTGTTTTTAGCGGTTTTGTCGAGCTACATTGTCTGGTTACGAGTTCTGAGTGTCACTGTGTAGGCTCCGGCCTGACCGACGTTTCAGATCAGCTAAGTCTTTTATCTTTTCTTTCGTTCTGCACAACATGAGGACATGTTGATCTTTAAGTTTGGAGGAGGGGAATGTTTGATATGTATCTACACATTTGCTTATATCAATATGTTTCTATGCAAAAATGAGCGATAAATTTTCAAATTTTCCGACATTTTTGTTTTTGTTTTGTCCCGAGTAAGCAAATGCATAATCTTAGTTCGTTATTTTTATAGTCATCCAAGCTATATATCATATGTTTAGTAAGTTAGTTGTTTCACCTGATCTATTTTTCACGAGCCATAGTGAATGATGAGCTAATATATGCAGTTATACCCCTTTTGGATTAGTGATTTCTGATTTTCTTATAAGTCATGTGCTTAGTGCTACGTGTATATCTTGAGATTTATGATAGTTTGTATTTAGGTCCAAAGTATGTTGTACTGTGAATATCTAAGGTTTGAATGTGATAAGTAACACATAGCTTATTGTCAAATGAAAAAGTTGAGTTAATAAAGAAGTATTTGGGTGTGTCGGAAGCTGGTCGATGATTTGGGTGCGATAGGGCATTATCTCGAAATGTCCTATACCACTATGATGACTAAAAGCTCACGACAGTCAGAAGAAGCTGCCTTATGATTAGAGTAAGGTAGGGTATATCTCGAATATCCTATTCTGCTATGACAGGGCAAGAGCTCATTCTGATGTGTGTTTATAAGTGAACAAGTTAAATCAACTAAGAATTGTTATGAAATGAATAAATGACTAAGTTATCGTCTGCCTTATCCCCAGAGAAAACCGATGAGATATGTTGTAGGGATTATCCTCTGAGTATTTGAAAGGCCCTAGATATATTCGATCATCTTTTTTCGGGATAGTTCACGTTTGTAGGGTACATCTTATGAGTATCATTTATCTCTAGTTTGACGGGGGTGTTAGCTGGTTTTGCTTTGAGTTTCTCAAGTTTGGACTTAGTGGAAGTTTTCTATGGCTTTGCACACACACAGTGGTGAACTTCTGATTTATTGGATCTATGTTATATTGTCTGAGATGTCTATCTTTTCTCGAGCCTTTATTTTGTTTTGTTTTGCTCGGTGTGGGGGAGTTGTTAAGGGTGACTTTATACGATTTATAAGGCTATATTCTATGTTGATTTCCCCCATATTTGTATAAGTTTGCATAAGAAATGAGTATTTAATGGAAATATTGAGCGAATGATATTTTAAAAGGGTTGATCGCAAAATAGGTTGTTTTTGGTGTTTTAATTATGCTTTTATGATTATTTGGACATTATTACATTTTTGCGATGTTGTTATGTGTTATAGATACATGGTTGAGGTTCAAAAGATGATAAAAAGTTGATTAAGTTCGAGCTAATTGATGATAAAAGAGATAATGAAGGAATGTGATTGAGATAAAAGAGATAAAGATCAAGAAATTAAAATTCGATCCTAATGGACGAACGTTCAGCACCATCTCGGTCGGCCTCCTGCTTTCGAGGGGGTGGGGCCCTGGAGCAAACTACTCATTGCCCCAACCCAAGTTGGTGAACTGGCGTCCAGAGCAGACGGGCGCGTCGCCAGAGTGAGTGAACGAAAGCGTCGCGAGTGAACGAAAAGTGAGGAAAAGTGATTCAGAGAGTTTGGACGCAGGAGTGGACGCTGGTGGACGGACGTCTGGTCATGACTCGGCCCGACTCGAAGAAGATTACACAAGCTGGACGGGCGTTCACCCATTCCAGACGGGCGTCCAGCCGCCGCCATGCTGAAACCGACCTAGTTCTCTATATAAAGCAGCGTGTTTTCTCCACAAATACATCACATATTCGAACCCCAAACCCTAGGGGCAGCTTGGCTGCGTTTTTCCTTCAGTTTTTCTCTAGTTTTATGCACTTAAACTTCTAGATTAGATTAGATAATTTCATGTACTTTTATTCATCAATTCGAGTTGTCAAGAAGATGCTAAGAGGCTAAATCCTCTTGAACAAGCGCCAGAAGCCGTCTGATTCAACATTTGATTTCTCGCTCGTGATTATTTTGTGAGTTCTATTTCAAGCTCGCTTTTTTATCATGTTTTGTATGTTTTATTGCATGTTTAATCGAAAGATGCTTGCTTTGATGATTGTTTATATGATGAGAGTCATGTCAACCTTAGATCACCATGATAAAAGATTGGATCTTTGATCTAAATAAAACGAAAGTTATTAGATTGATTTTCTAGATTAGAAATCGAAAGACTTCACGCCTAGGTTAGAAAGACGTAATCTTTAACATCGAAAGATAAAAGATTAGGAAACGAACTTGTCTAAGAGAGTAGGAGTTTATGCCTTCGAGTAGGTGAATCACGACTTGAGTAGAGATCACGAAATAATCCGAATTGGAATTGAATGTTGATAGGATAGGTGGATCAATTGCTTGTTCGTTCATTATACTTGATCAAATCCCTAAAACTTGAATTGTTTAGCTTAGTAGTCTTTTATTTGCATCTTAGTTTAGTTTAGTATTAAATTGGTTCGCAGCCCGTATCCTTCCTAGCTTTGGATTATATCCTCTGTCTAGTTTTATTTTCTGTTCTGTTTGGTTTTTATTCGCTGTTTAGATTAGTTTCGTGACATAGTTTAAGTTACACAAAAGCTAGATTCACAATCGTTTAGATCCCCGTAAGATCGACCCGGCATTATCCACTATTACTACGATCCTTATACTTGAGGTTAACCGGATTATTACTTGTTTATTTTGTGTTGATAAAATCCGTGACAGAATTATATCAAAATTAAGCCTTATTACTTGTTGTTAAATATGATACCAAGTATTAGATACTCAGTAGTGTATGTGCGTGAATTCAGTTGCTAGATTCAGTAGGTTGATGTGTGTAATAAACTAAATGCGAGAATAAAAGTGCAGAAGTAAGTAAGTAGCGATTTTATAGTGGTTCCGTGGGTGTAATCCTGTCACCCACTCTTCTCCTGTGATGTTGGAGGTAATTCACTAGAGAGATTCTTGAGATAGCAGTTACAAAAATCCCTAAGATGTTTGTCCTTCACCAATAGCTATGGCTTCACAAACTGAAAACTAGGAACTGGTAGGATTGCTGCTCCAAATTCTTCCATTGGACCTTGAAGGGTAGGATTGACTCTTCACCAGCTCCACCACAAACAACAGTCTTTCACACAGATGTGCTTCACTGTCTTCAATAGATTTGTTGTAAAAGAAAGTTTAGATAAAATAAATGATTCAGTTGCAACAGTTTGATTAGGATGATATGATCAACAGCTTGCAGTCTTCAAGTGTGTAAACTTGATGTAGCATGAATACAGATTACACTTGAAGATTTTCTCTGGATCAGTAGCCTTAAGCTCAGTTGGTTCAACAGGGTGTTTTTTTAGATTTAATTCTGATTGCTGAAGATAGATCCTTAATTTTCATCACTTGTATCTGAATTAGGAGTCCTCTATTTATAGGTAGGAGTCCTTGTGACTTGTATTTGAAATTCAAATATAGCCGTTTCCGATTTTGTCCCATTTGACTTGCAATCATCATCATCGTTCATAGTATCGACACGGTCATTGCTTTTTGACAAATGTATCTGTCTGGCCCACCCTTTGACTTGTAACCATTGGATAAAGTCCTGAATCATCCCAACGTCCTTTTAATCTCAACCATTGATTTGTTTGATAAAATCAGAGGTTGTTAGTTGTCCCAATCTAAGTTTTCTTCCAATGTAATCTTTGAATAATTTGATATATGTGTATCAGCAGGTTCCTGAGATGATAAGTCTGCTGAAGTTAGATTACACCTTTTTGCATATAACTAAGTTCCAATCACCATCCAACTTATGGAACTTAGACCTTGTACACAAGGTATATGTAATCAGTTTAGGTCATCACGGACTTCCCTAAATTCTGATTCCATATCCTTGAATTTAATTACTAAGTTTGATCCCTTAGCCTTCATTAACTTAGTTTGAGCCCTCAGCCTTCAGTCTTCAGCAGCTTCCTGACAAGTCTACTGACCTAGCTACCCTACTGATCTAGACTAGTCTGCTGATGTAAGTCGGCTGACCTTTACAGTGCTTGTTTAATCAAACCTATACAAAGATCAAACACTAATAAACCTATACATTTGATTTAGACATATTTTTGCCTTTGCTCTATAACAGTTAGTCTGGCACTCATCACTAAAACTTAAAAATAAGTCCAACATGATCTGTCTCCAAATGGTTTTCCCGGTTTGAACTGAACTTTAGTGACTAGATCAATTGATGATTCTAAGATGTTTATAACTTCTGTAACTTCATTAATTGAGCCAGCACCTTGAGTTCTGTTATTATCCTTGATAAGGTTAATCTTAGCATTCAATCTTAGAACTTCAGCTTTCAACAATTCGTTTTCTTTTTTGACATTCTCATAATTCTTTTGAATTTCCTCTAATTTCTTCATGAGTATGTCCAAGGTTTCATTGAAATTTGTATTTCTATGTTGTTCATGGCAGTGTGACAGTTATATGTAGAAGCATTACCTCATGATATTTGTATGATAAGTTCTCGGTTCTAGCTTCTTCATCTTGCATTATCTGTTTTCCTTTATTTGATATAGCATTGTCTTTTACTGGTACAACTCCAAAAAAAAATGATTTCTTCATCGCTTCCGATGTGATCTTGTGCAGTAAGACTTATTGGTAAAATCTCAGAGTTATGATTGCTATTGGTATCCATTGGATCTTCAACGAGTGTCTCAATTAATTTTTCTTCGGTAACAGCACCAAAAGCCTGCAATTTGCTTTTGTACTCATCAAATCTCAAAAACGAATAGCTAATTACACATCTAAAGTGATGTTGTGTATCCATGATGAAGCTTTGAACACTTTTGAAAACAACTTGAATAACTGGGTTACCAGTTATTCCAAGCAAACAACCTGATATAGAGAACAACTAAGGATCTCTTCGGATCAGAAGCTCTGCTCCAATACCAATTGTTGGATTGGTATCTGGAATAACTGAGTGCCAGTTTTTCTGAAGGCAGTTTACACAACAATTGATTTCTTCAGGTATGATGGCCTACTCCGATACCAATTGTTGGTCCCGTGAAAAGGCTGACACAAGTTTAGAGGGGGTTAATAAACTTGTCCCCGAAAACCTCAAAGGCTGAAACAATTTAGGTTCAACTTTAAACCATTGTGGAGTAAAGTGAACTTAGCTGAGTATAAGTCAAATTGACTTATGCCTAAACTGAGTTAACTGGAAGCGGATATATTAAAAGCCTTTTTAAAACATTCAGTTATTAGTTTGAAAAGATGAATGCAATGCTATGCTGACTCGGTTTCTAATGTTTGCCGAGTTTGTGAGTTGATGAGATTTAAACTATAAGGCAGTAAATAAATGCATAAAGTAAGTAAATAAGTATGACAAAGTTTATAGAGGTTACAAGTGGTGTAATCTTGTCAGTCCTCTCTTCTCATGTGATGAAGGAGAAAATTCACTATGTTCTTGAGAATCACAGTTAAATGACACAAATTAAATTAAACACAGATTTTCCTTCACTAATCCCTAGCTTCACAATATTCAAGCCTTAGTCTTCAACATGTAGAATTGACGCTAAGCTAAGCTCTTCACTGGTCCGTGAAGGGTTGGATTGCCTTTTCACCATTTCATCACAAGCACAGTCTTCCTCACTGCACTCAATTGTCCTTCACACCATCTTGGTGTTTCACAGTCAAAAACCTTTGACAAAATCAAGGTTGAGACTTGAATCAATAACTATGATTTAACTCTGATGTTGAGCTTTTTCTTGTTGATATATATGATTAGCACAATGAGCTCAGATTTCTTCAAGTGTGGATCTTGATGTTTCTTTGAATATTTATGAACACTTTGAAGATTTCTAAATCTGTATTTGGCGAGATAGAAAAATGCCGGAGTTCTTTTGATTTGCTTTTCCTTCTTAGTAAAATCTTTCTTGATATGTTATTTCTTAGAATTCCACCCTTCTTCTTGAGGTTGAAGTGATCTATTTATAGAGTTCATCCCAACGTGTGAACATTTGAATTTGAATTCTTGTATACGTTGGTGGTCCTTCTTTTTTTGTTAAATGTCAGTGATTGTTCTGACAATTCTTCAGCCAATTACATTGCTTGCTTTACTAACGGTCAGATCATTCTTCAATTTATAACTATTTAGATTGAGACTGACCTCTTGGCTCAAGTACGTTTTTAGCTTTTAAAAGCATTGACTGAGTATTTAATCTTATTCTAAACTCAGTTCTCTTTCTTCATCTGGTTTACTATTTATTAAATCAGAGTACGCCATAACTCATAACTCATCTAAGATATCATTGTCCTATGCGTCTTAGGTCTTGATACAAGATCCATAAAGTTAGTTCAGGTGATCACAATCTTGACTGAATTCTATCTTTATAGTCTCGGCTTTAATCTCCATAAACTGAGTTTGATCCCTCAGTTATTCAATCTTTATTTAGTGAGTCTGGGTCCTTCATCCTTTTAAACTGAGTTTGTTACCTCAGGCTTCAGCTTTTAGATAAGCAAACTGAGTCTGTGTCCCTCAGTGAACTTACCTTCTTCAGTTCATATAGGCGTGCTCTATTTCTCTTCTAAAGTTAGTTCTTTAATACTGTTTGTTCTATAGATGTAAACTCGTCATATTAGTTCTTCACCTTGTATCAGTTTCTTGGTTTCTCAGTTATAGACCATAAACTATTACATTGCTCGTTTGATTAATTTATAAAATTATCAGACTCTATTAAATCCTATACATTTATATCTAGACATCTTTTTGATTTGAACTATAATATCTAGTTATGACACTTCATCAATAAGGTTTATATTAATAACTGTATAACTGATGAATCATCATCAAAACATAAATTTTATTTCCAACAGTAACTATTAATCCTGCTTCTTTACCCTATCCCTCTAAGAAGTCAAAACCGAATCACGATGATGCTCGTTATAAAAAGTTCATAGAAATGTTTAAAAAGCTGCAAGTTAACATTCCTTTGGTAGAAGCTCTAGCTGGATTGCCAGAGTACGCAAAGTTTTTAAAAGAAGCAGTTTCTACCAAGAGGAAGTTGTTGGACCTAGAGATCATTTACTTAAATAAGGAATGCTCGGCATTTTTGCAATGAAAACTGCCTCTTAAATGCAAAGATCTTGGGAGCTTACTCATACCCTGTACCATTGAAGGAGTGTACCTAAACAAAGCGTTATATGACTTAGGAGCGAGCGTCATTTGACGCCACTCTCTATTTTTCATAAGTTGGGCATGAAGGAGTTGAATGAGACGTCGATAACCCTGAAATTTGCTGATAGGTCTATGAAGCAACCGTGTGGAGTTGTATAGGACGTTCTAGTTAAGGTTGACAAGTTCGAGTTCCCAGTGGATTTTGTTGTGCTATATGTGAAGGCTAATGGTGATGTTCCACTGATCCTATGAAAACCCTTCCTTGCGATGAGTAGAACTCTGATAGATGTCCATAAAAGAGAATTAATTCTGAGAGAGAATGACGACAGCATGGTCTTCAATGTATTGAAGATAATGGATTACACACAAGATGAAGGAGAAGCGTGTTATATGCAGGATGACATTGATGAGATTGTGTTGAAATTTCAACAGCAAGTGGCAGTAGATCCGAAAGTGGCAGAGACTTTGTTGTTGAAGGAAGAAGAAGGGGAGTGTGAGGAAAAGATCTAGCTTGGGTGCAGTGAAGGTTGTGTGTAGGAAATAAAACTTGTATCCCCTGTGGGTATAGGAGGACCCATTCATAGACCTTCATGGCATAAATTCTTTGATTTACAGTTGACTGGCAAGATACTAAAGTCGTCGTTGGAAGAGGCACCAATGAACTTAATGCTTAGACATATTCCTTATCAACTGAAGTATGTGTACTTACAAGATGATACTCTCCTATGATTATAACAGCATCACTATCACCCTTAGAGGAGGAGAAGCTATTGAGAGTACTAAGGTTGCACAAGGGAGCATTCGGGTGGACCATTGCAGATATTCAAGGGATAAGCCCATATATTTGTATAGAAAAGATCTTTGTAGATGATAACGCCCTAAATAGTACCAATAATTATACCTTTATTCACCCCGAATTCTACTCATGAGAGGATAGATAGGCTCGTTATTATGGTGAATATGTGTTAAATGCTATGTGCATGTTCCAAGGATCGTAATTCTGCATCTATGTTATTTTCCTGTGGTTTTGGTACTGTTTTGTCTCATTTTGCATGTTTTATAGGATGTACCAAATCTGGAGCATTTGAGAGTGGACTTGGACCAAAAAGAGCATATTGGGCCGAGTGATTAAAGTCCAAGAAAAAGCCTGTGGAAGAAAAAGAAAAAATGTCGGCCCGGTTTACTGTGGTCTAGGGCCGGTAAACCGCGGACTTGTTGGAAACAAAATTGATTATGCCGCCTCTACTAGGTCGGTTAGGGTTTTAGAGAGTCTTAAGTCGGTCATTGTATCTTCATAAGGCCACATTATCAGATTATTACATAGTTCTTCAATAGTTTTCAATTACACTATATAATTTGGATGAAATGAAGTTATTCCAAGCTGTTGAGGAGTTATTTCTTGTTTTCTCCCTTTCTCTACCATCTTTAGCTTGAGTAGATCGAGCTAGATCACCATTGTTGAAGGTATGAAGCTTTGAACATTCCTATTTGTCTTCAATATGGTAGATATGTTCGTATTTATGTGTTTTAGGTAATCTGCATGTTCAAAGACCCCATGATTTACTTATTTTAATCATATGTGAGCAATTTAGATCTAGGAACAGGAAAAGCTGACCCCAGTAACCCAGCACTCTATACCGTTTTACCGAGGCATTATTTAGAAAACGAAAAATTGGGATTCACTACAGCTACGTTGATCGACAGGTTTACTTAACAGTAGGTTAGATCTGGCCAATCTGCTTATTGTAATCGTAAACTGGCATGAAATACGAATAGTGAAGTGCTAAGTTTGGACATAGTCTGATGGACCCTAAGATCGTGCTGGTCAATGTCGACAGCTGTCTAGGCGGGTTAGCAGTATGAGTTAGCGCTCGATATCGGTAATTCTAGTTCTTTATGCGTATGGGATATTACGGTCCAATTAAGGAGGGTAGCTTGCGTATAGATTGTCTACTACAATTGTCGGAGTAGATAGGGTTAGGAGTTGCACCCGTAGCTGATAATAATTAAATCAAACGCTCGCTCGATTAATATAAGGAAATTATGTGGGGAAGTAAACATAACGATTAACTAATCTAAGTTAGTAGATCAGTGAGAAGAGGGAGAGAAATACCATGTTTGTTTTCTGTTTATTGTTGGTCCATGACCGCCTTTATGTTTCTTCTTAATTAGGTTAGAATTGTTTATAGTTAAAGTTGAATTGTCTCTGTGGGATCGACCTTGACTCGCATTTACTGTACTATGATGTAACTAGTATTCTTTCTAGTAATATCGATGTTAGTGACTCATACACGATCAGTAGATCCAGAAAAGAAAGCAGTGTCTCAACCTCAGAGAAGGTTGACACCACAGTTAAAGGATGTTGTTAAGGAAGAGATTATAAAGATGTTGGAGATAGGAATCATATTCCCGATTGCTGACAGTGAATGGGTAAGCCCAATTCATGTAGTGCCAAAGAAAAGAGGACTAACGGTCCAACCTAATGAGTTTGATGGGTTGATCCATGTTCGACTAATTTCTAGACACCGAGTCTACATTGATTTTAGGAAACTGAACGATATGACTCGGAAAGATCATTTTCCCCTAACTTTCATCGATCAGATGCTAGAGATATTGAGTGGTCATGAATTTTACTATTTTCTATAGATAGGTATTCTGGTTATTACTAGATACACATTACCCCTGAACATTTGGAACATTTGCATATAACCGTATGCCTTTTGGACTATGTAATATGCCAGCCACATTCCAGAGATGCATGATGTCTTTATTTGCGGACATGGTGGAAGATTTTCTAGATATATTTATGGATGATTTCTCGGTTTCTAGAGATAGCTATGATGCATGCTTGGACAACTTGAATAGAGTGCTTAAGAGATGTTAAGAGACCAACCTTGTGTTTAATTGGAAAAAGTGTCATTTTATGGTCACTAAAGGAATCATGTTGAGTCATAAGACCTCAAAGAAGGGCATGGAAGTGGACAAGGCAAAAATCAAGGTCATAGAGAAGCTACCACCTCTAACAAACCTAAAGACGCTGTGAGCCTTTCTTGGCCACGCAGAATTCTATAGGAGGTTTGTTAAGGACTTTTCAAAGATCTCTAGACCTTTAACTGAATTACTTGCAAAAGATGTACCTTTTGCCTTTGGAGAGGAATGCAAGGAGGCATTCATCACACTGAAGCAATTATTGATAACTGCCCCAATCTTGGTAGCCCCAAATTGGAATAAACCTTTCGAGCTAATGCGTGATGCAAGTGATACGGCAGTTGGAGTAGCCCAGGGAAAAAAATGAGGATAAAATCTTTAAACCGATCTATTACGCTAGTCGTACCCTTAATAGTGCCCAAATGAACTCTGCGACTACGGAAAATGAGCTCTTAGTTGTGATATTCGTATTTGACAAGTTTAGATCTTACATTGTAGGATCTAAAATCACTATTTTCATTGACAACGAAGCTTTGAAGTATCTCCTTACCTATCAAGAATCCAATCTGAGGTTAATAAGATGGATTGCTCTTAAGGGATTTTGATGTGGAAATCAAGGATAAGAAAGGGTCTGAGAACCAGGTGGCTGACCACCTATCGAGACTAACAATGTTGGAAGAAGAGCAGACTACTGAGATTGAGGAGTATTTTCCTGACAAACAACTCTTTGTCATATCAGTACTGGCTCTAGTTGAGTCTCAGCCCAGACATAATACATCAAGCATGGGGAAGGCATATCCTTGGTTTGCTAACATTGAGAATCATCTCATAGAACGATACCTACCATCCGAATTCACAAGCATGGACAAGAAGATGTTCTTTATGGACTTGAGCATTATTATGGGGATGACCCCGACCGGTATAAAATGTGTCCCGATAACATTTAGAGGAGATATATTCATGATGATAAGATACCAAGCATATTGAGATATTCACATTTGAGAGAAGTTGGAGGACATTATAGGCTAGATAAGACAGCAGCAAAGGTACTGCAATGTGGATTTTATTGGCCGACTATATTCAAGTATGCCTATGATTTTACTAGAGCCTATCATTCCTGTCAAATGACTGGAAACATTTCGAAGTGGAATGAGATGCCACTGCACGGTATCCTAGAGGTAGAACTATTTGATATGTGGGGAATTGATTTTGTTGGACCTTTTACATCATCAAAATCAAATCGTTACATCCTGGTTGAGGTCGATTACGTTGCAAAATATGTAGAGGCGGTTGCCTCACCTACAAAGAATGCCAGGGTTATCTTGAGAATCCTTAAGATGAACATTTTAAAGAGGTTTGGTGTGCCAAGTGCCATAATTAGTGATGGAGGGAGTCATTTCTAAAATAGGTTGTTTGAAAAGTTGATGTTGAAGTATGCCATAAGATTATAAGAGCATATCAACCCCAGATGATTGGACATGTAGAAGGCACAAATAGAGAAATTAAGAGAATTTTGGGGAAAACTGTGAATCCCATGAGGATGGTTTGGTCTCTGAAGTTAGATGATGCTTTATGGGCGTATAGAACTGCTTATTAGACAACCATTGGGATGTCACCATATATGATAGTGTTTGGGAAATCATGTCACTTACCGGTTTAAACTAGAGCATTGTGCTCTGTGGGCTACTCAGTTCTTGAATATGGATGAAAGTTTAGCCGGAGAAAAGCGATTGTTGGAGTTAAACAAATTGGAGGAATTCAGATTACAAGCACATGAAAATGCAAATATCTTTAAGGAAAGAATGAAACGCCAACATGACAAAAGGATTCTGAATCACACCTTTCAAGTTGGAGATAAGGTGTTGGTATACAATACGCGTCTTCGTCTTTTTCTTGGAAAGCTGAAATATAGATGGTTTGGAACCTATGTCGTCACAAAAGTCTTCAATTCGGGTGCGTGTGAAGTCAAAGATGAACACTCTGGGAGGATTTACACAGTGAACGGCCATAGGCTGAAGCATTACCTAGAGCGCACTTATGATGCCGAGTAGGAAGTCTTTATGTTAGACGACCCGATTTACAAGTGATGAAGCATTATTAGTACAATCGAACTAGTGACTAGAAACTCAGAACTACTTCTAATACGCCCTTATACTGGATATACAAAAACCTGAATCCGGATCCGACCCAAAATTGGATCGAAAGATCTGATTCACAGCACCGTTCGAGACACTCGATCATGCATAGCGGAAGCAACAAATTAGATTTGTTTACGATTTTACCATGATAAGATTCACATGATTAATTAATTAAATACCAGAAGGTTTAAGATTTACCCAACCGGAGAGAAGTCGTGATCTTCCGAGTTGTTTCACCAAGCGCAGACTGGTGGAGGTCGATCCCGCATTCGAACCTCCTCGAATATGCCTTCAAGAAAAACCTAGTTTTTCTTCTTCCAAATGGCTAAGACAAGAAAACAAAATTTCTCTCTTTTTTCTATAAAATTTGGCATTGGTTTTTCTTCATCAAATTTGGTGTTGGAGAAACTCTTTTTATATAGGCTAATAACCAAATAGTTTGAGAGTTTATCTTATACACACATATATATCTTTTCCTTTAAGGACAATAAAGACCTTTATCCAATAGGAAAACAAATTTCCTATTTATCCAATATCTTACTTATAATTATTTAACACAAAAATAATTATATTATCCATATTGTATTTAATTAGGTGAAAATTTCTTTTCCCAAAATCAAAAAAAATATGGCGCCATTTTACATGTCATTTGGGATAATAGAAAATGTCTTTTCTATATTACGTATTATTTACCGTATAAATAATATCCACATATTCATTAAATACACCAACTATTTAATTTATTCTCGAGGTTCCATAATACGAGAATTCAGTCACGTGTTAGGAACCAACCTGGGGACCATGGATATATAACCAGTAGCTACAACAAATTGAATAAAACATTTATCGAACATAACTTTTCTCTTCAACTTATTAATTCCGGAATTACGCCACCATAAATCCGAAACTGAACTCTATTGATTATAGATAAAACTAATTCTCAAAGTGTCAAGTCAATAAGTGTCTATTGATATAATCATTACACGTAGACTAACCTCCGATGCAACGTTATAAACATTCTTCATTATATCTTATCCTTATCCTTATTTACAATTAACCCACTAGTGATCAATTAGTTCATAACCAATATGAACTCTGCGGATCGATCAGTTTCTAGTATTAACAAATAAGGGGATTGTCTTTCTACTTCCTGCGGGAAGGAATGGATTCCGTATCTGTGAGACACATTCTCAGCTACTCATTCCCGATAGTGCCAATGTGAAAGTGATTCAGACCGTGCCTCTTATAAATCCTTAACGAACAAATCTAACCCTATCATGAAACATGCAGGAGTCTGCAATCACTTCAGGATTAAGGTTAATCCATATATGATCATCTTGTGATTTTGTAAGATTTTTCAATCACGGAATTATATGAGAAATATAGATTAAATCAGTCCAGTCCTATATGACTACAACATATATAAAAGCCCCACTTAGAAAACCAATATCGACGGTCCGGATAAGACGGTCACACCAAAAATTGTTTTGGGCGCATTGATGGTGGTTTAATGAACATACCCCATACTTTGATTAAGTTCACCACGGACTAACAGTTCAAGTGTATCACCATAAACTTAATCCTCGCATATGACATACACTAAGTTATACGGCCACATATGATACAACTTGGGGTTTTTAGTAGTGTATTACTTATGAGCATGAAACAAATAATAAGATGAGAATAAATCTGTCATTTATTAATTATAAAAACAATTACATAAATTGTCTTTCGGGCGCTACTTCCAACAATCTCTCACTTCCCCGTAAGGACAAGCAACAATTGTCTTTCGGGCACTACATCCAACAATCTCCTACTTGCCCATAAAGACAAGCAACAATTGTTTTTAGACCACACCACACACTTATTCATTCCATCCACAACAATCTCCCACTTTCCCTAAATTAGATGAGACATATCCCTCAATCCCATACCTGCCAAGTGCTTATCAGTGACATTAAATGCCACGCGTATTGGAAAACTAATCAGCTAGGTTGTCGGCTCGAGGCGATCTTTTAGGACCTAAATGTTGCCTCTCTACACGGTCTGTCTGATAAGGTTGTACTCTTTCTCAATATGCTTTTGACCTTTTACGACTGTGAAGATACTTTGCATAAGCTACCTCTCAACTATTTTCACAGTAAAGTAGTATTGGCTTATCAAGACCTTGAATTAATTCCAGATCAGCAAGGAACTTTTAAACTATATCGCCACTCTAGTTGCTCCAAAATCTGCTATGTACTCGACTAACAAAATCAAATTGGTGGTGCTGGATTGCTCCAGACTATAGCTATATCACAATGAGTAAACACTGAGCCCGAGATCGACTAACGATCTCCTTAATCTGACTATAAGTCAGAATCAGTGTTGTCAACAATACTCAGGTATGCACCTGAATATAGACGCATATTACTCCTCGTTCTCCAAAGGTACTTGTTGATGCACTATACTGCTACTCAACGTCCGAATCCAAGATTCGACTGTTATTGACTTTTAATAACCTGACTTTCTCTATCCAAAAGAAAATCTATCCCATTTTCTCTATATCCGAAGATTAAGAGAATTATTTCATTAGAGGGTTGGTAGGAAATGTCTCATTGAATCTAGAAGACGAAAATGCATTATCATCTTAAATAATAAGATGGATGGGATAATGCCACAACTTGTTCTCATGAATTCGACCGAATCGATTTCTAAGAATATAGTACAGTTCTCTTATTTCGAAAAGCACGGCCCGTCAGTTCTTGACTTCAGATAACACAACCATGTTATTCACAACCGTTGCAGTGTTACCTATATCAATGCTAATATTTATTACTTTACCAATATTGATATCCTTAGTCTACTAAAGACTTATCAACATTTTGGTCAAGTCTAGACATTTGAAACTTGTGACTTTTAATGACCTAGAGGTTCGCTTTAATCCACCAATGGATTTAAGAATAGGCAGTCAAAATGTCATTGGCTTTAAGCTAAAACGCTTCTGTTCAGAATGAGATCAGACTCCCATGTTTGGCAAGAAAATATTCAAGGCATCACCCCTATTGAACTTTCTTCTTTCAAAGAAGTCACGCAAGGCTGAGTGGTGAGAGAGTTCAGGGCATCACCCCTGGTTAACTCTCTACTTCTCAGGGAATTACCCCTAGACCACTTGGTTTTTCTTTGAAAGATAAACTTTCTCATTCATTTGACTCTTTTTCATGTAGATCCAATTACCCCTATTGGGCCTGAGATACTCAAGTGGTTCTACAAGAGTGTGAGCAGAACTGGAGTACCAAAACTCCATTTGCAGTTTTATGGCTCTATCCTGACCTCTTATTTTTCAGAATCCTATACAGCCCTTCCAAAAAGACTATAAGTGATCAATCACCCTTTGTAGACTATAAATTCTGCCTAATCACATCAAGTCAATGGATAAACCATAATCCCACTGCATTTGGGTGGATTGACATTCTGATCTGGTTTAGTAGTATTTATCAGTGTAACCCCCAACAACCAATGTTGGATGTGGTCTAATTAAATCAGATAGTAACTCCTTGAGTAAATTTACTTCAAGGTCCAAGATTGTTATTTAAACATTCTTTCAGAAAAGGCTATGACAGTACACCTGTCACTATTCGATCTTAGGAATCTTATAACAATCCTTTACTCTTTGCATTATGATATTTCATGAACATTCACCATCTAAGCGTGTATGCAAATTTCCAGTCCTACCTTCAAGCACTATTGCTAAATTCCTCTATTTGCAGAAGTGGAGTAAATGTACTTCACTCCCTGTCCAAAAATTCATAGGCATCTTCAAGGTAGACTTCTCGGTATTACATAATATTTAAACCGTTATTTTTCAACCAATATCTTAATTGAGCTAAGCAGTGTATTGTAGCATCTCAACAACTATACAAGGCAATACATGTTTTATCCTTTTACTGAACGTTTCACTCGGAGGTAGGCCAATCATTAATGCCAAAAACTATGCTATAGCCTATATCTGACCATGGAATACTCTCTTCTCTGGTAATATCAGAGATTGTTCCAAATATTCAGACAAACTAATCGGCGTTCTGAGTAGTCTCTGAGAAAATGTCTACCAATCAAAAGCTCCCACCAGCTTGTATGTTTCATAAGACCACGAAGGTCAATTTGAACAAGTTATTGTACTTTTTTAGCTCTATAACCCTTACCTAATCGAAAGGTTACTTAGTCATTTTTCCTTGAGATGATGTTCTTAGACTGGGAGATAGGAATCACATTTAGCCAGTCTTCATATCTTATCTTTAGGATATATGCACTAATTAATAGATGCTGAAGAATCATTTATCTTAATATGGAAACCATTTGTCGTAATAGTTTATGATGAGTTACACATGCCTTTTCAGCAATGCCTAGTGGTTCTGACATTATCAGACAAAAGTCCGAGTTCAGAATCGTATACAAATGTCATATTCACATTCTTTAAGGCAACTATATTATCGAGGTGAAAGTGTTGGACTTATTTTAAGTTTTAGTGATGAGTTCCAGACTAGCTGTTATACAGCAAAGGCAAAAAGATGTCTAGATCAAAGGTATAGGTTTATTAGAGTTTAATCTTTGTATAGGCTTGATAGAACAAGATTTGTAAATGGTCAGCTGACTTTCATTAGCTGACCTGTCTAGGTCAGTAGGGTACCTGAGTCAGTAGAGTAGTTTAGGAACCTGCTGAAGACTGAAGGCTGAGGGTTCAAACTCAGTTATTGAAGGCTAAGGAATCAAACATAGTATTTAAAGTCAAGGATATGGAATCCGAATTTAAGGAAGTCTGTGATGACCTAAACTGATTCCATATACCTTGTGTACAATATCTAAGTTCCAAAGTTAAGTAGTGATCGGAACTTGGTTATGATCAAAATAGTGTAATCTAACTTCATAATAAAAATTTAGATATAAGAGAAGTCAGCTACAGTGTTTTATGAACACATCAACTTTGGATCAGTAGATTGATATCTATTTCAGCAGACTTATATACGCAGGAACCTGCTGGAGATATATTTGGAATTAATCAAAGGTTACATTGGAAGACAACAAGGATAATGACATATAACAACTCTTGATTTTGTCAACAAATCAATGGCTAAGATTAAAGAGATAGTGGAAAGATTCAAAGGTTTATCCAATGGATACAATTCAAAGGGTGGACAGTCTGAAAACTGTCAAAAAGTATGTGACAGTGTCAGTCCTATGTACAGGGACTTAATGCAAGTCATGAAAGGGACAAATCTGAAACGGCTATGGTTGAATTTCAAAAATAAGTCACAAGGATTCTCACCTATAAATAGAAGACCCCTGATATAGAAACAGAGGAAAAAATTGATGAACACAACGAAATAATTTGCCTAAAGCTATCAAGTTTATTATCAAGATACTCACCCTGTTGATATCACTGACCTTAAAGCTACTGATCCAGTAATCTCTTCAAGTGTAATCTGTTATCAGGCTACATCAAGTTCACATACTTGAAGACTTCAAGCTGTTGATCATTTCATCCTAATCAAGCTACTGAAAGCTGAATCACTTACTTGATTCAAACTTTATTTTCACAAGAAACCTGCTGTAGACAGAGAAGCAGCTTTTGGTGTCAAGAACTGTTGTTTGTGGTGGATCTGGTGAAGAGGCAATCTTACACTTCAAGGACTAGTGGAAGACTTTGGAGCAGCAATCCTACGTGTTCTAAGTGTTCAGTTTGTGATGCCATAGTTATTGGTGAAGGACAAAAACCTTAGGGATTTTTGTAACTGCAACCTCAAAGATCTCTAGTGAATTACCTCCAACATCACAGGAGAAGAGTGGACTGATAGGATTACACCACCTGGAACCAAAATAAAAATTGCCTACTTTCTTCCTATATTTACATTCTGTATTTAGTACATTTAACACATCAACCTACTGAAACTAGCAACTGAATCAAACACTTACACTACTGAGTATCTAATACTTGGTGTCATATTTTAACAACAAGTAATAAGGCTTAACTTGAATATATTCCGCTGCAACAAATTCAGTAAAATCAACAAATCACCAGACTCATCGAGTCGTCGGCAGACTATTGAGTCGTCGGCCAGACTATCGAGTCGTCGGCAGACTCATCGAGCGATCAAGAAAGCATCGAACTTGCTGAGTTTGTTAACTCCAAAAGTTTTAAGTGTTAATTTTATTCACACCCCCCCCCCTAAACTTAACCAAAGCTTTTTCAAGGGACCAACAATTGGTATCGGAGCAGTACTTCTATTCTGAACTAATCCTACTTATTGTGCTTGTGAAAATACTTTGAAAACTTTTTCAAGTTTCTGATTTTCAAAGCTCTACGTCATGGATAACAACCAGTATGCTAGAACAATGTTGATGTGTTCTTTAGATCATTTGGGTGAGTATAAACGTCGTATGCAGGCTTTTCTAGCTACAACACATGATGAGATGATGGATGTGCTGACTGATGGACCACTGGAAATCACAAAAGCTATAAATGTAGATGGTCAAACTCAGTCCATTCAAAAGCCAAAAAGAGAATGGAATGCTGAAGATAGAAAGAGAGCAAACCTCAACAATATTGCTATTGATATCATATACAGAACATTGGATAGCAATATGTACATGAAAGTGAAGGATTGCAAGACTGCAAAGGAACTTTGGGGTAAGTTACAATTAATTTGTGAAGGCATTGATGCAATCAAGAAGAGTAAAATCAGTGTTGCCAAAAAGAAGTTTCAAGACTTCAAGATGAAATCAAATGAAACCATTGAGCAAATAAAATCAAGATTTAATGCAATAATGGATGAAATCACATTGCTGAATGTAATCTACTCAAAAGAGGAAGTCAATACAAAAGTCTTAGAAGCCTTACCTGCAAAAGAAGTTTGGGAAATGAAGGTTACTACAATTGAAGAAATGAGAAGACTTCATGAAGAGGATACCTTCAAATTATTTTTAGATCTCAAGGCTTATGAATTCAGTGAGAAACTTGTATCTGAGATTCAAAAGGAAGAACCAAAGTGATGTGATCCAGTTCATGCTCGGAGGATACCATCATTCGTGCTATTTATGGATATTATTTAATTAATTAGGATGTGGTTTTATTTTATATTGGATTTTTAGTACATTATTTTATTTATTCTTTTATTAGCCAATAGGAACATTTCGTTTCTGGCCAATAGGAGATAGGCGCATTTTTAAGTGGGAATTTCTCCCACATTGCTTAGATGTTGCTTTTTCTTTTGGTTGTAAGCCTATATAAGGCAAACACTAGCTTTTTATTTTGGGACACAGACAATTATGTTGATGTAAAATTTGGCTTCTTAGCTTTTATTGAAGTCTTATTGACTTTGATTTATCACTTGCGAGTGAGTGTTCTCTTCGTTTTAGGGAATCACAAAAGTCACATGCGTGTGAGAATTTTCTTTGTCGTAGAAAGTTCAACCCTTTGAGGATTTACCAGCATTGTGAGCGATTGTTGGGCGTTCTCTGCCTACGATTTAGTTTGATTACTAGGTCTAGGATCATTAGCTCGTCATTGTTCCCCTTAGTTACTTCCTGGGCAAAACATCGGATCTGATTCCAACCAGAATCACATCACAAAGACCACGGCATTGGATGCTACACATCAAGAAGAAACATCAGGAGCTCAAGATGACTACTAGATGAGATGCAAGAGCAAATTGCCCTACCGAGAAAGAAAATCAGAATGATGAAAACTGGAAAGGGTTCTCCAAGGAATTTCACAAAGAAATCTAGTGGAAAGGTTTCTTTCAATGATTACTTGTGCTGTCAATAAAAGAAACCAGGACACTTCAAACCTGACTGTCCTGAAAAAAAATAGAAGAAGGAACCTTATTATCTTTGCTTCAATTGCAAGAAGCCTTGACATTTCAGACCTGATTGTCCAGACCTACTGAAGAGAAAAAGTCAACAAAGAAGATCTGGCAAGAAACCTATGGTTGCTGAAGTTGAATCAGGTTATGAAGTTGAATCAGAAAAGGGAAATGAATCTGATGATACTGCACTTGTTGCTGATATGGATGATTATGCTTTAATGGCAAATATAGATGAAACAGAGGAGGTATACAATTTTGTATCTATAAACACTCCTGCTGAAAGTGATTGTGAATCAACTTGTGGTTCAAATACTAAAAATTCTGATAATGAAGAAACTTTAGATGCCATCCTCAATCAATTGAGGATAATACAATCTGGTTATGAGATTGTGAAGGCTGAAAAAGAAGCTCTTCAAACAGAAGTTGAGTGGTTAAATGCTGAATTAAGAATTCTCAAGGGAAAGGAAAAAGAGTTTGGACAGAATCATCATAAGCCTGCGGTACATTCAGTAGCTGCTGAATCTGCTGATCAATCTTGTTCCTCCACTGCATTCAAATCTGGAAAGCCTTATGGTGATAGAACATGCCTTGGATTTGGAACTCAACAATCCAATAATAGTGGATCCAGTAAGGTTACTGAACTTAGTACCAGAATTGGTCCTAAGTTTGTGCCTACACAAAATCCAACTCCGAAACAGATTGTTGAGGCAGTGAAGCCTACTAAAAATGCTTCAAAGAGGCAAAATTAGAAGTCAAATAGGACATCAGTACCTAGCAAAAAGAATAAATCTAAGAGTAGGACTGTTGTACCTTCTAGACCTACTGATAGCAGACCTGCTACCAAGTCTGATGGACCACATAAAGGGAAAAATTAGAAATATTCCAAGGATAAGAATACTAAACCTAAAAATGTCAATCATTCTAAGGATACTTATCTCAAGGGGAAAGGTAGATTGTTCCCTACTGATAATGACTAGAATATTCCTGCACCTTATGCTAGAAACAATAGATATAACCATAATGCTAGGATAAAACCTCGGCATTGGACACAGCAGAGGACTTATACAAGACCTCAATAGGGATCTCATCAGACTTCATATTACAAGGCTGCTCCTAACAGACAACAAACCTATGGTTATGCTAGTGCTTCTAACAATAGAAATCACTCTAAACAGCATTAAATACCAAAAGGCCAGAAAGCATATGTGAGTCCTACACAACCAATAGTTAGACTTTATTGATGTGTAGAAAATATGTATGAACAAAAGTATGACACTTTTCAGAGAAGACCTTATGGAAATTTGCCAAGGGTCATGCTTACCACTGACCACTATGGACCCAAACAGTTTTGGGTACCTAAAATACATTAACTTTGTTTTGTCGGGTGTCTGGTACTTTGACAGTGGATGTTCCAGACATATGAAAATAATAAGCACTGTTTGTCAAATTATGTGGCAAAGGATGGTCCAAGAGTTAATTTTGGCAGCAAGAACGCACCAGGATACACAAGAGGATATGACACACTTGTGAGAAATGGATTAACAATCAGAAATGTTGCATTTGTGGAAGGACTGGACTACAACCTACTGAGCACTGGACAGTTCTGTGACATGGGTAACAAGGTCACTTTTGAAAAGGGCACATGTACTGTCATTAGTGAAAGAGGTGATCAAGTTGTGCTGGCTGGAAGAAGACAACAAAACATGTATATTGTGGATTGGTCTACTGCTGTTCCAGAAACATGCCTGATTGTGCATACCAAATCAGAACTCAATTGGTTATGGCATCAGAAGTTGAATCATCTAAACTTTGATGATATCAATCAGTTGGTGAAGAAGAAACTTGTGATTGGTTTACCTGAGATCACATTCAAAAAGGATGCTATATGTGATGCTTGTCAGCAAGGTAAACAAACAAAATCAAGCTTCAAGTCAAAGACTAAGAAATCAACAAAAAGAGTTTTGGAGCTAATGCAAATGGATCTGTTTGGACCAGTAACACCAACAAGTGTAACAGGAAAGAAATACACTCTGGTAGTTGTGGATGATTATTCAAGATACACTTGGGTAATTTTCGTGAACAAGAAAAGTGAAACACTTCAAAAGATGCCTGAACTTTTGAAGAGACTGTAAAATGAGAAAAGTTTGACAGTAGTAAAGATCAGATCAAACAAGGGTACTGAATTTCTCAATAAAGTTATAAGATAATACTGTGAGTAGAATGGTGTACTACATTAACTAGCAAAATGGGGTTGCTAAAAGAAGAAACAAGACTTTGAAAGAAGCAGGAAGAACTATGATTTGTGAAGCATTATTACTTGAAACATATTGGGTTGAAGCAGTTAATAAAGCATGCTATACACAAAATAGGACCTCGGGAACAAGAAGCTGCTGAAAATACCTTATGATATTTGGAATGGAAGGAAACCTAATATATCCTTTTTCCATCCATTTGGAAGCAAATGTTTTATATTAAATCATACGGAGCAATTGAAGACATTCCAACCAAAACAGATGAAGGAATTTTCTTGGGATATTCTTCTGTCAGCAAGGCATTCAGGGTACTGAATAAAAGAACACTGAAACATGAAGAAACAATACATGTTTTTTATGAACCTAAGTTCACTGGAATGGAAGATGAACATTCAGAACCTGCTGAGAATCAACAAGTCACTGATCCAGAATGTGTTGATGTTTTGGAAAGGATAAAAGAATTAAAGATTTCTGACTCTGCCCTTGCTGAACACCCTGCTGGTAACACTACTAATGCAACAACTGAGGCAGTTCAAGGATCTGTTGAACCCCTTGCTGAAGCAACAACAGACCCTACTGAAGATGATGTTCCTGAGGATCAATCTAATCAAAATCCTGAATGGTTAAGGGATCACCCTGCTGAGCAAGTTATTGGCAATATTCAGCTAGGTGTAAGGACTAGACAACAATTAGAAGCAATGTTTACTTGTTTTCTATCTCAAATGGAACCTAAAGTTGTTGAAAAAGAAATATCAGATCTAGATTGGATAATTGCTATGCAAGAAGAATTGAATGAATTTGAAAGAAATCAAGTTTGGACACTAGTAGAAAGGCCTAATCATGCAAACATAATTGGTACAAAAGGGGTATACAGAAACAAACTGGATGAATCTGGTACCATTGTGAGGAATAAGGCCAGATTAGTACCAAAAGGCTATTCTAAAGCCGAAAGAATAAATTTTGATGAGACATATGCCCCTGTTGCAAGATTGGAAGCTATAAGGTTATTCTTGGCATTGCTACTTACAAACACTTCAAAGTATACCAGAGGGATGTCAAGAGTGCATTTCTGAATGGCATTCTGGAGGAGGAAGTTTATGTTCAGCAACCTCCTATTTTGAAGTTAAAGATCAAGAAGATAAAGTGTACAGACTCAATAAAGCACTTTCTGGCTTGAAACAAGCACCAAGAGCATGGTATGAGACCCTATCTCAATTCTTGGTGCACAATGGTTTTACCAAAAGAACCATTGACAAGACTCTTTTCAGAATCAATGAAGGAGACAGCACCCTGCTGGAACAGATTTTTGTTGATGACATAATATTTGGCTCTGAAAATGAACTACTATGTGAAAAGTTTGCCAATCTGATGAAAAGTAAATTCCAAATGAGTATGATGGGAGAAATGAACTATTTCTTGGGATTACAAGTCAAACAGATGAAAGATGGAATCTTCATTCATCAAACCAAGTATACCAAGGAGCTACTGTAGAAATTTGGTCTGGAAAACAGCACAAAAGTATCAACTCCTATGAGTTCAAACATTAGATTGGATGAAGATAAAGAAGACAAAGATGCTGATCAAACTTTATGTAGAAGGATGATAGGCAGTCTGATGTACCTTTCTGCCTGCAGACCTGATATATCCTTTGTTGTAGGTGTTTGTGCATGATTTCAATCTAAACCAAAGGAAAGTCATTTAGCTGCAGTCAAAAGAGTTCTCAAGTATCTAAAAGAGACCTTGGATGTAGGGATATGGTATTCAAAAGAATGAAGCTTGAAGGTTATATCCTACTCAGATTCTGAATATACAGGATGCAAGATTGACAGAAAAAGCACCACATGAACCTGTCAGTTGATGGGAAATAGACTGGTTTCCTGGTTTAGCAAGAAACAGAATTCTATATCAACTTCTACTGCTGAAGCTGAATATATAGCTGCTGGAAGTTGCTGTGCACAAATACTATGGTTAAGACAACAATTAAGAGATTATGAACTCGTTACGGTACTTCACTCGTTCCACTCGCTCGCTTCGCACCTCTTGATCTGAGATGCGAAGAGAAATATCCCTTTTTTATGACTTCCACTTATCGATCCCGGCCTAGAAAAGTGACTGAAGAAAGAGAAATTCCTATAATGTGTGACAACACAAGTGCAATTGCAATCACAGAAAATCCTATTTTTCACTCAAGAACCAAGCATATTGATGTGAGACATCATTTTATAAGTGATCATGTAGAAAAGAAAGATGTGATGGTTCTTTACATCCCTACTAAAGATCAACTTGCTGACATTTTCACAAAACCATTGGATAGTGAAAGATTTGCTAAGTTAAAGACTGAATTTGGAAACATAAGAGTTGACTGATATACCTTTGATCAGCAATGTACTGGAATTCACCAAGGGGATTAGTCTTTGCTATGTTGGGTGAGCTCACTTAGCAGACAAGTCATTCGTATCAACAATTCCATGTACTTATTTATGTTTGGACAATTGAGAAAATGAAGTTGCCAAGGGGATTGGTCTTTGTCCTGTTGGGTGAGCTCACTTGACAGATCATTCATTGGTATTAAACTTCATCTTGTATTATCAGTTGGACAAAACAAAAGGAATTGAAGATCAAGCCAGAGAAAACTCACAAGAGGGTCACTTTGAGGCATCTTTGTCAGCAGGCTGCTGAGCCAAGTCTACTGATGGCAAAAGCTGCTGAAGCTTACGTTACACAGTCAAACTTCAACAAAAGTCAAAAAGAAAAAGACCGGGATATTTATCGGATATTTATAACCGCAGTTACACGATCGAACGGTTTCAACTCTTTATGGATCAGTTATGGGACACGTGGCAAGATCTCATTCATTCCAAATTTAATCGTGGTTAATGCTACAGTACCTGTACAGTGCATTATCTGACAGTTTCAACCACCTCTCTCTATATATACAGACATATTCACAAAGAAGCTACTTACAACTTTCAGATTGATATTTCTCTGCAAATACATTGTGTGAACACATATTGGAAATCTTTCTTCCTCATCTTTTTCATTTCTAATGGCGGATAAAGGTGATGTTCATATTGGATCAAGTCAAAGTGTGAGAGGGTACGTTACTGACTGTCGTACCACTGAGTTAGCTATCAACATTGAAAGAAGAATCAGAAGGGTTGCTGGTTTGGAAAATGTTATTAATAGAAGATTGGAAAGAATTTCATACATCAATATTTTGGAATTCTGGAAGAACATAGTCACACATTAAAGTAGAGAAGCCTTTACTACAACGGTTAATGGCAGAGGAATTGAAATCACTTCAGATCTAATGAGAGAAGTATTTCATTTTGGACATGGAAATGGTGCTCCTACCAATCCAGAAATGATGAACCTGCCAAGAATGAAGTTTGTTGATGCAATAAATATGAATAAGACCATACCATCATCTCTAAGCATTAATGTGAGGCACATTGGATTTGAGTATAATCTGCTGAGCAAGATTGTTGCCAAGAACATTCTGGGATTCAGTGGGAGTCTAGATACACTTTCTGGACCTAAGATAGACCTACTAATCATCATCTACAGAAGTATGATGTTTGATTGGGCTGGATTCTTTATACATTATATGAAGAAAGTGTTTACTGAAGGGAGAGATGGTATAAGGAAGTCCAAAACCAAGCCCCTAGGTCTACTGATTCAGACCTTGCTGAATCATTTTCAAATACCTGATGTTGCACCTGAGAAACTCAACAAGTCCAGATATAAGAAGGAGATCATCTATCCTATTCCTGGATTAGATTATGATGAAGATGTAGATGATGAAGCAACAGAGAGTGACAATGATGGAGATGATGATGCTGGTGGTGAGCAGGTTAAACAAGATGTTAAGTCTGCTGCACCTAAGAATGTTACTGAAAAGAGAAAGGCTGTTGACACTAGAAAGATAACTGAAATGCTAAAGCATAGGAAAACCAGGAAGCAATCAGTAAAGACTGCGAGTCTACTGAGGATCCAGTTGAAGTTGAAATTACTGACCCTGCTGAAGTAATAAGGAAGAAGTCTGCTGCTGAAATTTTGAAAGAGCAATAGAAGGAAGATAGTAGAAAGTGGAAAGCTGCTGAGATTGAAGTTGAATCTGAACAACTTTCTAAGAGAATGAAGGAAATTGCAAAGAAAAAGAAACATGGAAAAGGAAAACAACAGAGTATTCTAGAGGCTCAAAAGGAAGTAGAAGAAGAGGCTGTTGAGCCTACTTCTGAAGCTGCAAAAGTTGTTGTTGAGCAAATTACTGATGAGCCACAGCAGACTACTGAATTTGCACCTGCTGTTGAAATTGATACAACGGTATAAGACCCTGCCATTTCTGCAATAGTTCAGGAGGAAGAGCAATATGTTGCTAACCCTACTGATGAGCATGTAAGTCAGGGGAAACCTAGTGTGGAACGGATGGAGGTGGTAGGTACAAATTTACAACCAGGAGAACCTATTGACCTAGCTGCATCTGTTGAGGAAATGATGACAGTTAAAATATACCTATTTATGTCATCAATTATAACCTTAAATCGGAGTTAATTATATATATTTCGTATTAAATCACGTGTTTATATTTATTATTTAATGATAAGTGATTATTAATGTGATAATTGGTATTTAGCCGTTTTTATTATAAAAGAGCAATTAATTGTGTGATAAATGCTGATTTCGCATATCGTAACGAATCGGGAAGATAATTATCATGCAATCGAGAAATCTCAAGATAAAAGAGAAGAAAATCAGAGCATTGAAGAAAAGATTATCAGATCAATTCAAAAGCATGGAGTGGGGAACAAGTCAGACGAACCGAAATTGAAAACGCGTAAAGAGGGAGGCTCGGTCGACCGAGCCATGCCATTCGGTCGACCGAGCGTAACTGTTCGGTCACCCGAGCCTAATCAGATTAACGCGTCTCTATCTTCTGGATTCTCCCTATGTCGGCTACAACTCCTATATAAACAGCAGCCACGATGCTGAGAAAAACACACCACTACAACACAAAACAATTCATACAATTTTAGCTTTTAAGTTTTTAATTTTATTTTCTTTATGTTCGTTCATTGTGGATTCGTCGGATTCTCCGATTAGGGAGCGCATTAAAGAGTGGGAGTCACTCTCGTCTTCGAGGGTATGACTATTCAATTGTGCAATCTTTATTCGTAGATCTGATGTATTTTATTATGAAGTAGTTTTATTTGTATTGATTGCGTGATGTAGATTTGTTTACGAACCCATGTGTTTAGGTTAGAAACGTTAAGAAGTAATCATGATTTGTTCCGACACAGAACTGTGTTCGGTCGACCTAGACGTGTCACTCGGTCGCCCGAGTGCTGTCGTTCGGTCGACCGAGTGTGGTAATGTGTAGGGCAATATTATGATCGGCTTCGACTACGTCAGATTCTCTGATTTGGAATTAAAACGAGTAATTAAACCTGATCAACTTAATTATTTGTCATCATAATTTAACATGAAACCCAAAAAGTGATTGTTACTTAGGATATAGATTGAATCGGCATCTAAGAAGTACGCCTTACCCTAGGAATGTTGCTTAGATGAGGTTACGGTTTATACCGGCATCCCTAGTCTCGTAATTGTGTCAGAAGTTATATGAGATCGAGGCATTAAAAAGCGAAGTCACGTAATGGAGGCACGATGATTTAGATGGCCTAACCGAGCTAAATCTACCTTGTGGATGACTCCGTAGTCATAATAATTAATCTTTAACGTTTGCTTTGTCTCGTTATCATCCTAATTCACATGGGGGAGTTATAATCTACTAGCGTAATCAATACTATTCGTTTAGATAATATCAACCGTATTATCCGTGTTTTAGTAGTCTTTAGTCTGTCTTTGTGGTCTTTTGTGTCTTGTGGTTGTCACTAATTTATTTTCTGCATTTAGTTGGTCATAGACCGCCTTTTCAATTTAGTTCTAATAGGATAAAGTTGTGTTTTATTTGTGCCGAGTCTCTGTGGGATCGACCTCGACTCTATCTAGCTATACAACAATTGAAAATAGTTCTCTTGCTAGTGTGTTAGTAGGCATCGAGTTAATAATTTAACTTGACCTCAATCAAGTTTTTGGCGCCATTGCCGGGGACTCGAGTCATTAAATTAAGATATAGCTTATTTTGTTAGAACTGGATTCGTGAATATTCTGTGTATAAGAGTATGTATATTGAAACAGTGTCGTAAAAGAATAATATAAAAAAAGAGCGTTTGGTCGACCGAACCACAGCTCTCGGTCGACCGAGAATTTATTTTCTTTTCTGTTTCTGATTCTGTATTAGTTTTAAAACATTATGCTTCTGTTTTATTTACGTTTTCTTTTCTCAAACTTATTTCGAGTCTGTTTTATTTAGTTAGTTAAAGGCCTAGCCTTTACTAGTGATTAATTGTTTTATTGTTGTTTATTATTTTATAGTACGCTACTCGGAAATCGAAGGAACCGCTTGAGCCATATAATCCTGAGATAGAGAAATTTGCAAGAAGGAATAGGAAGTTAGCTAGGGAACTGGCTAAGCAAGGAGAAGAGGATCCAAATCTTGAGGTAAGCGAGCACGAAGTGGAAGAAGGACATACAACCGATCATTCTGAGCATTACGAATCAAAAAACGAAATGGAAGGCAATCCGGTCAATCCAAACCAGGTACCTAATCCTGTTATTAATAATGCCAATAATGTGAATGCAAATGCTAATAATGGAAACCAAGCCCTAGTTCAAGGAGCGAGGCGCACTTTGCAAAGTTGTGCAACGCCCACTATTGAACAATTCATTCCCGCTATCGTAGCACCGCAAGATGCTGCGGAAGTCTATCACCCTAGGCCTAATGTAATTCAAATGGTGACCAACTATTCCACTTTTCATGGAATTCAGAACGAAGATCCTAGTGTTCACGTGATCAATTTCTTGGAAATCGTCAAAGACAAAGATGAAACCGAAATTAATCCCGGAGGGAACATTCGCCTTAAGCTTTTCCTTTCACTTTGAAAGATAAAGCTAAGCAATGGCTTCTCTCTTTAGAGGCGGATCTATCACTACCTGGGAACAATCTGTTGCAAAAATTCATGAATAAGTACTTTCCTTTAGGAAAAACTTTTAAGTTACGCCAAGACATCCTAGGATTTAAGCAACAACACAGGAGAGTTTTGATCAAGCTTGGGAGCGTTTCAAGGAAGCTATGAGGAAGTGTCCTCATCATGACATCTCTCTTTGGCTTTTAATGCAAACTTTTTACCACGGGTTGAGAGAGACTGAGAAAATTAGAGTAGACGCCTCCAAAGAATGGAGCGTTTGTTCTTTATCTCCCGAGGAGGCACAAGGGAAGATGGAGCAAATAGCGATGAATAGCCAATGGGAGGCAATGACATAGCTCTTGTGAAGATGGCGACATATTTGATGATAGTGCATCTACCAAAATCTTAGAACAACTTTCTCATTATCAACAATAAGGTAGATGGGATGCAAAAGAGGATGACAAGAGTAGAGAAAGGGGCTGGAATCGAGGTAGCACCTCAAGGTGAGAATGCTTGGTTCTTGAAGAAGCCAATTATATCGGGGAGGGTACAGGCCTAATCATAACCATCCTGGATTCCGATATAGTGACATTAATGCAGGAGAAAGGCCTAAACCGCCTACCCTTATGTACCACAATGAGACTAAAACTTTTGGTTGGGAAGTCGCGATAGAAAAACTGAGTAATGTCGTCACTGACAATATAGGACAACTGTCAAAATCTATGGCTGAATTAGCCACTAACTTTAGCCAATATTGTCAGAAGACAAATTCTAAGGTAACCAATCAAGAAGCTCTAGTCCAAAACCTCACGCACAAGATAGGACAACTAGCTGAGCAAGTCTCAACTAGACCTCCTGGAGGGTTGCCAAGCAACAATGAGAAGAACCCTAAGGATTTGAATGCGATCATGACAAGAAGTGGAAAGGAGGTAACTCCACCATCCTTGCAAGAGAAAGAAAAAGTCACAAAGAATAAGGATGGTGAGCCAAGCAATGAGACTAATACTTCCGAGACCTTGCCTGAGCAAAGAACGTATAAAGAACCTGCTGGCCCTAGAGTTGAACTTTACGATAACAAGTATCCAATTTTCACTGATGTCTATCCTTCAACTCTACCTTATCCTCCACCAAAGCCAAAGCCTAAGTTTGATAATAAGTGGTATAAGAAGTTCGTGGATATGTTTAGTAAGTTACAAATCAATATACCCCTAGTTGAAGCACTAGCTGAAATGCCTGAGTACACCAAGTTTTTAAAAGACGCAGTCTCAACTAAAAGGAAACTTCTAGATTTAGAGACCATATGCCTTAATGAGGAGTGCTCAGCCATTCTTCAACATAAGTTACCCCCAAAATGCAAAGATCCGGGAAGCTTTCTCATTCCTTGCACCATAGGTAACGTATGTCTAAACAAAGCTTTGTGTGATCTAGGAGCAAGCGTAAATCTGATGCCACTATCTATTTTTCGGAAACTAGGCATGAAAGATCTTAAGAAGACCTCAATCACATTGCAATTAGCTGACCGTTCTGTCAAAGAACCGTGTGGAGTGGTTGAGGATGTGCTAGTAAGAGTTGAAAAGTTTGTATTTCCTGTCGACTTTGTGGTATTAGATATGGAAGCTAACTACGAAGTGCCCTTGATATTAGGGAGACCTTTCATGGCCACTAGTAGAACGCTAATTGATGTTTACAAGGGCGAGTTTGTGTTAAGAGTGAATGAAGAGAGAGTTGCATTCAATGTCTTCGACACTATGAAGCAACCTGATGATGGAGAGGATGCATGTTTCATGTTAGATTCCATTGATAGGAACGTTCAAGAATTTCAACAACATGAAAGTATCAAGGATTTCTTGGATGCTGTCTTGGAAGAAGAAGATGAAGTCATGTACGTAAGTAGTGAGGAGGAGAAGATGATATGGCCAGGATGTAGTAGAGGAACCCCAAGGCCTGTAGAGGAAGTAAGTGCTGCGGAGATTGAAAGATTCTATCATAGACCAACGTGGCATAAGTACTTTGAACTCAAACTCACTGGTCAAAAGTTGAAGACCTCTTTGGAAGAACCTCCCACAAATTTGACTTTAAAACCTCTTCCCGCAAATTTGAAATATGTATTTCTTCAAGATGAGACTTTGCCGCTAATTATATCTTCTTCCTTGACGGACATACAAGAGGAGAAACTAATGAGAGTTTTGAGAGAGTACCGCGGAGCATTTGGATGGAGCATAGCTGACGTTAAGGGCATTAGTCCTAGCGTATGTATGCACAAGATCTCCGTGGACCCTCGAAAAAAGCGGTTGCACAACCTCGAGGCGTTTAACCCCACAATTAAAGGAAGTGGTTAGGGATGAGGTTATAAAAATGCTAGAAATGGGAATTATATTTCCAATTTCTGATAGCGAATGGGTAAGCCCTATCCACGAGTTCCCAAAAAGGGAGGATTGACGGTGCAAGCCAATGAGTTGAATGAGTTAATTCCTGTGAGGCTAATCACCGGTCATCGAGTATGCATAGACTTTAGGAAACTAAATGATGCGACTCGTAAGGACCATTTTCCTCTTCCTTCATCGATCAAATGCTCGAGAGAGGCGGCGGGGCATGCTTTCTATTGTTTTCTTGACGGATATTCGGGATACTATCAAATCCACATCTCACCCGAAGATCATGAGAAAACAACGTTTACATGCCCATATGGGACATTTGCATATAATCGAATGCCATTTGGATTGTGCAACGCCCCTGCGACATTTCAACGATGTATGATGTCATTATTTGCGGATATGGTGAAAGATTTCTTGGAAATCTTTATGGATGATTTCTCCGTGTTTGGAGGCGATTTCGATTCATGTCTCACACATCTAGCACGAGTGTTGAAGAGATGTGAGGAGACGAATCTTGTGCTTAACTGGGAGAAATGTCATTTGATGGTTACGGAAGGTATAATACTAGGCCACCGCATATCAAAGAACGGTATAGAGGTGGATAGAGCCAAAGTCGAGGTGATCGAGAAACTACCTCCACCTACTAATCTTAAAACCTTGCGAGGTTTTTTAGGCCACGCCGGATTTTATCGTAGGTTTATCAAAGACTTTTCCCTGGTCTCTAGACCTCTTACCGAATTATTGGCCAAGGATGTGCCATTCGTGTTTTCTAATGAGTGCATAAAAGCTTTCAACGAAATAAAAAGTAGACTGATCACTGCACCCGTTCTGGTCGCACCGGATTGGGATCTTCCGTTTGAACTAATGTGTGATGCAAGTGACACTGCTGTTGGCACCGCTTTGGGTCAAAGAAAATATAAGATCTTCAGGCCTATTTATTATGCAAGCCGGACTTTGAATGCTGCCCAAAGAAATTACGCCACAACGGAGAAGGAACTTTTGGCCGTTATCTTTGCTTTTGACAAGTTTAGATCTTACTTAGTAGGATCTAAAGTCACTGTGTGGACTGACCATGCGGCTCTTAAGTATCTCCTAGCAAAGCAAGATTCAAAGCCGAGATTGTTGAGATGGATTCTCTACCTTTGCAAGAATTTGACGTAGAAATCCGAGATAAGAAAGGAAGTGAGAACGTGGTGGCCGATCATCTATCGCGCTTACAATTAGAGGATGGTGAGGAATTACCTGAGATAGGAGAATCTTTTCCTGATGAACAACTTTTCTCCATCACCAACATCAGGGGACATGATGATTGTGCTGCAGTTTCTTCGCGAATAGAGGTTGTGAAGGAGAAGAAGCAACCATGGTTTAGTTTGTTTGTCAATTATCTATCCGCAAAGTACCTTCCACCTAATCTCACTGTCCAAGAAAGGAAGAAATTCTTTAAAGATCTTAGACACTATTATTGGGATGAGCCTTATTTGTTTAAGCTAGGATCTGATAATATTTTTCGAAGGTGTGTGCCCAAAGAAGAGTATAATGATATCCTGAAGCATTGTCATTCCTATGAAGTTGGAGGACACTACGGGGGAGAAAAAACCGCGGCTAAGGTCCTCCAATGCGGTTTTTATTGGCCGACATTGTTTAAGGATGCACACCAATATGCAAAGGCATGTCATGCTTGTCAAATGACAGGTAATATTTCACGGAGGAATGAGATGCCGCTTAAGAGCATCTTAGAAGTGGAGCTTTTTGACGTTTGGGGATTAGATTTTGTGGGACCCTTCACTTCATCATTATCTAATCGATATATCTTAGTTGCTGTTGATTATGTATCCAAATGGGTTGAGGCCATTGCTTCCCCTACTAACGATGCTAGGGTTGTGGTTAGATTCTTGAAGAAGAACATTTTTACAAGGTTTGGGACGCCTAGGGCGATTATAAGTGACAATGGTAGTCATTTTTGTAATAAACCTTTTGAGAGGCTGATGATTAAGTATGGTGTTCGACATAAGCTAGCAACCGCATATCACCCCCAGACTAGTGGACAGGTAGAAGTCACCAATCGAGAGATAAAGCATATCCTGGAGAAAACTGTCAATACGACTAGAAAGGATTGGTCGTTACGTTTAGACGACGCTTTATGGGCTTATAGGACTGCATATAAAACCTCGATTGGAATGTCACCATATAGGATTGTTTTTGGAAAGGCATGTCATCTACCTGTGGAACTGGAGCACCGGGCCATGTGGGCAACAAGGATGCTAAATTTTGATGAGATGTTGGCCGGTGAGAAAAGGATGTTAGAGTTAACTCGCCTGGAGGAGTTTCGTTTAGAGGCATACGAGAATGCCAAGATTTTCAAGGAGTCCGCGAAGAAGTTTCATGACAAAAAGATTTTGGAGAGGACCTTTCAAGAGGGTGATCTGGTTCTCTTGTACAATTCGCGCTTAAGACTCTTCCCGGGTAAGTTGAAATCAAGATGGTATGGCCCATTTCAAGTACAACACGTCTTTCCTTCTGGAGCGATGGAGCTATTCAATTTTAAGGACGGGTCCAGATTTGTAGTCAATGGACATCGTGTGAAGCATTATCACGGGCTTCCGCCTGATGGTGAGGAGGAGGTTTTGTACCTCGATGACCCTGTTTATGAATAAACCATCTTGAACTGAGTCGAGCTAGCGACTATAAACTTAGAACTACTACGTATTCCTATCTTTTTCGTTTTTCTTTTTAATAAAGTAGCATGCGCCTATCACGGTTTTTTTCATCTCGCCATGTTCCGAGTCTAAGTTCGGAATAAACGAGGTTTTTTCCTTGATAGCCGTCATGTGAGTTTTTATTTAGGTTTAAATCCCTTTTGGTCTTGTCCATGGCAGTATAAAGTAAAGTGGCTTAAACTGTTTTTAGATATCTATATCTAATTACTGCCACGTTATTTTATAACTTCCATAGACATGGTATTTGACGGTTTCGTGGAGCTTGTTTGTTTATACAGGATGTATCTGTCTCTCCACAATGTGCCGATGATTACTCCGATATTGTTCCTTTACTTGGGAGCCGTTTCCAGAGCTAAGTCTTTCATCTTGAACTCTCATTTATTTTTGTCATTGAGGACAATGCCATGTTTAAGTGGGGGGCAAGGGACTTAGCTATATGTTGAAAAAGTCAAGGGGAACGGAATACTGAGACAATATTGAGCCAAATTTAAAAAATTTTATGGATAAATGCCAAGTTGTTTAACTCGTACCCTTAAACTTGTGAAGTTCTTATACTTATAATTGATAGGAAATGAACCAAGTTGCGTGAGTACGTGGTCATATTATACTTTTGCGATAAATTGTTAGAAAACTTAAGGATATTCATGGCAACAATTGCAAGTAGTTAGGTATTGTTCAACTACTCAACATATGAATCGCTTAGTACCACATGAGTTATAATAATTGAAAGAAGTATGTGTACATTGCGTAGATAATTGGTTATGAGGACCTAATGTCGATATTTGTCGACTGATGTATTCTGATCTTCTAGCCAACAAAAGCGGAGTAATAAGCTTGGGACGTACCTGTGTTTTGACAATGCATTAAAACACTGGGCTTGTAGTAACATTACCAAAGTAGCCCCGCGCTTGTGGTAATATTCGATGCTATGCTTAATCTAAGATAGGGGGATACTCTATGAAAAGTTTTCTTCCTTGAGATTAGTAGTATTCGAAAAATATGCAAAATTGAAAAAATTTAAATTTTTAGAGGCTTTGAGTAGTACTCGGTCTCCAAGTCCAAAAACCCTATAGATACGCTCTTTCTTATTGTTCTAGTGCTTTAACCATTGAGAGGCATAAGAAGTATGAATAATGCAACCAATGCACATGCACACAATCACTTCGATTCATAGCGAGTAGTGAATAATGCTTAACTTATGAGCATGACTGGTATGAGTTGACTCGTGTTTCTTGTGTAAGTATGAGTTGACCACAGAAAATGTTGTCTTGGGGAATGACTTGTTGATGCTTTGTTCGGGACGAAGCAAAGTTTAAGTAGGGGGCATTTTGATGACAGTTAAAATATACCTATTTATGTCATCAATTATAACCTTAAATCGGAGTTAATTATATATATTTCGTATTAAATCATGTGTTTATATTTATTATTTAATGATAAGTGATTATTAATGTGATAATTGGTATTTAGCCGTTTTTATTATAAAAGAGCAATTAATTGTGTGATAAATGCTGATTTCGCAGATCGTAACGAATCGGGAAGATAACTATCATGCAATCGAGAAATCTCAAGATAAAAGAGAAGAAAATCGGAGCATTGAAGAAAAGATTATCAGATCAATTCAAAAGCATGGAGTGGGGAACAAGTCAGACGAACCGAAATTGAAAATGCATAAAGAGGGAGGCTCGGTCGACCGAGCCATGCCATTCGGTCGACCGAGCGTAACTGTTCGGTCACCCGAGCCTAATCAGATTAACGCGTCTCTATCTTCTGGATTCTCCCTATGTCGGCTACAACTCCTATATAAACAGCAGCCACGATGCTGAGAAAAACACACCACTACAACACAAAACAATTCATACAATTTTAGCTTTTAAGTTTTTAGTTTTATTTTCTTTATGTTCATTCATTGAGGATTAAATGGATTCTCCGATTAGGAGCGCATTAAAGAGTGGGATCACTCGCCTCTCGAGGTATGACTATTCAATTGTGCAATCTTTATTCGTAGATCTGATGTATTTTATTATGGAGTAGTTTTATTTGTATTGATTCCGTGATGTAGATTTGTTTACGAACCCATGTGTTTAGGTTAGAAACGTTAAGAAGTAATCATGATTTGTTCCGACACGTAATCGTGTTCGGTCGACCTAGACGTGTCACTCGGTCGCCCGAGTCTTGTCGTTCGTTCGATCGACCGAGAGTGGTAATGTGTAGGGCAATATTATGATCGGCCGACTACGTCGATTCTCTCGATTTGGAATTAAAGCGAGTAATTAAACTCGATCAACTTAATTATTTGTCATCATAATTTAACATGAAACCCAAAAAGTGATTGTTACTTAGGATATAGATTGAATCGGCATCTAAGAAGTACGCCTTACCCTAGGAATGTTGCTTAGATGAGGTTACGGTTTATACCGGCATCCCTAGTCTCGTAATTGTGTCAGAAGTTATATGAGATGGAGGCATTAAAAAGCGAAGTCACGTAATGGAGGCACGATGATTTAGATGGCCTAACCGGAGCTAAATCGACCTTAGGGGATGAGTCCCGTAGTCATAATAATTAATCTTTAACATTTGCTTTGTCTCGTTATCATCCCAATTCACATGGGGGAGTTATAATCTATTAGCGTAATCAATACTATTCGTTTAGATAATATCAACCGTATTATCCATGTTTTAGTAGTCTTTAGTCTGTCTTTGTGGTCTTTTGTGTCTTGTGGTTGTCACTATTTTATTTTCTGCATTTAGTTGGTCGTAGACCACCCTTTCAATTTAGTTCTAATAGGATAAAGTTGTGTTTTATTTGTGCCGAGTCTCTGTGGGATCGACCTCGACTCTATCTAGCTATACTACAATTGAACATAGTTCTCTTGCTAGTGTGTTAGTAGGCATCGAGTTAATAATTTAACTTGACCTCAATCAGGAAACATTGAACCTACTTGTTGAAACCTTTGGAGGTCAACAAAGTGAACAAACAGCTCCCAGAAAGCCATATATGCCCCTTGAAAGAAATGAGAAGAAAAAGAAGGATGGGTATGTTGATCCTAAATTCCAGCTGGTTGCTGATTACTTCCAATAGAAGTTTGTTTACTATAAGTGACAAAAACCAGCTGCTGAGCCAATGATAGATTTTGAGGAATGGGCTTTTGAAAAGTTATATGTGGAAAACCTACTTAATCTGGTTGATACTTCACTGTTGGAAATGAGGCTGATGGAACTCATTGTTGAAGAAAAGAAAGAATGAGGTATCATGTTAAAGGATACTAGGGATGGGCCAGCTAGTGATGATTCATCATCATCTGCTTTCTGATGATGATCATCCCACACATCAAGGAGAAACCAGTGGAACTGCATTGACATCTGAACCATGAATAGAGCAGTCTATTGGTGCTGCCAAGTCTACTGAGGGCCAACAAACTGATAAAATGGATGAAGATCTGGAAGATCTTATTATGGATGATTGGGAGGCTTTAATCAATGATGGTATAAATTTTGGAGATAACAAAGTGGTTGGCACATCTGATACATTTATGCTTGTGGAATCTTATGCACACCCTACTGATCAGCAAACTGAAGATTTGGATGAGGAAAAGATCATTGAACACAGTGATCCTGATGTCAGTTCTGAAGATTCGGCTGAATATCAAGAGTGGATTAATACTCAAGGCACTCTATCTAAATCTGTTGAGAATCTATAGAAGATTGCTGATGCTAGAGTATTTCTAGAGGAAAACATGGCTACTTTTCCACTTATTCTTGTGGAAGAGAGGGTCATACTCACTGAGGAACAAACAGTGATTGGACAGAGATTGGACATGGTGATGGGTTTTGAAGGATCACCATTACTTTTTGAGGAAGTTCACGCTGCTGAGGAGCAAACAGCACCCGAACAAAGGTCGGAACTGGAGGTACAAGTTGCTGAGGATCAGACAGCACATGGACAAAGGTTGGAACTTGCAATTGTTGAGGATGAGGCTAATGTAGTACAGTCTACTTGAGTAAAGACTACTGAAGGGAAGGATAGTCAGCAGACTGTTGTTATTGATGAGGATGAACAGCTGCTGGACTATGACTTCAGTGATGAAGAGTTTCATGTGCCTGAGGAAGAACCTACTGTTGCTGCACCACAACAGGCATGTGTACCAATTTTTGAGGAACTTGTCCAAGATCAAATTCTGGAAGAAATTTTTGGGAATGTAGTTGAGGAAGGTCCTGACCCTGCTGGAAGGGATATGAGTTGGGGCATAGTTGTCAGCAGACAAAGGGCACAATACAATGTTGAAGAGCCTACTGAGGATGCTGCTGGACATATGGCTGGAGGAGTGGCTGGTGCAGTACCAGCACATGTTTTGAATGAGTTGAGGGCAGTCAGACATGACATTACATAGTTAAGAACTCAACTTGACAGACAAGAGCAAAGGTTTGAAGATTTGATGAATCTGGTGGAAAATAGAGGGAGGACTACTGAAACAGTTGCTTCCAATATAACATCAACTCAATTTGCTTTTGCTGACCTTACCAAAGATGTGAGAGGCATAAAACTAGGAAATACACTCAAGTATCAGTTCTTGAAAGAACAGTTTGCCTCTATTCACAAGAAGCTTGACAATCTTGCTGAAGCACCCAAACCTACTGTGGTTGACCATGCTGATGCCACTCAACCTGCTGCTTTGGATCCTAAGATCACTGAAAGGATCAATTCGTTAGAGCAAACACTAGAATAAAGGATCACAGCTGTTGACACCCAAACATAAATTATGGAAGGTCAACTGAACAATTTGGTGATCACACATGAGAGTGTTCATGACCTACTTTCCTTTTTTGTTTATGATGTCAATAAGGGGGAAGAGAGCCAGACAGCAGTAGAAAAAGAGGCTGCAAGGATTTTTTCACAAAAGAAATGGGAGGCTGACACCAATGCATTCGAGAGAACTCACACCGCGGACTTCAATTTGAATGATGACCTCTTCAAAGAATACAAGAAGCTATATTACAATAAGAGGAGACCTTACCATGACAAGGGCTTTCATAAAGGGGTAAATTCCTTTTTGGGACTGAAATTCTGGGAAGCTAGAGTCAAAGCATTAAGATCTTCACACAGATGTGGTAGAGGTGGAAGAGATGGAAGAAGTCTACCTACTACATCAGAAAGAGAATCATTAGAAGAATTCAAGCAGTTATACATGCATTTAGGTTTCAGAGTACACCAAATTAATCTTACTCTACCTGAGGCATAGAAATGGTGGAAGGAAGTAAATCCCCATATTGATTTTTCCCTTATTGAAAATCAATGGATGAGAGAAATGGTCAGAGACATAAGGGAATATCAAGAACAACAAGAGAAAGAAAGACAAGAAAGAGAAAGAAGGAACTAGATCAGCATACTTACACCTGCTTTTAGTATTGTTGAATCTAGATTGCAATAACTTTTGAACAAACATGATTATAATGAGAAATTACTGAGTTTGTTCTGTTTTTGTTTTTACTCTTTTTGTTTTGCTGTAAGGAGGGTATTGGCATCATCACCAAAAAGGTGGAAATTGTTAAACTTATTTTAAGTTTTAGTGATGAATGTCAGACTAGCTGTTATAGAGCAAAGGCAAAAAGATGTCTATATCAAATGTATAGGTTTATTATAGTTTGATCTTGTATAGGTTTGATCAAACAAGCTTTGTAAATGGTCAGCTGACTTTCATCAGCAGACTTGTCTAGGTCAGTAGGGTACCTGAGTCAGTAGATTAGTTTAGGAACCTGCTGAAGACAGAAGGCTGAGGGTTCAAACTCAGTTATTGAAGGCTAAGGGATCAAACTTAGTATTTAAAGTCAAGGATATGGAACCAAAATTTAGGGAAGTCTATGATGACCTAAACTGATTGCATATACTTTGTGTACAAGGTCTAAGTTCCATAAGTTAAGTGGTGATTGGAACTAGGTTAGATCAAAATGGTGTAATCTAACTTCATAATAAAAAGTTAGATATAAGAGAAGTCAGCTACAGTGTTTTATGAAAACATAAACTTTGGATCAGCTGAATGATATGTATTTCAGCAGACTTATATACACAGGAACCTGCTAGATATATATTTTGAATTAATCAATGGTTACATTGGAAGACTACAAGAATAAGGACAGATAACAACTCTTGATTTTATCCACAAATTAATGTCTAAGATTAAAGGGATGTTGGAAAGATTCAGAGGTTTATCCAATGGATACAAGTCAAAGGGTGGACAGTCTGAAAACTGTCAAAAAGTAACTAACAGTGTCAGTACTATGTACAGGCACATAATGCAAGTCATGAAAGGGACAAATCTTAAATGGCTATGTTTGAATTTCAAACATAAGTCACAAAGATTCTCACCTATAAATAGAAGACCCTTGATACAGAAATAGAGGAAAAAAATTGATGAACACAACAAAATAATTTGCCTGAAGCTATCAAGTATATTATCAAGAAATTCACCCTGCTGATATCACTGAGCATAAAGCTACGGATCCAGTAATCTCTTCAAGTGTAATCAATCAGGCTACATCAAGTTCACACACTTGAAGACTTCAAGCTGCTGATCATTTCATTCTGATCAAGCTACTGAAAGCGGAAACACTTACTTGATTCAAACATTATTTTCACAAGAAACCTACTGAAGACAGAGAAGCAGCTTTTGGTGTCAAGAACTGTTGTTTGTGGTGGAGCTGGTGAAGTGGCAATCCTATCCTTCAAGGACAAGTGGAAGACTTTGGAGCAGCAATCCTACCTATTCCAAGTGTTCAGTTTGTGAAGCCATAGTTTTGGTGAAGGACAAACACCTTAGGGATTTTTGTAACTGCAACCTCAAAGATCTCTAGTGAATTACCTCCAACATCACAGGAGAAGAGTGGACTGACAGTATTACACCTCCTGGAACCACTATAAAAATTGCCTACTTACTTTCTGCATTTACATTCTGCATTTAGTATATTTAACACATCAACCTACTGAAACTAGCAACTGAATCACACACTTACACTACTGAGTATCTAATACTTGGTGTCATATTTTAACAACAAGTAATAAGGCTTAACTTGAATATATTCCGCTACAACAAATTCAGTAAAATCAACAAATCGGCAAGAGACTATTGAGTCATCGCCAGACTAATCTTGAGTGGTCGGCAGACTCACGAGAGCACTCAAGAAAGCATCGAACTTGCTGAGTTTGTTAAATCCAAAATTTGTAAGTGTTAAGTTTATTCACCCCCCTCTAAAATTATCCAAAGCCTTTTCAAGGGACCAACAAAAAGTGAATCCATTTGTTCCAACAAATCTGAAAACATATATTAAACTTCTGCGATATTCAAGGATTAAAATCCAAAATTTCTTTCCTTATAGAACTCCCACTATCTCAGCTGAAATAACTACCCGTTGTCTACTCTTTAATCATTCATGCCTAGCTACCTTGTTCTTACAAAAGAACTTAGCTTCCGGGTCAAAATCCCGGTTAAGAAAGTCTCTAAGGATTCATAGGCCAGTGATCCGAAATCACTTTCCTTATCCTGCGCTTTCTTATATTAATATTTTGGTTTAGCCTTTAACTTATTTAGTTTTAGATGACTGATATTTGTAGACATTTATCTTCCCATTCTTGGACTTCTTTAAAGGAAATGGTAGTGAACTAGCAGTACATTTGGGTAGACGCTACTCGTGAACTATGGGATGTCTAGTGAGATTGATACCAAATCATTCTCGTCATTTTTGAACTAATAACATTTTTCTCTCGTTCAACACGAGTGACAGCAGTGACATCCTATGCCACTTAAGTTTGATGGCTCAAGAGGAGAATCCTCTACCGAAAATTAATTGCATTCTTGGTTAAGAGTTCAACGTTCTCGTTAGTTCTCCACTTACATGAAGTCATTATCAATCAATTTAATCATTTAAGCAGTTTATATACCTTGATATGATATGTGGTTGTAAAATAAATTATGACAGAAATATAAATCAAATCATACACCACAACAAATAAGAAATTTTAGGAATAATAAACGTGATGTCATGCATGCAGTTCATCCTATCATTCCAAGTATTTAATCTGACACCTCAGTGCCTCCGTAGGGTAGGTCTAAGAGATGACGATTAAAATGAGACAATCTCTCTCAACAATTAAACCATTGAGAATCAAACATCTCCGTTTAGTTGTTGATTACCTTCCTTTATCAGCCAAGATATTTCCAAAAATATCCATTTGAGTGTGACCTACTGTTTCAGATTTTTAAGTAGACCCCGAGTACACAGCCGAAGGGTAGGTCAGTGACTCGAAGAGTACTCAAAATCCTATCCTTTCGGAAAACAAGAGTTGAATTTTGATAGCGGTGAAGGCCATCCGAAGGGGGCCGAAATCAAAGTGGCACGAGGCGTCACCATTCTCTCACGGTGCTTGTGTCAACAGTAGAGGCCGTGGGGTCGGTTGTCACCTTCCGCGCTACCACTCGTTATTTTTAAAATTAGGTAGTCTCATCAGGATTTTAGAATTTTCTAATAATCCAAAAACAATAAATCATGAATATTTAATTTAATCCTCCCACTAGTTTATCGGTTCCAAATACCGTCTAACTAGTGTCACTATATTCATAATTTTCCAATTTTATGGATTAAAATTCCTTGGGTAGACACAACACAATTGAAATTCATCAAGAATATAATTATCATAATGCATTAGGACTTATCGAAAGTCATGACACTCTATCCATGATTTTCGGCTCCCACTAGTTTATCAAGAATATAATAATCATAATGCATTAGGACGGTGCATAAGTCATGAAATTTAAAGCTCCCACTAGTTTATCGATTTCAAATACCGTCTAACTAGTGACACTCTATCCACGATTTTCCAATTTATCGATTATTTGGAAATTTCATGTGTAGACACTACACAAACAAAATTCACCGAAGAATTTTGATGTCCTAATTTTGGTCATGATAAAAATTTTGGATATTGGAATTTTCCAATGATCCGAAAACAATAGATCACTAAAAGCAATCACCAACATATCGGTGTCCAACTTTTCACGATTTTCCAAATTTACGAATATTAAAATTCTTATATGTAGCCACTACATAATTAAATCCTCAAAGGGTTTTAAGATCCTAAAATCAAACTTACCCGTATATTTTATTTTTTATCATGTGAATTTTATATCCAGATAAAATTCTGTTTCTCTCAATTAATTTAATTAATTACTTAAATTAATCTAAATTAATTACTTGGTCATACATGTCTAATTAATAACAAAATTAATTATCTACATGTATGCATATGCTAGGAGTGGAATTCATGAATGTGATGCATGATGGTATATCACATAAATAATCATCCAAGAAAATAAATGCGAAAAAGTAAACCACTGAGATGGTCCGTTGGTACCCCTGCATCTAACATATTAAAAAAAAGATCCTAAACCCAATTTAATGGGTTTACAAAATTATAATACAAGAAAACATAAACTGACTCTATATTAATTACCTGATCAAAATATGTATCAATCTTGTACGTAGCCCAGCCGGTACTTGCCTTTTCTTCATTCTGCAGATTTCGAGTTCGAATCCCTTGAACTCAATAATTATTAATCCCAGAATCTGTAAGTTTTTCTGGACAAAAAAATTGATTAAAAATTTTACACATCTAGGGTCACATGAAGCCTTGATGTAAGGATCATACTTCCATTTCTGAACTGTTACGGCCCTGATGGGTTTCTCCAAGGATGTCGAACAGAAACAATATATTCAAGCAGATCCGGAATTAAAATAAATTTGTGACTAGGAAATTAAAATTACAACAAATTACATAATTTCTATACCCGAAAGAACGGGTTTACAACAGATCTAACCGTAAACATGTACCAATCCCAATCCATCTCGTAAACCACACAATATATATTTATATATGTAACGAATATACAAAAAAATATGCAACATACAATTCTAATGCAATTCCACTCCTAATTAATTAATCCGTTCATAATTAATTAATCGGCAAAATTCAGTTTTAACCTCGCTCCGATACCACATGCTGGATATACAGAAACCTGAATCTGGATCCGACCCAAAATTGGATCGACAGATCTGATTCACTGCACCGATCGAGATACTCGATCATGCACAGCGGAAGCAACGAATTAGATTCGTTTACGATTTTACCACGATATGATTCACATGATTAATTAATTAACTACAAGAAGGTTTAAGATTTACCCAACCGGAGAGAAACCGTGATCTTCCGAGTTGTATCTCCAAGCGATGACTGGTGGACGTCGATCCCGCATTCGAACCTCATCGAATATGCCTTCAAGGAAAACCTAGTTTTTCTTCTTCCCAATGGCTAAGACAAAAAAAAATTCTCTCTTTTTTCTATAAAATATGGCATTGTTTTTTCTTCATCAAATTTGGTGTTGGAGAAATTCTCTTTATATAGGCTAATAACCTAATAGTTTGAGAGTTTATCTTATACATACATATTTATCTTTTCCTTTAAGGAAAATAAAAACCTTTATCCAATAGGAAAACAAATTTCCTATTTATCCAATAAGAAAACTAATTTCTTACTTATTATTATTTAACACATAAATAATTATACTATCCACATTATAATTAATTAGGTGAAAATTTCTTTTCCCAAAATCAAAAAAATATGGCGCCATTTTTTATGCCATTTGGGATAATAGAAAATGTCTTTTCTATATTACCTATTATTTACCGTATAAATAATATCAACATATTCATTAAATGGACCAACTATTTAATTTATTCTCCAGGTTCCAAAATACGAGAATTCACTCACGTGTTAGGAGCCAGCTCGGGGACCATGGACCTATAACCAGTATAAACATTAAATTGAATAAAACATTCATCGAACATAACATTTCTATTCAACTTATTAATTCCTGAATTACGCCACCATAAATCCGACACTGAACTCTATGGATTATAGATATAACTTATTCTCAAAGTGTCAAGTCAATAAGTGTCCATTGATATAATCATTACATATAGACTAACCCTCCATAGACTATCCATAACGAAGTAGGAATGTTTCTGTAAACCTTCTTAATTACATCTTATCCTTATCCTTATTTACCATTAACCCACTAGTGATCAATTAGTTCATAACCAATATGAACTCCGCAGATCGATCAGTCTCTAGGATTAACAAATAAGGGATTTTCTATCTACTTCTAGCAGGAAGGATTGAATTTCGTATATGTGAGAGACTTTCTCAGCTACTCATTCCCGATAGTGCCAACATGAAAGTGATTCGGACCGCGCCTCTTAGCAATCCTTAACGAACACATCAAACCTTATCTTGAAACAAGTAGGAGTCTGCAATCACTTCAGGATGAAAGTTATTCCATATATGATCATCTGGTGATTTAATAAGATTTCTCAATCACATAATTATATGAGAAACGCAGATTAAATCGGTACAGTCCTATATGACTACATCATATACAAATTCCCCATTTACATAACCAATATCGACGGTCTGGATAAGACTTTAACACAATAAAGTGTTCTAGGCGCATTAGTGGTGGTTTAATCAACCGACCCCATAGTTTGATTAAGTTCACCACGGACTAACAGTTCAAGTATATCACCATAAACTTAATCCTCGTGTGTGATACACACTAAGTTATATGGCAACATATGATACAACTTGGGGTTTTCAGTAGTGGATTACTTATGAGCATGAAGCAAATAATAAAATGTGAATAAATCTATCATTTATTTATTATAAAAACAATTACGTAAATTGTCTTTTAGGCACTACTTCCAACAATCTCCCATTTGCCCGTAAGGACAAGAAACAATTGTCTTTTGGGCACTACATGTAACACCTTATTTATTGCTTTTGTTTATTTTTGAGTTGTTGAGTCAATAAAGTAGCATGAAAACCGTAAGCTTTTTACATCGCATATATCTTTTTCATCCGACTCAGGATATATGTGGTTTTTTCCTTCACGATTCTCATGTGATACCCTCGTAAAAAATTTTGTGTCTTGCGACGGGCAATAAGGATTAATGTGGGTTAAACTGTTCTTGAGCATTCCTTGTGTATGCACAATTACCGCCACCATATTTTCTTATTGCCTTTTGCTTGTTACTCAAGGTTTTTTTTGGAGCATTTGCGATACAGGATGATGAAGCAACTAGGAACAAATTGATGACATTCATGTTCTACGATTCACTAAGACACTTGGAAAGTCAATTCCAAAGCTAAGTAACTTCTCTCTTTTTCCATTACTAGTCATTGGGGACAATGTCTACACTAGTGAGGGGTAGGAGGCGGTCTTAGCTTGTAATTGAAACAGGGAATAATTTTGATATTCTTAAAACTATTTTTAGCTTGTCTATTGCACATATTGAGTAAGGAATCGGTATAAAATGAGCCCAAGAATAATTTGATGTTAATTATAGCATATTCAATTTAGTATGGAAGAATGAGCGTGTGCTATGTTGCATGAAGAAGTGACTTAATGATTAATATTTTGCCATTTGCATTTAATTTTTGAGCTCAGAATCTGAGTGAGAAGTATTCAGATGAGATGAAGAGTTATCTTAGACCGAGACCCAATACTTGTCGGTGGATATTATTTAACTAATTGTTGTAGGATGATGGTAGCAATCATGATTCCACAAACGGTATAACGGGAAGCAACGGGTTTGCGAGAGAAAGAGAGAAAAAAATGAGGAAATCTGCCAAAAAGAATAGAAAAAAGAACAATAAAAATACATGAAAAAAGCATCAAGGCAGTGAGGGAAGCAATCTCGGAGCATAAGACGCATGACCCTCACACTAAAATAAAAACAAACGAGGACCTCGGAGTAGTACTTGGTCCCCAAGTCCACCCGGCCTAATCAAGGTTTCATGTTGTTTACCTGAGTCTGAAAGCAAGAAGAGCGAGTGTGCATACTATAAAGTGAAGGTTGTGGGTCACTATAACTTGATTCCCTTCACGAATGCTCTATCACAAAAGATTTATCACACGATACACTGATGCATTGGTAGGTACTGATTAATGGCTAACTTAAGGACTGTTGCATGATATATGTTTTGCCTGAAATCTTCATTGAATGTGTGGTAGTTAATTGGGATTACTCTTGGAGGTACATTCCGTCTTGATACTACATTTCAACTGTTCTAAGCTAAAAGTAGTTGTTTTTGACCATTTATATGAACCATTTGTTTTAAATTCCATATGTTGTGTTCATGAGTCGAGTAATTTTCATTTAATGTTTATATTCCCCGATACAATATTATTTTGTGTACTATTTGACTAGGGTGAAGTGATTTGATGAATTATAGGACAGAATGGATAGAAGAATTGGACCTAGGGTGTTTTGGAACCTTCAGTTAAGTCGGCAAGAGCAGAAAAGTATGAAAATACCCCGTAGTTGCGGGAGGGTTTGCCACAGGTGCACGAGTGCTAGAAGCCTCGGGAAATGTATTATCTTGGATGATGGGTAGTTTCTAGGGTTATCTAAGTTTGTTATGTAGCTATAAATAAAATGCATCAAACCTCAAATTAATTGAGTGTACAATTTTCTACAAGACAGACAGGTTATATTCAATAGAAGTTCTTTCTTTTATTTTCCTATGAGTTCAAGTCACGGATTCGCCTCCTAGGGAGCGATCTATGGAGGATATGCACACTTCTTTGAGTGTATTATTTTCTGGCTTTCAAGATGTAGATTTGTCGTTCTTTTGTTGTGATTACTATGATTTGATTGTTATATTAGTTCTGCTATGTAGTAGTTAGTTTATTTTACCTTATACATGTATAGATCTGAATCATTGGTGAATAAATCATGAAATAAAGGTTGCGCTCTTCTGCAATTGCGGAGGTCTATACCGCAATTTGCGGGACACCTAGTAAACCCTAATTCATGAAAATTGGCGCCAACTACATCTGATCGACATATTACTTTACAAGTTTGTAGCATGATCAACTATTCACATGTCATCGTAAATTAACATAAAGAATGATAAAGTGAAGTGTTCATTCGATCATAGTCTTGATCAATCCTTAGGAACTGTTGGAAATAAAATTTATGTTTTGATGATAATTCATCTAACTTGTTCAAAGTATTATCTTAACCCCATTGATGAAGTGTTGAAGCCAGCTGTTATAGTGAAAAGCTAAAAGATGTCTAGAACTGAATGTATAAGTCTTACTAGAGTCTGATAATTGTATAGGTTACATCAGACAAGCACTGGTAATAATTAGCGTGTCGTAAACTGAAAAAGTGGAAATCATTTAGAAAATCGAAACTACCAATACAAGCAAAGCGACTCAGAGCACACCTACGTGAAATCGAAGAAGTAAGTTCATTGAGAGTTACTGACTCGGTTGGCTTATCTAGAAGATTGAAGAACCGAGGTCACAGACTCGATTATTGAAGAATGAAGAATCGAGGTTCAAACTCGCTTATGAAGATTACAAGTCGAGATCAGAAGTTGGACTTCGAGCAAGATTGTGGTGACTGAATCGACTTTATGGATCTTGTATGAATACCTAAGAATCATAAGGACAATGAATTCTTAGTTGATAATGAGTCATGGTGTACTCGATTAAGTCAATAATGATCGATGAAAATCAGAGTAATCGATATTTGAAGAAGAGGAAAATTTCAGTTAATGCTCCAAGTCAGTTAGAAAACTGACAAGTGAAAACTCAGGATAAAACTGATAAGGAAACTCAGTTTTATAAGTCAGTCATCCAACAACTGAATGTACAGTGGAACGTTGAAAAGGAAACAATTTCATTGGATGAGTTACTAACACTGCAGAACGGTCAGAAAATATATCCGTTGCAGAAAGAGACACTGATACAATTCGAATCTAAGCCAGATGAACGTTGGACCTTATACTATAAATAGAGGACTTTGCACCCAAGAACAGAACGAGAGATTTACAAGATTTAACTAGCAAGTTTAGGCATTAATCATCTTATTCGAATTGCTATCATCTCTGAACTTTAACAAAGATCATATCTAGTATTTCTTCAAGTGTTCAAGCTACAAAGAATCTATCAAGGATCCAACACTTTGAAGAACCACAAACAAGAATCATTTTATTTGATTCTCAGCCCAACTTTGATTTCACATCAAAGGTTTTAGACTGTGAAGCAAACCAGGAAGGTTTCGCCAAGGACAGTTGTGACAAGCAGTCGGGTAGACTGTGTTTGTGGTGGTAGCTGGTGAAGAGGCATACGTGTACCCTCCAAGGACCAGTTGTTCAAGTCTTTGGAGAGCAGCCATTCTACCTGTTCTACAATTGTTTAGATAGTGACGCTAGGGATTAGCCAAGGACTATTGTTCAGGACTTTTTGTAACAAAGCACCTAAAGAAGTTCTAGTGGAATTTTCCTCCGCACCACGAGGAAGAGAGAGGATTGACAGATTACACCACCTGGAACCTCTAATTTCGCCTTATTTACTTTACGCATTTACTTACTTACTCAAAGATTTATTTATAGCATTGTGATACTTGATTGTTATACCTTACACACAATCACAATCGATATTCACCGTAATTCGATTGACAACACACAGTTTTTCATAATAGAATAACAAGATCAAGAAAAAGGCTAAAATCATATCCGCTGCCGGTTGACTTAGTTTCAGCTTAAGTCAGTTTGACATAATCTCAGCTTTGTCAGCTTAACTCCACACAAGTTTTAATTGAATTTTTAAGTTGTTTAAAATCCAGTTTAGGGACAAGTTTATTCACCCCCTCTAAACTTGTGTTAGCCTTTCCAAGGGACCAACAATTGGTATCGGAGCAGTGTTTCTTTGACAAGATATCATTTGCTCTATATCTCCTCTAGTTGTTCTCAGTTGAAAGCTCAGTTTTAAATTAAATTTCCCACTCACTCACAATGGATAACAATCAATATGCAAGACAAATGCTTATGTGCAACATGGACAGATTTGACGAATACAAATGTCGTATGCAGGCATTCCTGGCAGCTACTCATGATGAAATAATGGATGTACTCACTGATGGACCAATTAAGATCACTCATATGCAAACTATTGGTGGAGAACAAGTTCGAGTTGCTAAACCCAAATCGGAATGGACCAGTGATGATCGCAAGTGAAATAATCTCAACAATGTGGCCATGGACTTTATCCTCAGAACTCTTGATAGCAACATGTACTTGAAAGTGAAAGAATGCACAACTGCCAAGGAAATGTGGGACAAACTCCAGTTAGTTTGTGAAGGAACAGACTCAATCAAGGAAAATAAAATTTCTGTTGCAAAGCAAAAATTTGAGAATTTCAAAATGAAATCTGGAGAAACCATTGATCAAATGGAGACAAGATTCAGTGCTATCATGGATGAACTAGATCTACTCAAGATTGAATACTCAAAGAAAGTTATCAACACAAGAATCTTGAAGGCTTTACCAATGTGCTGGAAGATGAAGGTCACTGCTATGGAAGAATACAGGAGGCTGGATGTAGAAGATTCATTCAAAATCTTTTCAGATTTGAAAGCTTATGAATTCAGTGAAGATTTCACAAGCACAGCTGCAAAAATCAAGGCTCTGGAAGAACCCAAAACGATAGCACTTGCAGCAGCAGCGAATGACATTCAAGAAAACTCATCTAGCAATCTTCATGAATTGGATGAGATGGAAGAACAAATGGCTCTGATGATGAACAGAATTCGAAGGATGAAGAGTGGACATCCAGTCACTCAAAAATTTATTAAAAGAACTTCTGAGAAAAGAAAAGATGATGAATACATCTGTTTCAACTGCAAGAAACCTGGACATTATAAAGCTGAGTGTCCAGAACTGATCAAGAAGACCCCACCAAGAAGAGTTGGTAGAAGAGCACTCCTTGCTGGAGATGAATCAGACTATGAAGCTGGTACTGAAAGACTATCAGATGACACAGCTTTAATGGCACATATGGAAGATCAAAATGAGGTATGTGAATCTAATTCTAAATACTCCTCAGCTCAGATTTCCATGATAAATGCATGTTCCTCGACTGCTGACTCCAATCCAAAAAATCTAGAATTAGAGAAAACGCTTGACGAGTTGATGAATCAGCTAGTAACTATTCAAGCTGGTTATGAATCAATCAAAGCTGAGAAAGAAAGTCTAATTCTGGAAGTTGAAAGATTGAAGTCTGAACTAAAAATGTTGAAACTGACTAAAACTGATAAAGAAAAGATTCAAAGATCGATCATTGCATCGGCAGCAGAAGAATCGAATCATTTGCTCAATCAAGTTCGGTTACTGGATTCAAATCAGGAAAACCATATGGAGACAAAACTGGTTTAGGATTTGATACACGCAATCTTCAAAGAATGGAACTAGCAACGCTGTTGGACCTAGTACCAAAACTGGTATTAAGTTTGTAGCTGAGCAATTTCCACAAACTAAGAAAATTGTTTGAACCAAGAAAGCCAGATATCACAAAGGACAAATCGGTTTCCTAAGAAGACAAATCAGATCTACCAACAAAAGTAAGTCAAATGGTAGATCAGTTGCATTTAATGGAAACCGAAAAGGCAAATCAATTACCAGATCCACAAAATCCAATGAAGTCAGGAACCAGAAAAATTACATTCAAAGTAAATCCAAGAATGTTAGTCATTCAAGGATTCACACATTTAGGGGGAAAGGAAGACTATACCCCACTAACGATGATTGGAATTTTACTGATTTGGTTAATAAAACTGTAATAACAATCATTCCGCATGCAGAAACTTATCACAAGTCTCACCCAAAACTCAAAGCAGGACTAATCTCGCCTCTCGGCGCAAGTCACGATTCAAAGGTCGATTCGGACCTCGAGATGAATGAATGATAGTTATCATTCAAGCTTTAACAACAAAATGCATGGTGGAAATAAATTTCAGCCAAAAGATCGAGAGATCATATAAATAAGATACAACCCAAACACGACATTATGGGAGTGTAGCTTATATATATGAAAACAGTGCAACAATATCCGAAGGATACCCAAGGATATATTCCCAGGTGTTGTAATCGACAATCGACCCCATGGACCCAAACCGAATTGGGTACCTAAAACCTTTTAATTTTTGTTGCAGATATTTGGTACGTTGACAAAGTGGTTGCTCTAGACACATGACAAAGAGCAAGGATCGTCTTAGTAATTTTACTTTGCAAAAGATGGACCTAAAGTCAATTTTGGAAGTAAAGATAAACCCGGATACACCGAGGGTTATGGCACCTTAATCGAAATGGACTCACAATCAAGAATGTATCCTATGTAGAAGGACTTCACTACAATCTACTCAAAGACAAGTCAATTTTGTGATATGGGATACAAAGTCACTTTTGATAAAGATTTCTGCGTTGTCATCGTGAATCGACTTATCAAGTTGTCCTAGCCGGAAGAAGAAAGGAAAACATGTACGTGGTAGATTGGACAACCGCCGTTCTTTGAAACTTGTCTACTTGTGCATACCAAATCGTAAATCGCTTGGCTATGGCACAAGAAACTGAGTCATCTCAATTTTGATGACATCAACACACTTGTTAAGCGCAATAGTCATTGGGCTACCAGAGATATCATATAAGAAGGACAGCTTATGTGATGCATGCCAACAAGGAAAACAAACTAAAGCAAGTTTCAAGACCAAGTCTCAGCATTCTACAACACGACATCTAGAATTGCTACACATGGATTTATTTGGACCTATTACACCAATTAGTATCGAAAAAGAAATATACTTTGGTGGTAGTAGATGATTTTTCAAGATACTCTTGGGTAATCTTTCTAACCAAGAAATGTGAAACCAAGCAGAAACTCACAGAACTTCTCAAGAGACTTCAGAATCAAAAAGGAGTTTCAGTTGTGAAGATAAGATCTGATAAAGGAACTGAATTCCTCAACAGTGTGATTATTGAATACTGTGAAGAAAATGGTGTGTTACACCAACTTGCTGCCACAGGAACACCACAACAAAATGGTGTAGCTGAAAGAAGAAACAGAACACTCAAAGAAGCTGGGAGGACCATGATCTGTGAAGCTAAACTACCTGAAAGATATTGGGCAGAAGCAGTTAATACAGCTTGTTACACTCAGAACAGAGCTCTCATGAACAAGAGACATGAGAAGACTCCTTATGAAATTTGGAATGGAAGAAAACCAAATGTTTCATACTTTCATGCTTTTGGAAGCAAATGTTTCATCCACAATAATGGAAAAGATCAACTTCATGTTTTTCAGCCTAAAGCTGATGAAGGAATTTTCCTAGGATATTCAAGTGTCGAAGAAAGCTTTTAGAGTACTAAATAAAAGGACACTCAAGCATGAAGAATCAATACATGTAGTATTTGATGAACCAAACTTCCTCGGTGAAGCAATCAAGACACACCAAAACCGGCTCTCTCCTCGATTACACCATACGAAACCAAATTCGATTGACATTGGTAGATTACAAATCTCAGATTGTTCAGATCAAGATCAACCTCGCCTTCCATTCACTCTTCAACCTCGAACAACTTCATTCGAGATCCAGCTGAACAAGTTCAAGAATCGATTTAAGAAACAGTTGAACAAAATGCAAATCGCTTATTACAAACTCACACACATCAATGGATGAGAGATCACCCTGAAGAACAAGTTATTGGTGATACACAAGCTGGAGTTCGAACAAGACATCAACTAGATGCAATGATTGCATGCTTTCTATCTCAATCAGAACCTAAAGAAATTGAAGAAGCATTGAAAGACCCAGATTGGATCTTAGCTATGCAAGAAGAACTCAACGAATTCGAAAGAAATCATGTATGGGAATTGGTGGATAGACCAGCTCATGTGAATATCATTGGAACCAAATGGGTCTTCAGAAATAAACTTGATGAAGATGGGAATATCATCAGAAACAAGGCCAGACTTGTAGCCAAAGGATACTCTCAAGCAGAAGGCATAGACTTTGATGAAACCTATACACCAGTCGCAAGATTAGAAGCAATCAGATTATTTCTTGCCTTTGCCGCTCACAAGAAATTCAAAGTTTATCAAATGGATGTCAAAAGCGCATTTTTGAATGGAATTCTTGAAGAAGAAGTATATGTTCAACAACCACCCGGATTTGAAATCAAAGATCAAGCAGATAAAGTTTTCAAATTAAGAAAAGCTCTTTATGGACTCAAACAAGCGCCAAGAGCTTGGTACGAAACTCTATCTCAGTTTCTAGTGGACAATGGATTTATTAAAGGAACAATCGACAAATCTCTTTTCAGGATGAAGAATGGAGAAGATACTATACTTGTTCAAATTTATGTTGATGATATCATCTTTGGATCAAAAAATGAACAATTATGCGAGAAATTTGCAAGCTTGATGAAAAGCAAATTTCAGATGAGTATGATGGGTGAACTAAATTATTTTCTAGGACTGCAAGTTAAACAGTTAGCTGATGGAATTTTTATTCATCAAACCAAATATACAAGAGAACTTATTAAAAAGTTTGGTATGGAGAAATCTACTGGAATTTCTACACCAATGGGGACCAACATCAGGCTTGATGAAGACAAAGAAGGTAAAGATGTTGATCAAACACTCTACAGAAGGATGATTGGAAGCTTACTCTATCTTACAGCAAGTAGGCCAGACATATCTTTTGCTGTCGGTGTATGTGCAAGATTTCAATCAAGACCAAAAGAAAGTCATCTCATAGTTGTGAAAAGAACTTTGAAATATCTGAAAGACACAGACGGAGTTGGAATTTGGTATTCAAAAGAAGGAGAATTCAAGCTGATTTCTTATTCAGATTCAGACTATGCTGGATGTAAAGTGGATAGAAAAAGCACATCAGGCACATGTCAGTTATTGGGAAATAGACTTGTGTCATGGTTCAGCAAAAAGCAAAACTCAATTTCAACTTCTACAGCTGAAGCTGGATATATAGCAGCCGGAAGTTGTTCTCAATTTTTATGGATCAGACAACAATTAAGAGACTATGGGATAGAAGAAGGAACAATTCCCAAAATGTGTGATAATACGAGTGCAATTGCAATTACTGATAATCAAGTTTTACACTCAAGGACAAAACACATTGATGTCCGTCATCACTTTATAAGAGATCATGCAGAGAAGAAGGATATAACAGTTCTTTATGTACCTACTGAAGATCAGTTGGCAGATATCTTTACAAAGCCTTTGGATAAAGAAAGATTTGCTAAATTAAGAACTGAGTTGGGAATAATCAAAGTCAGCTAGTCAGTTAAGCCAGAGATTCGTCAAGGGGATTAATCTTTGTTATGATGAGTGCGCTCACTTAACAGATTAGTCATTGACATCAACAATCTCAAATCGACAATCAAGAACTTGACAAACTGATTAATTTGATGGGACCACATTATCTCAAGAAATCGAATCTCAAAGATCGCTTTTCATCCCGATCAAAAGTTAGTCAAAGATTGATAAGATAGAATCAACAAAGCAGCTTATATCGCATTAAATTACCACGCTTCTTTTTTGTCGAATTTCGTGTGTACACCCCGCTTGTCGAGAATGGTACATGCATCGGTTATCAAAACCATCATGGAATTTGAAAATTTGTACCACTCAACCGCCAGAATATCCCACCTATTTATTCAACCTCCGTTCACACTATTCACTATTCAAATTCAAATTATTTTCTAAAAGACTCTTACAACTCCTTCTCTCAAAAATCAAACTTGTGTGTTCACACTCATATATGGCCAGTTCAGATGATTCAAGAGACACTCGGTTGATCACAGAATTGGATGAGCTAACACTAGACATGTATGAAGGTTTATGTCAAAACACTTTGTTAGCCAGTTGTGTCCGAGACAAAATCGAAAAACAACCAGGATTGAATAACATCCTTGAAGTTAGTTTCAAAGAGAAGCGAGATGTGGAAGGTATCTTACAATTTTGGCAAAATATGCGAATGGCCAGAGATTCCTTAATAACTATGGTTCGTGAGGATCGGATTGTTCTCAATGAAAGAGTTTTACGGTCACTCTTTGGCTTCGCAAACACAACAGCAACCTCAACAGAGTTCGGCACTTTATCATTGAAGAAGGAAGATTTTCTCTCAATGATCACTTCATCTACAGAACCAATACAGCCTGGTGTTCATATCGATAAAATCAAAACAGAATTTGGACATCTCAGCAGATGGCTCAGCAGACATGTTATTGGAAAATCAAAAGGAATCAACATACTGTCAGAAGATTGTATCTATCTCATGAACATAATCTGGGATGGAATAGAATTCAATTGGGCAGGGTATATTCTAAATCGGTTCAAGAAGCAACACCTAGCTGAGTTGGAAAGTGCGAAAGAGCACACAAGTTGAAGGTCAAATAATCGATGGGAGATTCCGACTAAAGAAAACACTTAGTGGAATCATTCAGCTTTTACTTAGAAAAGATTAGGGAAGGAAGCGGACAAGGCAAATCAAGCTTTGAAGCAAAGCACATAAACAATCTCCCAACCTAAAGCAAGTCGAAACCGTGGTCGAACACAGAGGCACCAAGCGAAAAACCAGTTCAATAGAAGGAAGATCAGTTGCAAGGTGCTTGTACTCGAAATCTCGGTGAGAAAGTACCTACCGAGGGGAACGACAACAACAAATCAAGTCACTGCAGATCGTACTTCTCGGATTATAACAGACAACGGTTCGTAAATCAAAGCACCAATTTTGGTTTATAGAATCATCAAGATGATGAAAATGAAACTTCAACCGAATGTTTTCGAGACATCGAGTTTGCGGCTGAAGAGAAGTTACTCTTGGAGACATTGGAAGTTCGAGATCTTTATTCTCTGCTTCCTATAAAAGAATTTCTTGACAATTGCTTTAAAAGATTTAATTGAGTTAGCAAAAGAAGGGAATCAGAACATCATCTAAAGACAGTTCAAAGAAGAACGATGATGGTGATGATGGAAAATCGAGACAAGAAACTGATGAAACTACAGTTTTGCAACTAGTTACTCAACCTCAACCTGTAGCAAAGCAAACTGAACCACAACAAGAAGAATTGCCACTTGGAAATCGACAATCGACACTCAATGAAGCAATGATGAAGCCCGACAATTGATGGTTATTCCCGATGATACTCGTGACAAGGACCGATTGAAGATACATATGATCCTTCCGATTTGTCTATCTAAGGATGAATTAGCCAAAGTTCATGAAAACTTGAAAATCGTACTCGATCGAGAGAGACACACGAGCAGCTCTTTTATCAAACATCTCTGGATATCTTGAGTATAGAACTAGAATCGATGTTTCAGATTCATGCAAGATTAGAGATGATTCACAAAGCAAGTTCAAGTTCGCTTTGAAATTGTGCTACTCAAGCAACAACTCAAAATACAACCGCAGAGATGAGAGAAAATCATGCTCGTGGCTCATTGGCATATGAATCAACATATCTACGGGTTGCAAACTCAAATTAAGGTTGCTTCTCAAATCGATTCGAAGATCAAAAGGCAACTCATGCCCTGGTAGATCGGTTGTATGATGCCAAAAAGGGAAGCGAAGAAGAAAAGTCGAAGTTACTTGGAGAGATGAAGCGACTTGAAGAAGAACTACAACGTTACCGTTCGTATCCCAAATCTTTGAAAAAGAGTTAACTGATAATCAACTTATTGAAAAATACAATCGACTGAGAGACGTAAGAGTTACTCTTACAAAGGATCTGTGTGGACACAGCTTTAACAAAGATTTCAATCCTATTAAAGCCAAGTACAAGGACGTAACATTCAAGAATCCTTGAACTATTTTCTCATCGGATATCTACTCAAAACAGAAAATTGCACAACACAAGAAGAATCTAAGGATTGATGATAAATCAAGATTAAAGACAAGACTGAACAAATGAAAGCTGATCTAGCAGAATTTGAAAGTTACTACTTAAAAGACTCAATCTTACCCAAGCTAATTCAATGGAGAAGATGGAAAGAAAGTAGTCAAGTTGACTACAATAAGACTTTCTCAAAGGAAGACTCCAAGCTAGAAGAAGATTTTCGACTGTATGACAAAGCAAGAAAATATGACTCAGTCATGCAAAAAGCTAAAAAGAAGCTTAGTCTTTAGTCACAGTTATTTAAACATAATGTACTTATCCAGTTTTTGCTCATTCTAATGAACACCAGTTTTTCAGTTTTACATTGCTTTACTTTGTTTTGATCTTTAAGCTTTTCTTTTAGGGAGAGTTTTGGCATCATCAAAAAGGGGGAAATTGTTGGAAATAAAATTTATGTTTTGATGATAATTCATCTAACTTGTTCAAAGTATTATCTTAACCCCATTGATGAAGTGCTGAAGCCAGCTGTTATAGTGAAAAGCTAAAAGATGTCTAGAACTGAATGTATAAGTCTTACAGGAGTCTGATAATTGTATAGGTTACATCAAACAAGCACTGTAATAATTAGCGTGTCGTAAAACTGAAAAGCTGGAAATCATTTAGAAAACTGGAAACTACCAATACAAGCAAACTGACTCAGAGCACACCTACGTGAAACTGAAGAAGGTAAGTTTGCTGAGAGTTACAGACTCGGTTGGCTTATCTAGAAGATTGAAGAACTGAGGGTCACAGACTCAGTTATTGAAGAATGAAGAACTGAGGGTTCAAACTCAGTTATGAAGATTACAAGTCGAGACTGTAAAGTTGGACTTCAGGCAAGATTGTGGTGACCTGAACTGACTTTATGGATCTTGTATGAAGACCTAAGAATCATAAGGACAATGAATTATTAGTTGATAATGAGTCATGGTGTACTCTGATTAAGTCAATATTGATCAGATGAAAACTGGAGCACTGATATTTGAAGAAGAGTAAAATTTCGATTAATGCTCCAAGTCGCTAGAAAAACGACAAGTGAAAACTCGTGATAAAACCGATAAGGAAACTCGCTTTATAAGTCGATCATCCAACAACCGAAAGTACAAAGTGGAACGTTGAAAAGGAAACAATTTCATTGGATGAGTTCTCGACAACGCAGAACGGTCGAGAAAATATATCCGCTGCGAAAAGAGACACACGATACAATTCGAATCTAAGCCAGATGAACGTTGGACCTTATACTATAAATAGAGGACTTTGCACCCAAGAACAGAACGAGAGATTTACAAGATTTAACTAGCAAGTTTATGCATTAATCATCTTATTCGAATTGCTATCATCTCTGAACTTTAACAAAGATCATATCTAGTATTTCTTCAAGTGTTCAAGCTACAAAGAATCTATCAAGGATCCAACACTTTGAAGAACCACAAACAAGAATCAATTTTTTTGATTCTCAGCCCAACTTTGATTTCACATCAAAGGTTTTAGACTGTGAAGCAAACCATGAAGGTTTCACCAAGGACAGTTGTGACAAGCAGTCGGGTAGACTGTGTTTGTGGTGGTAGCTGGTGAAGAGGCATACATGTACCCTCAAAGGACCAGTTGTTCAAGCATTTGGAGAGCAGCCATTCTACCTGTTCTACAATTGTTTAGATAGTGACGCTAGGGATTAGCCAAGGACTATTGCTTAGGACTTTTTGTAACAGTGCACCTCAAGAAGTTCTAGTGGAATTTTCCTCCGCACCACAGGGGAAGAGAGGATTGACAGGATTACACCACCTGGAACCTCTATAATTTCTGCCTTATTTACTTTACGCATTTACTTACTTACTCAGCATTTATTTATAGCATTGTGATACTTGATTGGTATACCTTACACAATCTGGCCGATATTCACGAATTCGATTCACAACACACAGTTTTTCATAACAGAATAACAAGATCAAGAAAAAGGCTAAAATCATATCCGCTGCCGGTTGACTCAGTTTCAGCTTAAGTCAGTTTGACTTAATCTCAGCTTTGTCAGCTTAACTCCACACAAGTTTTAATTGAATTTTTAAGTTGTTTAAAATCCAGTTTTAGGGACAAGTTTATTCACCCCCCCTCTCTAAACTTGTGTTAGCCTTTCCAAGGGACCAACAGGAAAATGCTAGTCAATCCACGATAACTGCTTAGGGAGGTCTTCGGTCTTGAGCCGGATAGTCCTAATTCTTATTGCATGTGAATTAATACAACCAATGAAGGAGGTTAATTGCATATAGGCACCTACTGTCCTTTAAATGCAAGTAGCGTAACATTAGAGATTAGCACCCGTAGCTGACAATGAATTAAAATTTACCAACGGGGATTATTGATGCATGCTATGGGGGGAATAACTAATCACTCGTAGTTAGAACTAATCTTTATAAATTTATAGGAGCATAATTGTGCTTGCTCTTATTACCACTTTTACTTTTCCTGAACCATAGTTGGTCGTAGACCGAATTTGTTTTACTTGATCTTAATTAACTGTATCTTACGAGTCGCTATAGGATTCGACATTGAATCGCCAGTACTCTGCTATGATAGACCTAGTCCTATTTCTAGTAGTCCGTGCTTACACCACGGCGTGATCACCGGCGTACAACGACGGCCTTGTCATATATTCATTCATTAATTGTAATCCCTTGATTGTTTTTTTGAATAGGATCCTTTGATTGTTGATCATACTTGAATTTCTGTATAGCTGCTATATATACATATGTATACTCTTAACAGAAAAGAGTGAATAAAATCATCATTCTTCAATTACAATTATCACAAGGAAGGTAAAAAAAAGGAAAACAAATGAACTTTGGAAAAGGCGGATTGCATCGATGCATCGAACCAATTGATGATGCTGGATCTTGTCTATTAATAAATCCGGGCTGCAATTACTCTGGTGACAATTAATCCAAGAAACAATTAATAATTGGGATGGTGTTTGTGGTGATTTTTAGACTGAACATGAGAGTTTTCTCTCAAGTTGCCTATGTATCCAATATATGTAATTGGAATCAATCCATTCATAGTTCCTTAGGGATCGTTTATATAGAGGGGTCTCGCCCCTTTCCTTGTTTAACAAGTTTTTGGATTTATTTCTTAACCCCTAAGGATTATCACGTGTAAATCCCTTTGACCTAGGGATAATTATGGACATATTTAAATATTAGGATTCGAGCCGTTATCTCATGGGGTTCTTTCCATGTTTATCCTATGATATAGGAACATGTTTAACTATCAGATAAGGAAAGCTAGGACCGACCTGGGTCGAGCCTCCTTAGTTCACTCCCGACCTGAGTTGTGTTACCCGACCTTCAACCCTACCGAGTCTACATGCGGTGGTAATCTAAAGAAGGCCGAGTTGACCTCCTACCTGGGGTTCAGGTCCGCATTCTCCAGTCATACTTAAGGCTCCTGGCTTTTATCACTTGTTAGCTCTCTGTCTTCATTTATGACTTATTCGTTTTATGGATGACAGGTGGCAAAGGTTGGTCCAACCCTCGTCATAAGCTCCCTAAATCAGCCTGAGCTCTGGTGATCTGGGCGGATATGACCCGAGCGGAGCTCTTCTATTTTGAAAAAACTTTCTAAGGACCTTACCCTGACATGTGGCTAATCTGCCGTTATAACGTTGTCATAACGGTCCCTAGAAATAAGGCTTTTCCATCTACTCCTGTGTAGTGGTATGGTTTCCCTAGGTAATGCTTAGGGGTTATAACCCATCATCTCAACCGTTACCTCATTCATTTGGCTGATAAAGTAAATTTGGAGGCTATAAAACTGTTTGCAACCTTTCTTCTTCTTCAATCTCATCACAAGTAAGCACTTTTCTCTTATTCTTTTCAATTGCCTTTTTGTTAATGAGCACCGATCCTCATAGATAGTTCTATTGAGAGGTTATTTGAGTCTGTTTATGAATCTGAGTCCCATGATTCCAATCTTAGGGTTCTTCCACCAATTTGGCTTACGTGCCTTTGATTAACCGGAGGGGATTTGAGAATTCAGTTTTAGCCCCCCAATTTTCTCCTCTATTCTCTAGCCCGCGTTCTCCTTCAAGGACTTTTTCCTTTGTTCTAACCTTAAAGGCTCATATGGCTCTGAGATCTCAAGCCGGTTGCCATGGTATCAGTACCTCACTTACCCAAGAATCCATTATTGCACTATGAAATAAATATGGTATATCAGGAACGATACGCCCCTCAACTCCCTGAAGCATGTAGATATTCCTATCAAGCCCTAGAGGGTTATTGTGCAGTGTATAATGAGCAATTCGACTGTGGTTTGAGGGTCCTTTTTTGTCCTACCATTTTAGCCGTTCTAGAGAACTACAGGCTAGGGATCGCTTAGATACACCCTAATGGTGTGAGGGCCATTATTGGTTTTGTGATCTGGTGCCGGTGTGTCAATACTCATTTCATGGTGAAATACTTTCGGACCATCACTCAGTGTAAGCAGGTAAATGAACTTCCTGCAGTGTACTGCTTCCCACGTCAGGGGACTACCTGAGTGGTGTCCCTATCCTTTCTAAGGGTGAGTCCTCCTATAAGGACTAGAAGCATAGGTTCTTCTTTATTTGTCCTGAAGTATAGATTAACCTGGGTAGATGGAGCACGGCAGATATTTCTGGTGGCACCCGTCTTGCCAACGTTAGCAAGAAACTTACAGAGGACATCCAAGAGTGTGGCATCTTCCTCAAACCGAAGAGGTATTCTTCAGAGCTGATCAATGCAGCTCGACTTTCGCTTACAAGCCCTGACCCTTATATAGAACAGAGCAAGAGTGATTTTAATACCTATAGGATCCTCCTATTTATCATACTTTTTAATTTTTTGATGTGATTGTATATGTGCTAACCTTGTTCGGTTCTGTTGCATGTAGTGTTTAACTTTGCTGAGCTTTTCACTGATGCTGCGGAGGAGGAGGGACCTGACGTCGCTCAGCCTGACCCTTGTCAAGGGCTAGAGAGATTGATAAGTGTTGAAGTTCCTGCAGTTCAGTCCGCAGGTACTGTCCTGAACTCCTCTGCGGCCCAAAGCATAGATGAGCATCCTAAGGATACCCTGGTCTCCCATTCTCCTTCTATCCGAGGGGGAGTTGATCTGGTGGACCTCGATGGATCCGACCATGGGGAAGAGTAAGAGACGAGTTTAGGCTTTAGAGAAGGGTGCAAGTTGTAATTTCTAACAACCCTTAGGAGGGCAGATCTAAGAGGAAGTGGTCTGAGCCTCATGCTGAGGAAGGTCATGAGCACCCTAACCACGCTGATGAAGCTCCTGTGGGTCAGGGACATCTTTCTGATCTGTCTGATGGAGATCTAGCTAATGTTTTAAGTTTACCTTTCTTTCTTAGATTTCTTCTTTTTATGTTTGTAATCTCTTACTTATTTTTGTGTATGTCATTACTGTAGCGGGCCCAAATTGGCTAGGAATTTCTGAAAAGGCTATCTGAGTCTTCTAACCATAGAGAGCCTCTAAAGAACACTAATACTGACCTGATATCTAGTCAGAAAAAGTATAGGGACTTGGTGAAGTCCAAAGATGAAGAAATCAAGGCTCTTAAGGAGCAAGCTCAAGCTCATGAAGATGAGATAAAGAAAATGCAGGATTAGTGTGCTGCTGAGCTTCAGCAAGCTTTTGACAAGTACTAGGCATATAAATATGACTTAGGGCAGGCCTTGGCCAAGCTCCATGCCGAGAAGGATGAACTGGAGGCTAGTGCTCTGGCTCGAGCTGCTCAAGCTGTCCAGGAATACAAGTTGCCGTCTCAGTCCATGAGGACTGTGAAGGCACTGCTTACTCCAGTCATGTGACATGGGTTTACCTTAGGAGTGGATGAGGCCAAGCTACAGTATGCCGATCTCGTTGTTGATGATCTTCCTCACAAGGGTATGTACAAGCCTGGGGCAAACACTATTTATGATGACCATATGATGGAGTTCAATGCCGGGGAGGACATTGCCACCAAATATGCTCGTAGGGTTCCTCTTCGTCAGGCTTCAGGGTCAACTCTATTTGGGTCAGTTCCGCCCACCTCAGCAGAGCAGAAAAATCCACCCTCTGAAGCTTAAAGTTGCTAGCTTTAATCTTGATTTCGTGTATGGTGCCTGGACATGTTTCATTTTACCACACTTAGAAAAATTTGTAACTATTTAACAGTTGTGCTCTATGCAATTTATTGACCATTTTTGCCTAAAACTTTCAAGTACTTACTTGGTACTCTTCTTTAAGTACTTACCTGGTACTGTTCTTCCCCTCTAAGTATGGCATGCCTTAACCCATGATTTTTGGATGGCATACTTGGTGTTTGATATTTATCAAATTTATTCCTCTTTGCTTTTTATCGATCAATTCTAATTTGTCTGACCTGCAAACTGAGGGAGTTATTCTTTTTGCAAACTTTCTGAGTCTTGCCAATAGAAATCTAATCGGATTATCTGACCTGTAGACTTAGGGAGTTTGACTATTGCAAAATTTTCTGAGTCTGGCCTGCAGTACTCATTTCGGATTATCAGACCTATTATGGAGTTTGACTATTGCAAAATTTTCTGAGTCAGACCTACAGTACTCAGTTCGGATTAACTGACAGGTTAAGGAGTTTGACTATTGCAAACTTTTCAGAGTCTGACCTGCGGTACTTAGTTTGGATTATCTAACCTAAAGACTTAAGAAGTTTGACTATTGCAAACTTTTCTGAGTCTCACTTGCAGTACTCAGTTAGGATTATCTGAACTGCAGACATAGGCATTTTGACTATTGCAAACTTTTCTGAGTCTGGCATGCAGTACTTAGTTCGGATTATCTGACCTGCAGACCTAGGGAGTTTGACTATTCCAAACTTTTCTGAGTCTGACCTGCAGTACTTAGTTCGGATTATCTAACCTGTAGAGTTAGGGAGTTTGACTTTGCAAACTTTTCTGAGTCTGACTTACAGTACTCTGTTCGGATTATCTAACCTGCAGACATAGGGAGTTTGACTATTGCAAACTTTTTGAGTGTGACCTGCAGTACACAGTTTGAGGTCCACCTAATGGAATATACATTTGTCTGTCAAACTTAATTATACCATACATATATATAATGGAAAGTAAACATTCATTAAAATGCTCTGATGTTTGCTTACACCTTATTGAAATAAACAATACTAGAAAGAAAATAACATAAGTCTAAAACCTGTCCTAGACATAGAATCGATGCAAGGTATTGGTGTTCATGCGCCGAGGTACGGTCCTGCCACCTGCATCAACTAGCTGGTATGCTCCCTTGCAATGGACCTTTACAACTTTGTAAGGTCCTTCCCAGTTCGGGTCAATTTTACCTTCAGGTCCCTGCCTGCTCACTTCATTTTTTGTCAATACTAAATCCCCTTCTTTAAAGTAAGTGTGTTTGACCTTGGAGTTGTAGTATTGAAAAATTTTCTATTTGTACCTAGCCATTCTTATGAAGGCTACATCTCTAGCTTCTTCCAACTCATCCTTAGAGTGTCTGAGTTCAATTTTCTGATCTGCCTCCCGATAAAGTTCGGTTCTCAGTGAGGGAGGCCGATCTATGCTGGTATAACTGCTTCACATCCATAGGCCATCTTGAAAGGTGTCACATTTGTGGTGGAATTCGGTGTAGTCCTATACGCCCAAAGTATGTAGTGTAGGTGATCTACCCAATTTTCTCCTTCTTCTTCCAGCCTCTTTTTAAGCCAGTTTTGATCTTCCTGTTTGTATGTTCAACCTATCTATTTTCCTGAGAATGGCTGACAGAGGTAAAGTGTTGCGTGATGCCCAGCTCGGTGTACCATGCTCTGATTGTTCAATTTTGGAACTGAGTTCCATTATCTGAGACTAGAGATTTGGGTATGCCATATCTGCAAACTATGTCTTTCTAGAGAAATTTCTAGATAGCCTTGGCCGTGATTGTATTAAGGCTTCAACTTCTTCCCACTTGGTAAATTAGTCAACTGCTATGACCAGAAACTTGATATTACCTGGAGCTTAAGGAAGTGTCCTGACAAGATCTACACCCCATTGATCAAAAGGGCCAAGGTGATACTATCGGGACCATTGCCACTGCGGCTCGATGAGATAAATTATCATGCACTTTGCATGATTTACACATGAGTCTGAGTTCATTTGTGTCTCACTTCAAAGTCGGCCAAAAATAGCCGAACAAACGGCACATTCTGGCCAGAGTCCGAGCTCCAGCATGATTTCCGCCAATTTCTAGGTTAATTTCTCAAAGTAGATAGTTTCCCTCATATTTTGAAGCACATCTAAGCCAGGGAGATATAAAAGATGTTCTATAGTGAACTTCATTAAATAAAGAGTACCTGCTCGCTAAGAGTTTCAACCGTCGGGCCTGAGATTTATCTGAAGGCAGGATTCCATGTTTCAAATAGGACACGATTGGGTCCATCCAAGTGTTTTTCTGAGTAACCGGTTGAACCTTACTCTGGTCAAAACTGCGTTCTGCTAGTTGTTTTACTTGGACCTTCTTGTCCGACAGTGTTTGTCCCTTGGAAAGGCTTACACAAGTTTAGAGGGGGGGTGAATAAACTTGTCACCAAAAACTGGATTTTAAACAAATTATGGTTCAGTTAAAACTTGTGTGGAGTTAAGCTGACTGAGCTGAGTTAAAGTCAAACTTACTTTAGCAAAACTGAGTCAACCTGTAGCGGATTAAATTCTAGCCTTTTTCTTGATCTTGTTATTCTATATGAAAGCTGAGTGTGCTAAATTGAATTCTGGTGAATGTCAGTTTGTGAGCTGTGAGGTGTATAACAATAAATTCTCAGAATGCTGTAGATAAATGCAAATTAAATAAATAAATTCGTAAAGTAAATGAACAAGAATTATAGAGGTTCCAGGTGGTGTAATCCTGTCAGTCCTCTCTTCCCATATGATGCGAAGGAAAATTCCACTGGAACTTCTTTGAGATGGCCCGGTTAAAAAAAGTCCTAAACTAGTAGTCCTTGACTAATCCCTAGCTTCACTATTTAAACACTTGTAGAACAGGTAGAATGGCTTCTCTTCAATTGTTTGAAATACTAGTCCTTGGAGGGTTGAATTGCCTCTTCACCAGCTCATCACAACCACAGTCTACCTGACTGCACTCAACTGTCCTTCACACCTTCTTGGTGTTACATAGTCTAGAACCTTTGATAGAATGAAAGTTGAGACTTAAATCAATGACTGTGATTCAATTGTGAAATGAGCTTTTCTTCTAGATAAAGACAGTTTATGAACAGCTCTGATTTCTTCAAATGATAGATCTTGATATGCTTGAATGCTAATGAACACTTGAAGAAATTTCTTGATCTTGCAATTAAGTGTTTAGCAGGAATTCTTTTAAATTATTTTCCCCCTTAGATATTAATCTTTCTTGACCAAAATGATTCTTAGAATTCCCCTCCCCCCTTTTGTTTGTTTCTAAAGAAACAGTCTATTTAAAGGGATTTATCTAACGGTCAGATAAATTGAATTCGAATCCTTGTAGCCGTTAGTGGTCCTACTTTCTTGCTTGTATGTTACTTGTTAGAACGGATAGATTATCCTCCATTCATGATCCTTGTACTGTAACGGTTTGGATTCTTCATAAGCTGAGTTTGAACCCTCACTTCTTCTGTCTCAAATAACTGAGTCTGTGACCCTCAGTTCTTCATCAACTGAGTTTGAACCCTCAGTTCTTCTGTCTTCTAGATAAGTCAACATAGTTTGTTTCCCTCAGCGAACTTATCTTCTTTAGTTATATATTGGTGTGCTCTGTTTTCCAGTTTAACTAATTTCCAGTTTCTCGTTATCTCAGTTCTCAACCTAGAAATATTACAGTGCTTGTCTGATTTAACTTATACAAATATCATACTCTATTAAATCCTATACATTGATATCTAGACATCTTTTTGCTTTGTACTATAACAGCTAGTTATGAAACTTTATCAATGGGGTCTAAAACAATGACTGAATAAGTGATGAATCATCATCAAAACATAATTTTTACTTCCAACAATTTCCCCTTTTTGATGATTTCAATACCCTCCTTAAAAGCAATGCAAAAGGATAAAACAAGATATAGTGACTAACACAATGAACTGAGAAACTGAGAATTTATTAATAATTGAGTTACAAAGTCTAGTAATAGAATACAACATAATAAAAAGAGCTAAAAACAGCTTCTTTTTACTTAACAGTTAAACTAAATTGATTGTCATAAGATTCAGAAATATTCCTCATAGCATCATTTGTTGTAGTGCTTTCGATTCCATGGATGCTTGCCCATATGTTCTATGATTCAGATAAATTGTGCTTGCCGAAGAATTTGCTTTTGAAAAGAATTGCGAAAGTAAAAATAGATGTCCTTAGTCTTTCACTGGTGGCTGTTTTTAGTAAGTTCTGAACAAATTCAGGTTTAGTCTTTTCAACCTTATCTGATTCTTTGCCTAGAATACCATCCTTTTACCATTTCTTAAGTTTATTCCAGTAATGCATGAGATTCTTTTCCATTTGTAGAAATATTTCTAGAGATTCTTGTCTGATTCTCCTTCTCTAGCTGGTAGATTTTTGAATAAACTGTAGAGATGAGAATCCAAGCCAATTCTTTTGTCAGTTGGCTCTAAGTATTTAGCAATTAGTTCCATCTCCTCATCAGTGAATTCTCCTCTAGCTTTCTTCAGTTCAGTCAGCTTATCATCAATGTTTTCAAGGACTTGTGGCATCTCAGTTGCATGGACTTTTAAGATATCCAAACTTTCCCCCTTATTGACAACATCTTTATCAATCAGGCTTTTAATGTAATTGTTCAGGTTCTGCTAAGTTGATGCCAAAATGGTTTGAGCTACAACTGAGTCCTTCATGCCATTTTCCATTAAAGTCATTCTGTCAACCAGATTATTGAGAATCCCTTCCCATCTGTCTTGGGTTTCATCTCTTCTTGCATCATTTTCAATGGTTGTTTTTCGAAGCTCAATCAGAGTGTCTTGACAGTTGCTAGTGAAGATATCCATCTTCTTTTCCAGTTCGCTTCTTTAATTTTTGCTAGCCTCTAAGGATTTTAGAACTTTTCCAAACAAACTGTTATCGTCCTTCTGAATTCTGATTATCTCATTATGATATAACTTAATGAGACCAACTTTAGTTGGTATGTCTTTTGAGGTTCCAGTTTGTTGTTCATTGATTTTGTTTGTTTCAGCCTCAGTTGATTTTGCTTGCTTCAGGGGTGAGAGAACAACTTGCTTCAGTTTTCTTTGTATTCTACGGATCTTCTTCTTTCTTCTGATTGTTTTCTAATATCTTCCAGACATGATTGATCAACATTTCTTGCAGGTGATATTTGTATGTTGAATTCATCATCTTATCCTTCTCCAGCCATGTTTGCTATAGCTCTTGCTATTTCTAGCATCGATTTATCAGTAAGTGATTGATAACCTCCTCCTTCTTCTTCTTGTTCATCAGACATAGTTCTAGAGCTAGAACTTCCACTGCTTTCTTCAGAATTACTAGAATCATCATCGATTCGACGATCGCCGCTTTTCTTTTCTTGTAAAGAGGTGAGAATCCCTTTCTGCAAATTGGGATGTCCCTGTGAATCATTATCATCATCATTCTTTTTGGAACTACCACCAGCTGTGGCTTCCTTCCAGTAACTGTTTCTGATTAACGGATATCCATGATTTAAGAAATCATCGGTATTGATCATTTCTGATAGATTCGTAATGTTGTAGAGATCAAATACCCATTTCTCAGTGACTTGCATTTCTACTATATGATTTCTTTGATTTGTGATAGAACTAAATTTCTAGATTTGATATTTGCACAATCGCTTATAATCAGCTGTCATTAGTTCTCCATGATTAGGTGAGGATTTAGATTGAGTGACAATCTTCTCAGATCCTTTTGAGATCTACAGGTCAACTTCCATAGTATCTCCAGTTCTCACAACATCTTTAGTTTGCATTGGGTCAATTTTGCTGGTTCCTCCCTCAGCAGTAACTGGGTTGACTGATGATTCTTTTTCAATAGCTGAGACTTAGATTATCAGCTCAGTTCCCAAATCTTTGTCACTAACAAGTTCTTCAGCAACTTGTTCTCCATCAGGCTCAAGTTCCAATTCAGTAACTGGAACTTCTTTCATCATGGATTCAGTGAGTTCTACTTCATTGACCAGCTCATCCAAGTGGATGACTTTAGGCGATCTTGATTCTACTTCAGCTCCTTTTTCCTCAAAATGAGAAGCTAAAAATCCTTTGACTGATTCCTCAAATTCTAATGTTTCTTTGTCAATTAATCTGGACTTTTGAGGTGCGGATCTGGATTTTAAAAGTAACAGCAGCATGTCCAATGTTTCTTTATCAATTAATCTTTCTTCACTATCAAATCCTTCATCGTCGTGCTCAACTCTCAGGGTCTGTTCCCCCTGAGTGTCAGCTTCCTTCTGTAAGTCAGCTTCAAAATTCTGTTCTCTGCTGACAACTTTAGTTTCCTTTGTCATTTCAATTTCTTGTGAATGTGTAACTGGTTCTTGAATTGGTAAAGCTTCAGTTACAGATGCTGAATCAGATTTGGTGAGAGAAACTTCAGTTCTGACTTTTTGTGCTGATCCTTCAGCAACTGAAGTAGTGACTTTTGTTGGTGAAACCTCTACTGATTTCTCAGTAACAAGATCGGATTTGCCTTTTTCTGAATCTTGTAAATTTTTCGTTCTTTTACTTAATTCTTCAACTTGTTCCAAGGCTTCATCTCCAGTTAAAGCATTCTTCGACTTCCTGCTTTTCTTCTTTTTATGTTCACTCACAGAACCTTTAGCTTTTCTTTTTCCAGATCTTTCTTCTTTAACAACAATCTTCCCATCAGCAACCGATGTTTCTTTTCTCTTTGAAATTCCAAAGTGATCGAGAATTCTTTGGACCACTAATGCAAGAGTCTTCTTGTGATATAATCGACCTTTCTTGACCTCAGTCTTCTTTTTGGGTGTGTCAATCGATTGTACCACTAATTGATCAAAAATATATCTTTGCCAATTGAAACTTTCCTCAAACCAAATCACATATAATAAATCCAATTTTGCTCCAGAGAGATTGCTAAAGTTTCCTGCATTTCCAATTATGCAATTTGCTAACATCTTGGTGAGAAAATTGAATTCCGGTTTGAGTAAACTTGTGCTCCCGGTCTGCGAAACTGTAGAGTCTGCATCAATGGCTATATCTTTCCATAATTTATCTTTCTGTTCTTTAGCCAATTTGATGGCTGATGTTCCCCCAGATTTGTCGAACCCAAAAATCTTTGCAATTAGGTCTTCAGTGACTTTGATTTGTTTACCATTGACAGATGTGGTAAAAGTGTGTGTGCCTCTCTTTCTAGAGCTGTACTTCCAAATTCATAGAAGTCACCAATGCTTTCCAGACAGACATTCTTCAGATTGATGTTAAACAAAGAATCCAAACCTTTGATTTGCTGTATTTTTCTTGCAATTTCCTTGGCTAGTGTTTGATCAGCATACTTGGTAATAAATTGATCAAGTGAGATGATCATTCCAGGTTCAATATGAGTAAAATTCATTGCTTTCTGGATTTAATCGAAATTTGAAAAACTTTGTGATTAAAGAAGATAAAGAAGTATATTCAAAATTTAAGTGCAAATAATTACAGATGAAATTTCACGGTTATTTATTAATGGTTGCAAGGGTAGTTGAGAATTGAGTGGGACTCAAAACGTCTTGTCATAAATGTTTGAGATTGCGAAAATGAATATGAGTGGAAAAGATGGACGGTTGAGATTAGAAAAGATCACGTCTTTTCCTGACATCCGTAGCTAGAAAATAGAGAATAGAGTAGATGTGGTGTATCTCCAACTGTACACGTTCAGTCTTGTACTTATATTGAATTCAAAAACTCAATTGTGAATACAACTAAGTTTTGTGAAACACACCTTTCTAGTTCTCAGTTAGTGATTTTCTCCTGCAAAACAAAATGAGGGATTTTCGGTACCCATATCTGTTTGGGTCCTAACTGATTAGTTATAGATGATATAATTTTATTCTTGAGTTTATACTTTTCTTGATATTTTGACTGAGTAAAGTCAGTTTTCACAAACTTTTGCTATTTTGTCCTAACGGGTTTTGGTTTGTTCAGTTTGTGGAACTGATGTGATGGTTCACTCCAGTCTTCATCAGTGGGAAACAGTCTCCCTTTCCCTCTGAGTCTATTATTCCATGAATGATCTTCATTCTTAGATGGATATGACTTGAAGATTTTTCTTATTGATCTGTGATCAGTTTTACCTTTTTCAGCCTTCTGAGCCTTCCTATAAAATATGTTAGTTTGGTGCTTTTTACTAACTGATTTTTCAGTTCTGTCAGCTTGTGTATTTGGTTGTGGTGGTTTTTTGTCAGTGCTAATAACTTTATCAGTTTTCTGAGTGCCTGACTATAGTGTAGTCACAAATTTCATTGCAACTAAACTTGGTCTGAACTTGGAATTATGCTGATTAACAAATCCTAAACCAGATCTGTGCATCGGCTCGTTTATTTTGTGATTAAGATAGAACATATTCAAAATTTTGAAGTAATAATTGAGCCAAAGCTAAATACCTTTTCATAGGCTCCTCCTTTGCTACATAGTCTCCATTAACATGTTTTACTACCAGCTGGGAGTCACTAAACACTTATATGTTTTTTGCTCAAAGCTTACCGGCTAATTTGAGCCCGGTGATCAAGACCTCGTACTCTGCTTCATTGTTTGTTTCTTGGAACATAAAAAGCAAGGCATATGGGAATTCTTCTACTTTTGGACTTATAAGCAGGAGGCCTGCCCCAGCTTCTTCTTTGCTGGATGCTCTGTCTTCGTATAACGTCCACAGCTCAGTTTTGTTCATCGGCTGGTGTTGTTCGATATTAATCACAATTCCTTTAGCTATGAAATATGCTAAGTCTTGGGCCTTGATAGTAGTTCGGGGTTGGATGTCCAGGTCGTACTCTGTGAGCTCCACTACCCACTTTCCAATCTTCATTATGTGTTGGGTCATTCCAATATTTGTCGAAGTGGCTGATCTGTAACAATAGTTATTAGATGTGCTTGAAAGTATGGCCTTAGTTTCCTTGAAACATGCACCAAGGCCAAGGCCAATGCAGGACTTGATTGGTCACTATGTATTGTCTTGATCCCTAACCAGGACAGCACTGACTACATCTTCACAGACTGCTAAGTATATCAACAAGGTTTCTCTTTCCTAGGAGAAGACAAAGTTGGTAATTTGGCCAAGTAGCTGTTCAGATCGTCAAATGCCTTTTGACTTTTTTCATTCCACTGGAATGGAGTTTTCATTCTCAAGACTTTGAAAAAAGGCAAAGCACGATGGGCTGACCTAGATAAGAATCTGTTCAGAGCGGCCATACGCCTTGTTAATCATTGTACCTCCTTGATTCTCGTGGGTGGTGGCATTGTCTTCAATGTGTCATGTTTTTCTGGATTCGCCCTAATTCCTTTCTTTGAAATCATATATCCTAGAAATTTGCCTGGTCTGACCACAAACGTACACTTTTTAGGGTTAAGATTCATCTGCATTTTCCTTGACATGATGAATACCTCCCTGTTGTCCAATATATATTGCTCAAGACACTTGCCCATGATTAGGAGATCGTCTACGAATACTTCAATACATCTCCCGATCAGGCTACTGAATATCTTATTCATAGATCTCTGATATGTTGCCCCGGCATTCTTCAAGCCGAATGGCATGGTAATGTAACAATATGTACGAGCTCCGTTATGAATGAGGTCTTTTCTGCGTCCTCAGGATCCATTGTGATTTGATGGTATCATTTATAGGTGTCCAGAAATATGAAAACTTCAAAACCAACGGTTGAGTCGACTAACTTGTCAATATTTGGGAGCAGATTCTTTTGGACAAGCCTTATTCAGGTCGGTGAAATCCACGAACATTCACCAACTTCCATCTGGTTTCTTTTCTAGAACTGGGTTGGCTAACCAATCTAGATAAACTACTTCTCTTATGATGTTAGCCCGGAGTAACTCCTGTACTTATTTCTCTATTGCTTCCATTCGATCCTTAGCGAAGTGCCTTTTCTTTAGCCGAACAGGTCTCTTGTTCAGATGAATGTTGAGTTTTTGTAGTGCCAGCTCAGGAGAGAGACCTGGCATATCCTCAGTTATCCATGCAAAAACATCTCTGGATTTCTTCAACACCTTAACTAGAGCTCCTTTGTGATGCTCTGGGATCCTCGACACAATGTTGATGGTTAAATCTTTCTTCTCTTCCCATAAACTAACCGCTTCAAATCTATCCTCCGATGACCAACTTTCCTCATCTTCTGGTAGAAATTCCTCTACTTAGACTTGTTGTACAATTGTTCTTCTATTGACGGTGGCCGTTTAGCAACTCCTGGCTGTCTCCACGTCACCTTTGATTTCCACTGATACTTCAAAAGTTTGAAATTTCATGCTTATATGAGCTGGGGAGATCACAGCTCGGAGGTCGATTAACACGAGTCTTCCCACGATGACATTATAGGCTGATGGTGCCTTTACCACAACATAATTGACCATAAGGGTCCTGTCCCTTGGTTGCTTTCCGAATGTAGTGGGTAGTTTGATCATGCCCACTGGATGAACTGGCGGTCCAGCAAATCCGAATAGGGGAGCCGATGCAAGTGTTAGCTCAGTGTCCTTTAACTTCATAGACTGGAAGACATTATAGTAGAGTACATTGACCGCGCTCCTAGTATCAATGAAGATTCGTTTTACCACATGCTTGTTTATCACAACCTCAATAACTAATCCTTCGTTGTTAATTACCAAAGGCAGTGAGTTCTTTGGACCATATATTACCTCCATAGAGAGCCTCTGTCTTTTGTTGGAGTAAGATACGGCAGCAGACCTGCTACTCCCCTTGTCTTCAGTTCGGGTGTTGTTGTTCGGACCTCTTGAGATCATGATGATTGTATTGATAGGATGATTTTCCACTTGTCCCTCAGGGCCAGGAGATGGATCCCTCCTTCGTCGACGCTCGTCTCACCGATCATGTTCTTGATTATAGTTTCTTCTCCTAAACTCCCTTCGTCCATCGGGTTATAAGGTATGAGATCGGTCGATGACCTCGTCCAGCTTTCCTTCCATGATGTCAGCATCAATGTCTCTTTGTAGATCCCGGCATTGTTCAGAATCAGGTCCAATGTGTTTATGGTAGTTACAATACTTGGTATGCTCATGTGACATATTTAAAGAGATGAAATTCATTTCTTATAGAGCTCCCTTTTTTCCCGAGCTGGTCGGATACTAGTGTTGTTACTCGAGCCCAAACCGACTTACGCTTCTTGTCAGATCTGTCCTTTATCTTATCCTTTTTGGAGTCACCCTTTTCTGAATCTCTCTTCATCATATTCGCCTTTTCTCTTTGACAATGCTTATAGGCTTGTTCCATGCACTCTTCCATAGATCTAGGAAGTCTGCTATTTAACTTTGCATACAACCAACCTTCTCATAGTCCTACCATGAAAGAGGTGATCAGGAGATGCTATCCGCATTCTAGACCTGCCTGTACTCTTCATTAAATCTTCTTAAATACTGCAGTACTGTATCTTCCATCCTCTGCTTGATAGTGATGTGGTATGCAACGTTCCTTTGGAACGGCTTAGCAGTGACAAAAACGTGTAGGAACTTCTTCACCAGTGTTTCAAAATCAGAGATCGACCTCGGGTGTAGTTTCCTCAACCACTCACGATCCCTACCCATGAGTAAGGCTGGAAAAGCTTTGCACATCTCTTCCAGGGCACAATCAAGGTTCATATACATTAAGTACTGGAAGACATGATCTTGCAGGTCTTTAGTGCCGTCATACTGTTCCAATTTGCCTAATTTAAACTTCTCTAGGCGTGGGTAGTTTATGATCTGCTCTGAGACGGTGACTCGAAAGAGAGTTCACCCGATTTCTGACCTAGGATACCATCTAGCGCTGCTCAGGCTGCTTCATGTGCTTAAGCATTGATCTACCTTTTCCAAAAGTTAGAGCTTGAAGACAACGTGTCCTGCTAGTCATCCTTATGGGGGGATGACTTTTGGCACGTGCTCCTCTGAATGATCACCCCATCTCCCTTTGAGAGCCAACCCTGGAATGTTTTTGAAGACTGGAGTCTCCATGTTTCGTAAAGCTTCCAAAAGGGCTTGATGGCCGGATCTAGAAGTGTTTCTTCCTCCTGCTATTGAAGTTGATGGATTGGTGGTGGCGGTGGGATCTTTGTCTCTTTTGCCACCAGCGGCTTGGCCATCTCCTTGGGTATTTTCTCCACCTTGTGTGGTTGAATTTTGAGCAGTATTCTTGCCGGTATTTTTGGGCGGTATGGTGATCTTGGAAACGATAAGGATCTCAAATAAATTGCCAGAAAAAGAGGGCATCCTTCTAGCACCAATTGATGATGCTGGATCTCATCTATCAATAAATCCGGGCTGCAATTACTCAGGTGACAATTAATCCAAGAAACAATTAATAATAGGGATGGTGTTTGTGGTGATTTTTAGAATGAGCCTAAGAGTTTGCACTCAAGTTGTGTAACCAATATATGTAATTGGAATCAAGTCCTTCGTAGTTCCTTAGGATTCATTTATATAGAGGGGTCTCACCCCTTTTCTTGTCTAACAAGATTTTGGATTTTTTTCTTAACCCCTAAGGATAATCACATGTAAATCCATTTGATCTAGGGATAATTATAGACATATTTCAATGTCAGGATTCGAGCCATTATCTCATGGGATTCTTTCCATGTTTATCCAATGATATAGGAACATGTTTAAATATCGGATAAGGAAATCTAGGACTGACCTGGATCCTTAGGTCACTCGCGACCTAAGCTATGTTACCCGACCTTCAACTTTACAAAGCCGACCTGCGGTGGTAATCTAAAGAAGGCCGAGCTGACCTCCTACATGTGGTTTAGGCCCGCTTTCTCGAGTCAGACTTAAGGCTCCTGGTCTTTATCACTTGTTAGCTCTCTGTCTTCATTTATGACTAGTCGTCCTATGGGCGACACATGGCTATGGTTTGTCCAACTCTCATCACCAATCAACGAACTAACTCAAAAAAAATGAATCAAACCATCACGGGTCAAAGTGCACTACAAAGACACTTAGCGATCCTCAGAACAAAGTGTGAATACAACATGTAACAATCAACAAATAAATCACTCATCTCTCGATATATGTGTAGTAACAAGCAAATAATAAGCATATAATGAATTTAGCAAACCGAGTTCATCAATACTTGTACATTATGCCAAACAATGAAATAAAAGGAAAGACCTGCAGGAATAAACCAGAAACGTTTCCCGTATCTTTACAAAATCATAACAAAAAAGATAGGTAATGAATGCACATACATATCCATATCATCAGCTGATGTGCTGAAGTAAACGTGAGAGGGGGTAGGAGCATCGATCTATAGGAACAACCTCCAGCATCACAGGCAGCACGAAGAGGGTTAACGTTGAGAGGTTTTCTTGTTGAAGCAAAAGTACTGGCATGCCTACCTTAGTAATCATGAATGTGCCTCACCTCCTGCTGAAGTAAAGTCAGCACGTTAATATCCAAAACCTGCCGCTCCTCCATGCGATGTAACTATGCATACATAGCCTTAATTTGGGCTGCCTTGGTTGTTGGAACAATTTGTAACGCCCTGCTCCTGGATACCGAGTCCTTATATGGAAAATAATGTTCAGCACGTATAACATTAAATAAATCTATTAAAATTTATAAAATGTTAATTATCTGTATCCCCATCAAATTAAGTTTTTGGGAGAGATGGTAGTTCAACATGGTATGGGTCATGAGATGGAACCCTGGTGTGAACGTTATTTACCCATTTATATTATGCAAGTGTTGGGCCTCTTTGTTTTTGGCCTAGTTGGTATTTCTGAGCCTAGTTGGCTTAAGCTGCTTGTGTGCCATGTTCACATGGCCTTGATATAGGCCTACATTTGAGGGGGCGTGTTAAAGTGTACAAAATGTTAATTATCTGTATCCCCATCAGCTTAAACTTTTGGGAGAGATGGTAGTTCAACAAAATCTAATATTATATGTAAGCCTCTACGTCGTCGTATCAATTTTTAAGCAAACGGAAGCTAAGGAGACTCGGGTGATAACCGTAAAAGTTACTAGAATTACAATGTCATCCAACAAAGAAAGGGTAGAAAAGAAATCTTACAACCACGAAATATCTTACATTTTACGATATCTTACAATACAACAAACTTATCTTACAACATGCCTTAAAAAAAGACAACAAGTCTTGAAAGAAAGTACAACATAGTTTCAAAGAAACAATACAATATACATAGTTCGACTAGACAGTCAAACATAAGTTAACTCCATAGCATAGCATATCAAACATCATCCCCATACTCATCCTCAACAACCGGCTCACCCTGCATTTCTTCTCACACAAAGCAATCTTACAAAATGGAAAGAGGTAAGTACAAATATACTTAGTAATATGTAGAAGTTATTAAAGATTTGTGTTTTATAATGAAAGGAGAATGTCTTATTATTCATTAAAGTTATCTTTGGGAAAATGCTCAAAATGTAGGGTTCACTTCATTCTCATCAACATGCCGTGAGGTCCTACTTATTTCTAGCTTAGCTTATATTTGTTACACCAATGATTCATCTTTGAAAATAAAGATGTGAACATTGGATCCAAATTCTTATGGCACAAGCTCTTGCGGTTGATTACCAAAAGGCCTAGCCGGACTCTTGGAAAACCCCTCCGGAAAATCACTACAAGGTAAACGTCGATGCCTCAATTAGGGGAATTGAACTTTTTGTTGGAGGCATTTTTCGGTCTTCTACGGGGGTAGTCATGCATGCCTTTTCTCTCACTATAGGAGTGACTACAAGTATTGAGGTGGGAGAGCATGTGTTGTCTATCATGATCTCTCTTTCACCTTGGCTTGTGGGTATCAAAATTTGATTATGTGTTGGTCCTGGACAAGGGTGAAACTATAGTCGAGAGGGGGGGTTAATGACTATAGTGGAGTTTCAAAACTTTTCTTTTGTTTAAAAGCTTTTGGGCAAATGGATAAGTCCCTTCTTACTATGTTGTTTTCAAATCGCTTTAGACAATCACAGATATAAGTTATGATCTAGGCAATTTAAATAAATGTCAGTAAAGTAAATTGCAGAAAGTAAATTGACACAAGGCTTATAGTGGTTCGGGTGGTGTAATCCTTTAATCCACTCTTCTCCTGTGATGATCGGAGGAATTCACTATTGTTTTCACAGATACAATAGTATGATTGTCCTTGGCATCCCAAGCTTCACAATCTACAAGACTATCACTCCTTGACTGCAACAGCTTCAGTGATTCAGTCTCTTTTGCTGCTCCTTGAGATCAAAATCCTTCAACAGCTATCACAGATTCAACTCCTTCTCAGATTGCCTCTGATTCAGTTGCTTCAGTTTGATGTGAATGCGATTCACACACTTGCTTGATCAATCTCAGTGCTGAATATGACTTTGTAGCTCTGATATCTGAGTTGATCTTTAGATGTATCCTTGTAAGTTCAGAGAGAAGGCTTTTCAAATTGACAGAGTTTCTGCTTGATTTTTCATTTTAGATTGTTGTTTTTTTCTTTGTCTGTCAATGCCTTCTATTTATAGCCTTGAATAACCTTGATTTGAAATTCCGTCCGTTGGCTATATTAATGAGGAAATAATCCTTGATTTTATTCTTGATTCCCCCTTAATTGCATTCTCCTTGATTTGAGTGATTGGATTCTTTCTTCAAACGTATAGCAGAAAATCCATCCTTGATTGATCCTCTATTGATTGTGCATTTAGTGCATGATCTTCTGAATCTTCAACGATATTAAATCTGATCCGTAAGTGTTACTTCCGCTTTCGAACGGTCGAGTGATCCTTCCGACTTAGCCGATTTAGATCTTCCTTCACCGCTTTGTCTTCACTCACCAAAGTCGCTTTACTTTGCCGATTCAATGTTTTTTCTTTTTGCTTCAGTTTAAGGAGAATCTTTGTACTTCACTAATCCTTGATTGGGGTGAGATCAGTGTACACCATATTTGAACATTAAGTTTTATCACTTAAAGTGTAACTTGCACTTATCCAAGGTCATAACAGTCTTCCTTGGTTATAAGTCAGACCATTAATGTCTTCATTGCTTCTCTGCTGGTGCTTGGCTGGCTTCACTCTGCCAAATATCTGTTTTTACTTTGCCATCCTACCAACTAGTACAATACTTGTCTGAATCAACTTATACAACATGTCAGACTCTAAGTAAAGACTTATATAGATAATTCTAACTTATTTCAGGCTTACTATAACAGCTAGTATGGCCATCATCAAAACATAATAGAATGTTCCTAACAATTGTTAGTTGTAGTGCCCGAAAGACAATTTGTGTAATTGTTTTTGATATTGGATGACAGAATTTATCACCTTAGTTACTTGCCTTGTGCTTGTAAAGTAATACACTGCTGCAAACCCTAAGTATATCTATATGTAACCACTTAACTCAGTGTATGGATTACACATGAGGATTGAGTTAGTGGAGATATGCTTAAACTGTTAGTCCGTGGTGAACTTGATCAGAGTTTAGGGTCTCTTGATTAAAACACCAATAATGCACCCAGAACACCTTAGGGTGTGATAGTCTTATCCGGACTGTCGGTAGAGGGTACCTACGTGGGGCATTTATATATGATGGCATTCATATAGGATCGACCGATTTAATCAATTTCTCGATATAATTCCGTAATCAAGGAATCTTATTAAATCATTAGATGATCATATATGGATCAACCTTAATCTGAGGTGATCACGAGTGTGCTTGTCTCGGGGTAGTGTTTGATGTGTTAGTTACGGTTCACTTAAATATGTGTTCCAAGCCACTTCTCATTGGCACTATCTCCTGATGAGTGAGTAGTTCTGATTTTCACAGATATGGAATCCATTCCTTCCTGCGGGAAGTAGAGAGACAGTCCCCTTATTTGTTAGCCCTAAGAAAATGATCGATGGGCCCAGTTAATGTTAGACTAATTAGCTACTAGTCAGATATGTGAACTAATTGATCACTAGGGGGTTAATGGTAAATAAGGAAAAGATATTCTGAGTCGGGTTCACGGAGACTTCCCACTCAGAATGCACAGTCTATGGAGGGTTAATCCGTATGTAGTGATTATATCAATGGACGCTTATTCACTCTATGCGTTAAGTATAAGTATACATCTATAATCGATAGAGTTCTGTTTCGGGTTTATGATGGCGTAATCCCGGAATTAATAATTAATGTACTTATTATGTTCGATGAATAATTAGTTATTGGAGCTACTGGTTATAGGTCCATGGTCCCCGATGTGGCTCCTGTAATTCGGATGTTTTTCCTGTTTTTGGGCCTTAGTGATAATTAATTGGCTGGGCTAATTAATTGATATGCAAAATATTATTTAGTTGAGCTAAATAATATAATACACAGAAAAGACATTTTCTGTGGGCCTAAACCCTAGTGTGTGGCGCCTCCTAGCTATTAAAAGGGCAAGAATTGATTTTCTTGTGTGATTAATTATTTACTTGTTAAATAATTAATTAATAAAAGATAATTGATTTGTAATTGATTGATTGATTAATCACAATCTTTTATAAATGGAATTATCCATTATTGTGATTTCTTTTTAATTATTTATTTAATTAATTAGAAACTTGGAGGCCAAAGATTTACTCTCCTATATAAAGAGAGTTCTTCCAAGACAAAAGTGAGTGCAAAATTTCGCCCCCCACACTAGAATAAAGAGAGAAAAATTTGTTTCTTGTCTTGGGTTTTTGGTTGAAGAAAAACTTGGAGTTTTTCTTGAAAGCATATGAAGGAGGTTTCAAATCCAAGGATCGGTGTCCACCAACCACCGTTTGGAGAACACATTGGAAGATCTTTGCTTCTCTTCCCACTATTGGTAACATGATCTTATTCCCCTTGTAGTTGGTAAATCCTTTATTTATGTGTTATGATATATGAATTGTGATCCGTCCGCTGCGCGTAGATCTAACTCGTTTAGATCTGAGCTCCTGCATCCTTCATGTGGTATCAGAGCAAGGTTCCACGATTTATGTAGTTATAATCATAAATAAACGATTTAAAGGAGTGGAATTGCATTTAGATAAATTTTATTTTTTTATATGCATAAATAATGATTCGTTGAAGAGATGGATTGGGGTTGGCACTGTTTACCCGTTAGATCTATTGTAAACTTATATAAATGAAGAAAATTCGTTCATATGAGTATATGAAATTATGTAATTTGTTGTCTCAATTTTAATTTCCTGAAAGTAGATCTGTTTAGTAGCTGTTTAGTTTTTTCGTTTTTCCCGTTGATCGAGCCGTTGAAACGACGATCCCTCCGGTCAGAATCAGGACTAAAAGTTGAAGAACAAGCAATCCAAATTTAGGGTGGATCGGAGTCCGTCTCAATATCCGTTCGTTGCAATGAAGTGGCTGCTGTAACAGAAAAACGCTGGATTCACAGAAACCCTAGCTGTGACTTCATCGAATTTCTGGAAGAGTTTGGACCGTTGAAACGTAAATCCGACCGGTCAGATTGATAAGCGTGGACTCATTGACAAGGCAGAAAAATTTCAAGTTGATCGGGTTTCATCTCGATTCGCCATCGCCCTCGGGAAGTCACCGATGCGCTGCTGCAAGAGACAGATTCAGCAGCAAGTTGGGCGGCTCACTGGAGAAAATTGACAAGTCAAAACTCCGATCCAACCGTCCATATTCAAGACCGAAGAGTGAAGACCAGATCTGGAAAGTTTCGTTGCGATCCGAGTTCATTTGGTTTCCTGATCATCGAAGATTTTAAACAGCTGCAGATTTTGTTAGAAAATAGTAAACCCTAATTAGGGTTTTGGTTATTTATTTTCTAATAGATTAGATACGGGGTGCCAACGGTCTATCTCGGTGTTTATTTTCCGCACTAGAATACATGTTTAGATTGTATGTGTAGAACCGGAAAATTGCCATTACATGCATCATATCATGAATTCCACTCCATATGCATACATGTAGAAATTAATTCGAGGAATTAGTTAGTCATGTATAAAACACGCAATTAGTTTTAATTAATTGTTTGATATTAATTAGAAACTAATTAAGGTAAAAACCGAGGATCTCGGGTTTTTTCAATCGTCGAGGTTGGGTGATGGATTCTCGGTGAATCCCACTCTGCGAAAGCATAGGGAGTAAAATCCCGAAACCTTGTGGTTAAGGTGTTGGATTCTCGGTGAATTCCACCTTACCTAGACGAGATTACGTTTTTTGTTCCGTAGTGTCTACGTGAAAGTTTGATGTTTAAGGATTGGATAATCACGGGCAAACATGGTTCGAAAGTGGTTTAACCACAGTTGGGTGGTCAACAGAAGCTATGGCTCGATCGACTTCACCCTCCATGTGTGGCGTTTGCACGGGGGTCCGGCAAGACTGAGCCATCCGACGAGCCACTACGGCTCAGCGGAGCTCCCCTAGTCTTGACTCGTCCGACGGCCACATATGTTCCAACGAATAGGTCGGGTGGGCTAGCCCACATAACCGACACCATTCAGGCCTGTGATTTAATGTTCCTTAATGTAACATCAAGTCCAAAAATGTGATTAGTAAACCCACCACTTTTTCAAAATATTGAGTGGGAGCGGGAGGCGCGACACCGACCCCACGACCTCTCACTGCTTGACACAAGCAACGTGAGAGAATGGTGACGCCTGCGTGCGGCTTTGATTTCGCCCCTAAGGAAGGCCTTCACCGCTATCAAAATTCAAGGCTTGGTCTCCGAAAGGATATGATTTTGGGTACTGCTGGGGTCACCGACCGACCCTAAGGTCAGATACTGGGGTCTACCTAAAAATGCAGAGACAGAGGGTCACACTCATAAAGGGTATTTTTGGTAGTACCTTGGCTGAAAAAGGAAAGGTGATTGACGATCACAAATGAGATGTTTGATTCTCAATTTGATCTTCAATATTAATCGAAACCTCTTTGACCTACCCTAAGGCGGCACTGAGGTATTAGATTAAATCCTTGGAACGGTAGGATAGACTATAAGTACTTAGTTTATAGTTCCTAAAATTTATTAGTACTGCAGGATTTGGATTTATTCTGTCAATTTTATTTACAACTGTTATACATATCTCTCTAGGGTGCTAGACTGCTAGTGTAAAATTGACTAGTAATGACTTCGTTAAAGAGTGGTAAGTAACTAGAACGTTGTACTTATTAATCTCACATGCGATTAATTTTTCGGAAGAGGTATTTCTCTCGAGCCTTCAAAACTTAAGTGACGTAAATAAGTATGTCACTGCTGTCACTCGTGCAGTACGAGAGACAACCGTAGTTAGTTTGAAAGATGATTGGGATGATAAAATTCTTCTAGTGAATTTTATTTGTGTAGTGTCTACACGAGAAATTTTCAAATAGAAAAATTGGAGAATCATAAATTAAAGTGTCGCTAGTTAGACGGTATTTGGAACCGATAAACTAGTGGGAGTTCTTATCTTATGTTTCTCTAATTTATTAGAAAATTAGTCCCACTGGGTAACGCTTTCATTAGACATCCCATAGTTCACGAGTAGTGTTTACTCAAACGAACTGCTAGTTCAAGACTATTTCCTTTTAAGGAAAGTTAAGAATGAGAAAGAATGTCTATAAGTGTTAATCATCTTAACTGAAGTTTTGAGGCTAAACCGAAACATTAAATAAAGAAAGTATAGGATAAGGAAAGTGATTTCGGATCACTAACCAATGAATCCTTAGCGACTTTATTAACCAAGTAACTTGACTCGGTAGCTTAGTTCTTTGGAAGAACAAGGAAGTCGTGCATTAACGATTAATAGAGTAACAACGGGCGATAATTTCACTAGAATAGTGGGAGTGGTATGAGGAAATGAATTTTTGATTCGATCCTTGAATATCACGGAAAAATTCATTTTTCTGTTTTCAGATTCGTTGGAACAAATGGAATCACTTTCAACTCGATATATTGTGGCCTCATAGAAAGTGAATTTGACATTTGTAGTACGAATCCGAGACTCGGACTTTTGTTTGATAAAGTCAGAACCACTAAGAAATGCTTAAAAGGTATATGTAACACGTCTTAAACTATTATAGGAAAATGGTTTTCGTATTAAGATAAACGATTCTTCATAATCTATTAATTAGTGCATATATCCTGTAGAGATAAGACCTAACGATCGCTAAGGGTGATTCCTATCTCCCGGTCCTCGAACACTTGCCTCAAAGAAACAATGACTAAGCTTCCTTTCTATTAGGAAAGGGTAATAGATCTGAAGAAGTAATGTAGCTTGTTCACAATGACCATCGAGGTCTAGTGAAAGATACAAGCTAATGGGAGCTTTTGAGTGGTGACATTTTGTCTGATAACTACTCGAAGCACGATTTAGTTTATCGAAAGAATACGAGGAGGAATCTCTGATTTTAACAGAGAATAGAGTATTCCATGCTCAGAAATAGGCTATCGCATAGTCTTGGGACTGATGCTCGGCCTGCCTCCTAGTGGAATGATTCTCACTGAGGGAGAAACCATAGACTTGCCCTATATAGTTACTGATGTGCTACAATACACTGCTAAACTCGATTAAGATAATTGGTTGCAAAATAACGGTTAACATTATTTTGTAAACCGAGAAGTCTACCTAGAAGATGCTATTTAATTTATGGATAAGGAGTGAATTCGGTTCACACCACTTCCCTAAATGTAGGCATTTAGCATTTAATGCTTGAAGGTAGGATCGAGATTTTATGATACGTTCGATTGTGACTGTTCGTGAAATATCTTATTGTGACAAGTGAAGGTTGGTTATAAGATTCTTGAGATCAGAAAGGGACGGTTGAACTGTCACAAAAGATTCTGATAGAATCTATAAGTAGCAGCCTTAAACCTTGGAGTACGGTTACCCAAAGGAAGTTACTTTCTGTTTTAATCAGACCACTTCCAACATCAGTTGTTGGTGATTACACTGATAAATACTACTAGATCAGAATATCAATCCACCTAAAACACAGTGGGAGTATGGTTTAACCATTGACCCATTGTGGTATTGTGGTTTTGTGGACTTTATAGTCTGCTGGGGTGATTGATAACCTATGGCTCTTAGTGGGCTGTATATGATTCTGATCATAGAGGTTGGTTTGAAAGCCTTAACCCTATGAATGGAGTTTTGATACTACAGTTCTGTTCAGCCTCTTGTAGAACCACCTGAGTGACTCAGGCCCAGTGGGAGCAATTGGATCTACACGGAAAAGAGTCGAAAGAATAGGAAAGTTTAAACTATCAGCGCAAAGCTGAGTGGAAGAGGGGTGATTCCCTGAAAAGTAGATTGTTAACCAGACCTTGAACTCTCTCGCCAATCAGTCTTGCAAGATTTCGTTAGAAAGCAGAAAATAGGGGTGATACCCTGAGACTTTCTTGCCAAAACGGATTACGAATTCGATGGAACGAAGGGTCTTGGTTAGAACAAACGGCAAGATGACTGCCGGGGCTTATATCCTTTGTGGATTTAAGAGAACCTCTCGGTCATTTAAAGTCACATGTTTTAAAATATGTGGACTTGACCAGATTATTGATAAGTCTTTCGTAGACTGGATATCAATATTGGCAAAGTAGTAGTATTGGTGTTCATGAATGATAACATTGAAACGGTTGGAAACAACATGGGTGTACTATCTGAAGTCGGAAATTGACACGCCAAGATTCTCTGGATGAGAGAATTGGACTATATTCTAAGAATTTGATTCGGTCAAATTCACAAGAATGAGTCATTGTCTATCCCACCTATCTTATTGTATAAGATGATTATGCATATACGGTTGCAGCATTCATCGAGAGTGGTCCTACCCTACCTCTCAGGAATGATTCTCAAAATCTTCGGATAAAGAGAAAATGGGATATAGTCTCTCTGGGATAAGGGCAAGTCAGCTTAACACGAGTCGATTGCAATCGAATCTTGGATTCGAGCAATAAGTAGCGCTTTAGTACGTCCTCAAGTATCTTTAGAGAAAGAGGAATCATATGCTTGTATATTCAGGTGCAAACTTGAATATGGTTGACTACACTGATTCTGACTTGTAGTCAGATTAAGGAAGATCATTAAGTTGATCTCGGGCTCAGTGTTTACTCATAATGCTTAGAATTTTCTTTTTGGTCTGGGAGTAATTCCAAGTCTGATAAGCCGATATCAATTCATTGTGAAAACAGTGAAGAGATAGCTTAGAAAGATCTTCTCAGTCACAAGAAGTCAAAAGCATATTGAGAGAGAGTACCGCCTGATTGGAAGGACCGGCAATGTTTCAATCCTAAAGATCGTCTCGAGTCGACAACCTAACTAATCAGTGTACCAAGTCGAGTGCTTGGAGGGTACGGCAATGATGGATATGTCTCATCTTCTTTTAGAGCAAGTGGGAGAGTGTTGTGAATAAGATGAGAAAGAGTGTGTTCTAAAAACAATCGGTGCTTGTCATTTCGTGCAAGTGGGAGATTGTTAGGTGTAGTGCCCGAAAGACAATTTGTGTAATTGTTTTTGATATTGGATGACAGAATTTATCACCTTAGTTACTTGCTTTGTGCTTGTAAAGTAATACACTGCTGCAAACCCTAAGTATATCTCAGATGTGTAACCACTTAACTCAAAGTATGGATTACACGTGAGGATTGAGTTAGTGGAGATATGCTTAAAAGCTGTTAGTCCGTGGTGAACTTGATCGAGTTTAGGGTCTCTTGATTAAAACACCAATAATGCGCCCAAACACCTTAGGGTGTGATAGTCTTATCCGGACTGCGGTAGAGGGTACCTACACGTGGGGCATTTATATATGATGGCATTCATATAGACTGGACCGATTTAATCTGAATTTGTCGATATAATTCCGTAATCAAGTAATCTTATTAAATCATTAGATGATCATATATGGATCAACCTTAATCTGGTGATCACAAAGTTCTTTCGCTTGTCTCGGGGTAGTGTTTGATGTGTTAGTTACGGTTCACTTAAATATGTGTTCCAAGCCACTTCTCATTGGCACTATCTCCGATGAGTGAGTAGTTCTGATTTTCACAGATATGGAATCCATTCCTTCCTGCGGGAAGTAGAGAGACAGTCCCCTTATTTGTTAGCCCTAAGAAAATAATCGATGGGCCCAGTTCATGTTAGACTAATTAGCTACTAGTCAGATATGTGAACTAATTGATCACTAGGGGGTTAATGGTAAATAAGGATAAGATATTCTGAGTCGGGTTCAAGGAGACTTCCCACTCAGAATGGACAGTCTATGGAGGGTTAATCCGTATGTAGTGATTATATCAATGGACGCTTATTCACTCTATGCGTTAAGTATAAGTATACATCTATAATCGATAGAGTTCTGTTTCGGGTTTATGGTGGCGTAATCCCGGAATTAATAATTAATGTACTTATTATGTTCGATGAATAATTAGTTATTGGAGCTACTGGTTATAGGTCCATGGTCCCCGATGTAGCTCCTGTAATTCGGATGTTTTTCCTGTTTTTGGGCCTCAGTGATAATTAATTGTCTAGGCTAATTAATTGATATGCAAAATATTATTTAGTTGGGCTGAATAATATAATACATGAAAAAGACATTTTACGTGGCCTAAACCCCTAGTGTGTGGCGCCTCTAGCTATTAAAAGGGCAAGAATTGATTTTCTTGTGTGATTAATTATTTACTTGTTAAATAATTAATTAATAAAAGATAATTGATTTGTAATTGATTGATTGATTAATCACAATCTTTTATAAATGGAATTATCATTTATTGTGATTTCTTTTTATTTATTTATTTAATTAATTAGAAACTTGGAAGCCAAGGATTTACTCTCCTATATAAAGAGAGGTCTTCCAAGACAAAAGTGAGTGCAAAATTTCGCCCCCCACACTAGAATAAAGAGAGAAAAATTTGTTTCTTGTCTTGGGTTTTTGGTTGAAGAAAAACTTGGAGTTTTTCTTGCAAGCATATCAAGGAGGTTTCAAATCCAAGGATCGGTGTCCACCAACCACCGTTTGGAGAACACATTGGAAGATCTTGGCTTATCTTCCAACTATTGGTAACATGATCTTATCCCCCTTGTAGTTGGTAAATCCTTTATTTATGTATTATGATATATGAATCGTGATCCGTCCGCTGCGCGTAGATCTAACTCGTTTAGATCTGAGCTCCTGCATCCTTCATGTGGTATCAGAGCAAGGTTCCACGATTTATGTAGTTATAATCATAAATAAACTATTTAAAGGAGTGGAATTACATTTAGATAAATTTTAATTTTTTTATATGCATAAATAATGATTCGTTGAAGAGATGGATTGGGATTGGCACTGTTTACCCGTTAGATCTATTGTAAACTCATATAAACGAAGAAAATTCGTTCATATGAGTATAGGAAATTATGTAATTTATTAGTTGTTGCAATTTTAATTTCCTGAAAGTAGATCTGTTTAGTAGCTGTTTAGTTTTTTCGTTTTTCCCGTTGATCGAGCCTTTGAAACGACGATCCCTCCGGTCAGAATTAGGACTAAAAGTTGAAGAACAAGCCATCCAAATTTAGGGTCAATCGGAGTCCGTCTCAATATCCGATCGTTGCAATGAAGTGGCTGCTGTAACAGAAAAATGCTGGATTCACAGAAACCATAGCTGTGACTTCATCGAATTTCTAGAAGAGTTTGGACCGTTGAAACGTAAATCCGACCGGTCAGATTGATAAGCGTGGACTCAGTGACAAGGCAGAAAAATTTCAAGTTGATCGGGTTTCATCTCGAATCGCCATCGGCCTCGGGAAGTCACCGATGCGCTGCTGCAAGAGACAGATTCAGCAGCAAGTTGGGCGGCTCACTGGAGAAAATTGACACGTCAAAACTCCGATCCAACCGTCTATATTCAAGCCCGAAGAGTGAAGACCAGATCTGGAAAGTTTCGTTGCGATCCGAGTTCATTTGGTTTCCTGATCATCGAAGAATTTAAACAGCTGCAGATTTTGTTAGAAAATAGTAAACCCTAATTAGGGTTTTGGTTATTTATTTTCTAATAGATTAGATACGGGGGTGCCAACGGTCCATCTCGGTGTTTATTTTCCGCACTAGAATACATGTTTAAATTGTATGTGTAGAACCGGAAAATTGCCATGACATGCATCATATCATGAATTCCACTCCATATGCATACATGTAGAAATTAATTCGAGAAATTAGTTAGCCATGTATAAAACACGCAATTAGTTTTAATTAATTGTTTGATATTAATTAGAAACTAATTAGGGTAAAAACCGAGGATCTCGGGTTTTTTCAATCGTCGAGGTTGGGTGATGGATTCTCGGTGAATCCCACTCTGCGAAAGCATAGGGAGTAAAATCCCGAAACCTCGTGGTTAAGGTGTTGGATTCTCGGTGAATTCCACCTTACCTAGACGAGATTACGTTTTTTGTTCCGTAGTGTCTACGTGAAAGTTTGATGTTTAAGGATTGGATAATCACGGGCAAACATGGTTCGAAAGTGGTTTAACCACAGTTGGGTGGTCAACAGAAGCTACGGCTCGATCGACTTCACCCTCCACGTGTGGCGTTTGCACGGGGTCCGGCAAAGGTGAGCCATCCGACGAGCCACTACGGCTCGGTAGAGCTCCCTAGTCTTGACTCGTCGACGGCCACATATGTTCCAAATGATAGGTCGGGTGGGCTAGCCCACATAACCGACACCATTCGGGCCTGTGATTTATTGTTCCTTAATGTAACATCAAGTCCAAAACGTGATCGATAAACCCACCACTTTTTCAAAATATTGAGTGGGAGCGGAGAGGCGACAACCGACCCCACGACCTCTACTAATGACACAAGCAACGTGAGAGAATGGTGACGCCTCGTCTTTGGCTTTGATTTCGCCCCTGCAAGGAAGGCCTTCACCGCTATCAAAATTCAAGGCTTGGTCTCCGAAAGGATATGATTTTGGGTACTCGTCGGGTCACTGACCGACCCTAAGGCGGCATACTCGGGGTCTACCTAAAAATCTGAGACAGTAGGTCACACTCATAAAGGGTATTTTTGGTAGTACCTTGGCTGAAATAGGAAAGGTGATTGACGGTCACAAATGAGATGTTTGATTCTCAATTTGATCTTCAATATTAATCGAAACCTCTTTGACCTACCCTAAGGCGGCACTGAGGTATTAGATTAAATCCTTGGAACGGTAGGATAGACTATAAGTACTTAGTTTATAGTTCCTAAAATTTATTAGTAGTGTAGGATTTGGATTTATTCTGTCAATTTTATTTACAACTGTTATACATATCTCTCTAGGGTGCTAGACTGCTAGTGTAAAATGGACTAGTAATGACTTTGTTAAAGAGTGGTAAGTAACTAGAACGTTGTACTTATTAATCTCACATGCGATTAATTTTTCGGAAGAGGTATTTCTCTCGAGCCTTCAAAACTTAAGTGACGTAAATAAGTATGTCACTCGTGCAATACGAGAGACAACCGTAGTTAGTTTGAAAGATGATTGGGACGATAAAATTCTTCTAGTGAATTTTATTTGTGTAGTGTCTACATGAGAAATTTTCAAATAGAAAAATTGGAGAATCATAAATTAAAGTGTCGCTAGTTAGACGGTATTTGGAACCGATAAACTAGTGGGAGTTCTTATCTTATGTTTCTCTAATTTATTAGAAAATTAGTCCCACTGGGTAACGCTTTCATTAGACATCACATAGTTCACGAGTAGTGTTTACTCAAACGAACTGCTAGTTCAAGACTATTTCCTTTTAAGGAAAGTTAAGAATGAGAAAGAATGTCTATAAGTGTTAATCATCTTAACTGAAGTTTTGAGGCTAAACCGAATCATTAAATAAAGAAAGTATAGGATAAGGAAAGTGATTTCGGATCACTAACCAATGAATCCTTAGCGACTTTCTTAACCGAGTAACTTGACTCGGTAGCTTAGTTCTTTGGAAGAACAAGGAAGCTGTGCATTAACGATTAATAGAGTAACAACGGGCAGTAATTTTAGCTAGAATAGTGGGAGTGGTATGAGGAAATGAATTTTTGATTCGATCCTTGAATATCACGGAAAAATTCATTTTTCTGTTTTCAGATTCGTTGGAACAAATGGATTCACTTTCAACTCGATATATTGTGGCCTCATAGAAAGTGAATTTGACATTTGTAGTACGAATCCGAGACTCGGACTTTTGTTTGATAAAGTCAGAACCACTAAGAAATGCTGAAAAGGTATATGTAACACGTCTTAAACTATTATAGGAAAATGGTTTTCGTATTAAGATAAACGATTCTTCATAATCTATTAATTAGTGCATATATCCTAGAGATAAGACCTAACGACTGGCTAAGGGTGATTCCTATCTCCCGCCTCGAACACCTGCCTCAAAGGAACAATGATTAAGCTTCCTTTCTATTAGGAAAGGGTAATAGATCTGAAGAAGTAATGTAGCTTGTTCACAATGACCTTCAGGGTCTAGTGAAAGATACAAGCTAATGGGAGCTTTTGAGTGGTGACATTTTGTCTGATAACTACTCGAAGCACGATTTAGTTTATCGAAAGAATACGAGGAGGAATCTCTGATTTTAACAGAGAATAGAGTATTCCATGCTCAGAAATAGGCTATCGCATAGTCTTGGGACTGATGCTCGGCCTGCCTCCTAGTGGAATGATTCTCACTGAGGGAGAAACCATAGACTTGCCCTATATAGTTACTGATGTGCTACAATACACTGCTAAACTCGATTAAGATAATTGGTTGCAAAATAACGGTTAACATTATTTTTTAAACCGAGAAGTCTACCTAGAAGATGCTATTTAATTTATGGATAAGGAGTGAATTCGGTTCACACCACTTCCCTAAATGTAGGCATTTAGCATTTGATGCTTGAAGGTAGGACTGGAGATTTTGCGCATACGTTCAGATTGTGATTGTTCGTGAAATATCTTAATGTGACAAGTGAAGGTTGGTTATAAGATTCTTGAGATCAGAAAGGGACGGTTGAACTGTCACAAAAGATTCTGATAGAATCTATAAGTAGCAGCCTTAAACCTTGGAGTACGGTTACCCAAAGGTAGTTACTTTCTGTTTTAATCAGACCACTTCCAACATCAGTTGTTGGTGATTACACTGATAAATACTACTAGATCAGAATATCAATCCACCTAAAACACAGTGGGAGTATGGTTTAACCATTGACCCATTGTGGTATTGTGGTTTTGTGGACTTTATAGTCTGCTGGGGTGATTGATAACCTATGGCTCTTAGTGGGCTGTATAGGATTCTGATCATAGAGGTTGGTTTGAAAGCCTTAACCCTATGAATGGAGTTTTGATACTCCAGTTCTGTTCAGCCTCTTGTAGAACCACCTGAGTGACTCAGGCCCAGTGGGAGCAATTGGATCTACACGGAAAAGAGTCGAAAGAATAGGAAAGTTTAAACTTTCAGCGCAAAGCTGAGTGGAAGAGGGGTGATTCCCTGAAAAGTAGAGTGTTAACCAGACCTTGAACTCTCTCGCCACTCAGTCTTAAAAGATTTCGTTAGAAAGCGGAAAATAGGGATGATACCCTGAGACTTTCTTGCCAAAAACGGATTCTGAATTCAGTCGGAACAGAAGGGTCTTGGTTAGAACAAACGGCAAGATGACTGCCGGGGCTTATATCCTTTGTGGATTTAAGAGAACCTCTCGGTCATTTAAAGTCACATGTTTTAAAATATGTGGACTTGACCAGAATATTGATATGTCTTTCGTAGACTGGATATCAGTATTGGCAAAGTAGTAGTATTGGTGTTCATGAATGATAACACTGAAACGGTTGGAAACAACATGGGTGTACTATCTGAAGTAGGAAATTGACACGCCAAGATTCTCTGGATGAGAGAATTGGACTATATTCTAAGAATTTGATTCGGTCAAATTCACAAGAATGAGTCATTGTCTATCCCACCTATCTTATTGTATAAGATGATTATGCATATACGGTTGCAGCATTCATCGAGAGTGGTCTTACCCTACCTCTCAGGAATGATTCTCCAAATCTTCGGATAAAGAGAAAATGGGATATAGTCTCTCTGGGATAAGGGCAAGTCAGCTTAACACGAGTCGATTGCAATCGAATCTTGGATTCGAGCAATAAGTAGTGCTTTAGTACGTCCTCAAGTATCTTTAGAGAAAGAGGAATCATATGCTTGTATATTGAGGTGCAAACTTGAATATGGTTGACTACACTGATTCTGACTTGTAGTCAGATTAAGGATGATCATTAAGTTGATCTCGGGCTCAGTGTTTACTCATAATGCTTAGAATTTTCTTTTTGGTCTGGGAGTAATTCCAAGTCTGATAAGCCGATATCAATTCATTGTGAAAACAGTGAAAAGATAGCTTAGAAGGATCTTCTCAGTCACAAGAAGTCAAAAGCATATTGAGAGAGAGTACCGCTGATTGGAAGGAACGACAATGTTTCAATCCTAAAGATCGTCTCGAGTCGACAACCTAACTAATCAGTGTACCAAGTCGAGTGATTGGAGGGTACGGCAATGATGGATATGTCTCATCTGCTTTTAGAGCAAGTGGGAGAGTGTTGTGAATAAGATGAGAAAGGGTGTGCTCTAAAAACAATCGGTGCTTGTCATTTTGTGCAAGTGGGAGATTATTAGGTGTAATGCCCGAAAGACAATTTGTATAATTGTTTTTGATATTGGATGACAGAATTTATCACCTTAGTTACTTGCTTTGTGCTTGTAAAGTAATACACTGCTGCAAACCCTAAGTATATCTGTATGTAACCACTTAACTCAGTGTATGGATTACACGTGAGGATTGAGTTAGTGGAGATATGCTTAAACTGTTAGTCCGTGGTGAACTTGAGCAGAGTTTAGGGTCTCTTGATTAAAACACCAACAATGCGCCCAGAACACCTTCGGGTGTGATATTCTTATCCGGACTGTCGGTAGAGGGTACCTACGTAGGGCATTTATATATGATGGCATTCATATAGGACTGGACCGATTTAATCTGAATTTATCGATATAATTCCGTAATCAAGGAATCTTATTAATTCATTAGATGATCATATATGGATCAACATTAATCCTGAGGTGATCACAGGGTGCTGCTTCTCTCGGGGTAGTGTTTGATGTGTTAGTTACGGTTCACTTAAATATGTGTTCCAAGCCACTTCTCATTGGCACTATCTCCTGATGAGTGAGTAGTTCTGATTTTCACAGATATGGAATCCATTCCTTCCTGCGGGAATTAGAGAGACAGTCCCCTTATTTGTTAGCCCTAAGAAAATGATTGATGGGCCCATTTCATGTTAGACTAATTAGCTACTAATCAGATATTTGAACTAATTGATCACTAGGGGGTTAATGGTAAATAAGGATAAGATATTCTGAGTCGGGTTCACGGAGACTTCCCACTCAGAATGGACAGTCTATGGAGGGTTAATCCGTATTTAGTGATTATATCAATGGACGCTAATTCACTCTATGGGTTGAGTATAAGTATACATCTATAATCGGTAGAGTTCAGTTTCGGGTTTATGGTGGCGTAATCCCGGAATTAATAATTAATGTACTTATTCTGTTCGATGAATAATTAGTTATTGTAGCTACTAGTTATAGGTCCATGGTCCCCGATGTGGCTCCTGTAATTCGGATGTTTTTCCTGTTTTTGGGCCTCAGTGATAATTAATTGGCTGGGCTAATTAATTGATATGCAAAATATTATTTAGTTGGGCTGAATAATATAATACACATAAAAAACATTTTCTGTGGGCTTAAACCCTAGTGTGTGGCGCCTCCTAGCTATTAAAAGGGCAATTATTGATTTTCTTGTGTGATTAATTATTTACTTGTTAAATAATTAATTAATAAAAGATAATTGATTTGTAATTGATTGATTGATTAATCACAATCTTTTATAATGGAATTATCCTTTATTGTGATTTCTTTTTAATTACTTATTTAATTAATTAGAAACTTGGAGGCCAAGGATTTACTCTCCTATATAAAGAGAGTTCTTCCAAGACAAAAGTGAGTGCAAAATATCGCCCCCCACACTAGAATAAGAGAGAGAAAAATTTGATTTTTGTCTTGGGTTTTTGGTTGAAGAAAAACTTGGAGTTTTTCTTGAAAGCATATCAAGGAGATTTCAAATCCAAGGATCGGTGTCCATCAACCACTGTTTGGAGAACACATTGGAAGATCTTGGCTTCTCTTCCCACTATTGGTAACATGATCTTATCCCCCTTGTAGTTGGTAAATCCTTTATTTATGTATTATGATATATGAATCGTGATCCGTCCGCTGCGCGTAGATCTAACTCATTTAGATCTGAGCTCCTGCATCCTTCATGTGGTATCAGAGCAAGGTTCCATGATTTATGTAGTTATAATCATAAATAATCGATTTAAAGGAGTAGAATTGCATTTAAATAAATTTTAATTTTTTTATATGCCTAAATAATGATTCGTTGAAGAGATGGATTGGGGGTTGGCACTGTTTACCCGTTAGATCTATTGTAAACTCATATAAACGAAGAAAATTCGTTCATATGAGTATAGGAAATTATGTAATTTATTTGTTGTTGCAATTTTAATTTCCTGAAAGTAGATCTGTTTAGTAGCTGTTTAGTTTTTTCGTTTTTCCCGTTGATCGAGCCGTTGAAACGACGATCCCTCCGGTCAGAATCAAGACTAAAAGTTGAAGAACAAGCCATCCAAATTTAGGGTCGATCGGAGTCCGTCTCAATATCCGTTCGTTGCAATGAAGTGGCTGCTGTAACAGAAAAACGTAGGATTCACAGAAACACTAGCTGTGACTTCCTCGAATTTCTGGAAGAGTTTGGACCGTTGAAACGTAAATCCGACCGGTCAGATTGATAAGCGTGGACTCATTGACAAGGCAGAAAATTTGAAGTTGATCGGGTTTCATCTCGATTCGCCATCGTCCTCGGGAAGTCACTGATGCGCTGCTGCAAGAGACAGATTCAGCAGCAAGTTGGGCGGCTCACTGGAGAAAATTGACAAGTCAAAACTCCGATCCAACCGTCCATATTAGAGACCGAGGAGTGAAAACCAGATCTGGAAAGTTTCGTTGTGATCCGAGTTCATTTGGTTTCCTGATCATCGAGGATTTTAAACAGCTGCAGATTTTGTTAGAAAATAGTAAACCCTAATTTGGGTATTGGTTATTTATTTTCTAATAGATTAGATACGGGGGTGCCAACGGTCCATCTCGGTGTTTATTTTCCGCAATAGAATACATGTTTAGATTGTATGTGTAGAACCGGAAAATTGCCATGACATGCATCATATCATGAATTCCACTCCATATGCATACTTGTAGAAATTACTTCGAGGAATTAGTTAGCCATGTATAAAACACGCAATTAGTTTTAATTAATTGTTTGATATTAATTAGAAACTAATTAGGGTAAAAACCGAGGATCTCGGGTTTTTTCAATCGTCGAGGTTGGGTGATGGATTCTCGGTGAATCCCACTCTGCGAAAGCATAGGGAGTAAAATCCCGAAACCTCGTGGTTAAGGTGTTGGATTCTCGGTGAATTCCACCTTACCTAGACGAGATTACGTTTTTTGTTCTGTAGTGTCTACGTGAAAGTTTGATGTTTAAGGATTGGATAATCACGGGCAAACATGGTTCGAAAGTGGTTTAACCACGGTTGGGTGGTCAACAAAAGCTACGGCTCGATCGACTTCACCCTCCACGTGTGGTGTTTGCACGGGGGTCCGGCAAGGCTGAGCCATCCGACGAGCCACTACGGCTCAGCGGAGCTCCCCTAGTCTTGACTCGTCCGACGGCCACATATGTTCCAACGAATAGGTCGGGTGGGCTAGCCCACATAACCGACACCATTCGGGACTGTGATTTATTGTTCCTTAATGTAACATCAAGTCCAAAAACGTGATCAGTAAACCCACCACTTTTTCAAAATATTCCGTGGGAGCAGGAGAGGCGACAGCCGACCCCACGGCCTCTACTGTTGACACAAGCAACGTGAGAGAATGGTGACGCCTCGTGCCGGCTTTGATTTCAGCCCCCTAAGGAAGGCCTTCACCGCTATCAAAATTCAAGGCTTGGTCTCCGAAAGGATATGATTTTGGGTACTCATTGGGTCACTGACCGACCCTAAGGCAGCATACTCGGGGTCTACCTAAAAATCTTAGACAGTAGGTCACACTCATAAAGGGTATTTTTGGTAGTACCTTGGCTGAAAAAGGAAAGGTGATTGACGATCACAAATGAGTTGTTTGATTCTCAATTTGATCTTCAATATTAATCGAAACCTCTTTGACCTACCCTAAGGCGGCACTGAGGTATTAGATTAAATCCTTGGAACCGTAGGATAAACTATAAGTACTTAGTTTATAGTTCCTAAAATTTATTAGTAGTGTAGGATTTGGATTTATTCTGTCAATTTTATTTACAACTGTTATACATATCTCTCTAGGGTGCTAGACTGCTAGTGTAAAATTGACTAGTAATGACTTCGTTAAAGAGTGGTAAGTAACTAGAACGTTGTACTTATTAATCTCACATGCGATTAATTTTTCGGAAAAGGTATTTCTCTCGAGCCTTCAAAACTTAAGTGACGTAAATAAGTATGTCACTGCTGTCACTCGTGCAATACGAGAGACAACCGTAGTTAGTTTGAAAGATGATTGGGACGATAAAATTCTTCTAGTGAATTTTATTTGTGTTGTGTCTACACGAGAAATTTTCAAATAGAAAAATTGGAGAATCATAAATTAAAGTGTCGCTAGTTCGACGGTATTTGGAACCGATAAACTAGTGGGAGTTTTTATCTTATTTTTTTCTAATTTATTAGAAAATTAGTCCCACTGGGTAACGCTTTCATTAGACATCCCACAGTTCACGAGTAGTGTTTACTCAAACGAACTGCTAGTTCAAGACTATTTCCTTTTAAGGAAAGTTAAGAATGGGAAAGAATGTCTATAAGTGTTAATCATCTTAACTGAAGTTTTGAGGCTAAACCGAAACATTAAATAAAGAAAGTATCTGATAAGGAAAGTGATTTCGGATCACTAACCAATGAATCATTAGCGACTTTCTTAACCGAGTAACTTGACTCGGTAGCTTAGTTCTTTGGAAGAACAAGGAAGCTGTGCATTAACGATTAATAGAGTAACAACGGGCGTGTAATTTCACTAGAATAGTGGGAGTGGTATGAGGAAATGAATTTTTGATTCGATCCTTGAATATCACGGAAAAATTTATTTTTCTGTTTTCAGATTCGTTGGAACAAATGGATTCACTTTCAACTCGATATATTGTTGCCTCATTGAAAGTGAATTTGACATTTGTAGTACGAATCCGAGACTCGGACTTTTGTTTGATAAAGTCAGAACCACTAAGAAATGCTGAAAATGTATATGTAACACATCTTAAACTATTATAGGCAAATGGTTTCCATATTAAGATAAACGATTCTTCATAATCTATTAATTAGTGCATATATCCTAGAGATAAGACCTAACGACTGGCTAAGGGTGATTCCTATCTCCCAGTCTCGGAACACTGTCTCAAAGGAACAATGACTAAGCTTCCTTTCTATTAGGAAAGGGTAATAGATCTGAAGAAGTAATGTAGCTTGTTCACAATGACCTTCAGGGTCTAGTGAATGATACAAGCTAATGGGAGCTTTTGAGTGGTGACATTTTGTCTGATAACTACTCGAAGCACGATTTAGTTTATCGAAAGAATACGAGGAGGAATCTCTGATTTTAACAGAGAATAGAGTATTCCATGCTCAGAAATAGGCTATCGCATAGTCTTGGGACTGATGCTCGGCCTGCCTCCTAGTGGAATGATTCTCACTGAGGGAGAAACCATAGACTTGCCCTATAGTTACTGATGTGCTACAATACACTGCTAAACTCGATTAAGATAATTGGTTGCAAAATAACGGTTAACATTATTATGTAAACCGAGAAGTCTACCTAGAAGATGCTATTTAATTTATGGATAAGGAGTGAATTCGGTTCACACCACTTCCCTAAATGTAGGCATTTAGCATTTAATGTTTGAAGGTAGGACTGGAGATTTTGCGCATATGTTCAGATTGTGACTGTTCGTGAAATATCTTAATGTGACGAGTGAAGGTTGGTTATAAGATTCTTGAGATCAGAAAGTGACGGTTGAACTGTCACAAAATATTTTGATAGAATCTATAAGTAGCAGCCTTAAACCTTGGAGTACGGTTACCCAAAGGTAGTTACTATCTGATTTAATCAGACCACTTCCAACATCAGTTGTTGGTGATTACACTGATAAATACTACTAGATCAGAATATCAATCCACCTAAAACACAGTGGGAGTATGGTTTAACCATTGACCCATTGTGGTTTTTTGGTTTTGTGGACTTTATAGTCTGCTGGGGTGATTGATAACCTAAGGCTCTTAGTGGGCTGTATAGGATTCTGATCATAGAAGTTGGTTTGAAAGCCTTAACCCTATGAATGGAGTTTTGATACTCCAGTTCTGTTCAGCCTCTTGTAGAACCACCTGAGTGACTCAGGCCCTGTGGGAGCAATTGGATCTACACGGAAAAGAGTCGAAGGAATAGGAAAGTTTAAACTTTCAGCGCAAAGCTGAGTGGAAGAGGGGTGATTCCCTGAAAAGTAGAGTGTTAACCAGACCTTGAACTCTCTCGCCACTCAGTCTTGCAAGATTTCGTTATAAAGCGGAAAATAGGGGTGATACCCTAAGACTTTCTTGCCAAAAACGGATTCTGAATTCAGTCGGAACAGAAGGGTCTTGGTTAGAACAAACGGCAAGATGACTGCCGGAGCTTATATCCTTTGTGGTTTTAAGAGAACCTCTCGGTCATTTAAAGTCACATGTTTTAAAATATGTGGACTTGACCAGAATATTGATAAGTCTTTCGTAGACTGGATATCAATATTGGCAAAGTAGTAGTATTGGTGTTCATGAATGATAACACTGAATCGGTTGGAAACAACATGGGTGTACTATCTGAAGTCGGAAATTGACCGGCCAAGATTCTCTGGATGAGAGAATTAGACTATATTCTAAGAATTTGATTCGGTCAAATTCACAAGAATGAGTCACTGTCTATCCCACCTATCTTATTGTATAAGATGATTATGCATATACGGTTGCAGCATTCATCGAGAGTGGTCCTACCCTACCTCTCAGGAATGATTCTCCAAATCTTCGGATAAAGAGAAAATGGGATATAGCCTCTCTGGGATAAGGGCAAGTCAGCTTAACACGAGTCGATTGCAATCGAATCTTGGATTCGAGCAATAAGTAGCGCTTTAGTACGTCCTCAAGTATCTTTAGAGAAAGAGGAATCATATGCTTGTATATTGACGTGCAAACTTGAATATGGTTGACTACACTGATTCTGACTTGTAGTCAGATTAAGGATGATCATTAAGTTGATCTCGGGCTCAGTGTTTACTCATAATGCTTAGAATTTTCTTTTTGGTCTGGGAGTAATTCCAAGTCTGATAAGCCGATATCAATTCATTGTGAAAACCGTGAAGAGATAGCTTAGAAGGATCTTCTCAGTCACAAGAAGTCAAAAGCTTATTGAGAGAGAGTACCGCCTGATTGGAAGGACCGGCAATGTTTCAATCCTAAAGATCGTCTCGAGTCGACAACCTAACTAATCAGTGTACCAAGTCGAGTGCTTGAAGGGTACGGCAATGATGGATATGTCTCATCTTCTTTTAGAGCAAGTGGGAGAGTGTTGTGAATAAGATGAGAAAGGGTGTGCTCTAAAAACAATCGGTGCTTGTCATTTCGTGCAAGTGGGAGATTGTTAGGTGTAGTGTCCGAAAGACAATTTGTGTAATTGTTTTTGATATTGGATGATAGAATTTATCACCTTAGTTACTTGCTTTGTGCTTGTAAAGTAATACACTGCTGCAAACCCTAAGTATATCTGTATGTAACCACTTAACTCAGTGTATGGATTACACGTGAGGATTGAGTTAGTGGAGATATGCTTAAACTGTTAGTCCGTGGTGAACTTAATCAGAGTTTAGGGTCTCTTGATTAAAACACCAATAATGTGCCCAGAACACCTTAGGGTGTGATAGTCTTATCCGGACTGTCGGTAGAGGGTACCTACGTGGGGCATTTATATATGATGGCATTCATATAGGACTGGACCGATTTCATCTGAATTTCTCGATATAATTCCGTAATCAAGGAATCTTATTAAATCATTAGATGATCATATATGGATCAACCTTAATCCTGAGGTGATCACAGGGTGCTGCTTGTCTCGGCGTAGTGTTTGATGTGTTAGTTCCGGTTCACTTAAATATGTGTTCCAAGCCACTTCTCATTGGCACTATCTCCTGATGAGTGAGTAGTTCTAATTTTCACAGATATGGAATCCATTCCTTCCTGCGGGAAGTAGAGAGACAGTCCCCTTATTTGTTAGCCCTAAGAAAATGATCGATGAGCCCAGTTCATGTTAGACTAATTAGCTACTAGTCAGATATGTGAACTAATTGATCACTAAGGGGTTAATGGTAAATAAGGATAAGATATTCTGAGTCTGGTTCACGGAGACTTCCCACTTAGAATGGACAGTCTATGGAGGGTTAATCCGTATGTAGTGATTATATCAATGGACGCTTATTCACTCTATGGGTTGAGTATAAGTATACATCTATAATCGGTAGAGTTCAGTTTCGGGTTTAAGGTGGCGTAATCCCGGAATTAATAATTAATGTACTTATTCTGTTCGATGAATAATTAGTTATTTGAGCTACTGGTTATAGGTCCATGGTCCCTGATTTGGCTCCTGTAATTCGGATGTTTTTCCTGTTTTTGGGCCTCAGTGATAATTAATTGGCTGGGCTAATTAATTGATATGCAAAATATTATTTAGTTGGGCTGAATAATATAATACACAGAAAAGACATTTTCTGTGGGCCTAAACCCTAGTGTGTGGCGCCTCCTAGCTATTAAAAGGGCAAGAATTGATTTTCTTGTGTGATTAATTATTTACTTGTTAAATAATTCATTAATAAAAGATAATTGATTTGTAATTGATTGATTGATTAATCACAATCTTTTATAAATGGAATTATCCTTTATTGTGATTTCTTTTTAATTATTTATTTAATTAATTAGAAACTTGGAGGCCAAGGATTTACTCTCCTATATAAAGAGAGTTCTTCCAAGACAAAAGTTGGTGCAAAATTTCGTCCCCCACACTAGAATAAAGAGAGAAAAATTTGTTTCTTGTCTTGGGTTTTTGGTTGAAGAAAAACTTGGAGTTTTTCTTGAAAGCATATCAAGGAGGTTTCAAATCCAAGGATCGGTATCCACCAACCACCGTTTGGAGAACACATTGGAAGATCTTGGCTTCTCTTCCCACTATTGGTAACATGATCTTATCTCCCTTGTAGTTGGTAAATCTTTTATTTATGTATTAATGATATATGAATCGTGATCCGTCCGCTGCGCGTAGATCTAACACGTTTAGATCTGAGCTCCTGCATCCTTCAACAATTTCCCCCTTTTTGATGATGCCAAAACCCTCATCAGCCTAAACATAAGTGATCCAAATTTTTCATAAATAACAGAACAAAAACACAACAATTTTATGCATCCATCACAGGGCAATAAGATATTGTATCTTTTTATTTAAAGACAAAGGCAAATAGAAGTAATCTAGAAATAATTCAAATTGAGTGTAAGGTCTACTTCTTCACATCTTCAAACCTGATGCCTTTGCCTTTGCTGCCCTTGCCTTTTTCTGTTGGGCTTGCCTTCTTTTCACTGGAGCTTTCAGGCTTAGAACTTCCTTCCCCCTTTTTGGCAGCACTAAAAAAGGCTTCAAGATTTATTGGTGCTGTATCAGAATCAGGGAGAGGACCATACCTCCTTTCTAGTATCTTGTTGTTGGCCTCACCAACATTGATTAGAAAGTCCAGTTGCTAGCCAGAATGCTCCATTATCTCATCCAGATGCTGAATTTGTTGAGTGTGAGCATTGAGAGTGTCCACCAAGGGCTTAAGATTGTTGTCAATTGTCTCGGCATGGAATTCAAAATTGGTTTGGACATGGTGCGGGATGAGTTGTTTTAGAGTGCAAAGCAGGTTTCCTTGCCTCTTCATGACCTCATCTTGGATCTTGATATGATTGATAAGGGCCTCAATCTTGTGGTTGAAGGAGGTTTCTTCACTCCTTAAGGCATTCTTTAGGTTTTGCTAGCTGTAATATTGCCTTTCCATGTCCACAATGAGGGGTTGAATGTCCAGATTGAAGACTATCTCTAGATCAATTTCTTCTGGTGCCACATGGACATCCTCTTCATCCCCATCAGTTTCATCCTCAGCATATTCACCTTGCTTTTTCTCATTTTCCACTTCAATTTCTCTTTCTTCCATTTCCTCTTCTTCCTCTTCCTTTTCATTTTGTGCTTCTTCATCTCTTTTTTCCATCTGATCTTGTTCTTCCTCATAAGACACAGGGTCATTTAGAGGTTGTTGTTGAGTGTGGACTTGTTCATCTGCCACTGTTCCCCCTTGTGCAATTGTGGGGGAGTTGACAATTTCGGCTGAGTGAGCTTTATCGGCTGACTCACTGAGCTGTTTGTCAACTTTACCAATGCTTTTGAAAATCACTTCTTGAAGAGTCAGTTCATCATCAGAAATCCCCAAATCTTCTTGATTTGCTTCAAGATTTCCACCTTCTGAGTGTTCATCCTCTGACTCATCTTCTTCCTCATCTATCTCCTCCTCTTCAGATGAAGTGATTCTATATCCTTCCTCACCTTCCTCCAGGTAGGCGATTTCCTCTTGTTGCTTTTCTTCTTCTGTTGTTGTGTCATCACTGATTGTCACAGGTTCAATCAAGTTGCTGGTTCCAGGCAGAGAGATGTTTTCATGTGCTGTCTGGGATCTGATTCTTCGTCCCACTCTTGATCTACTGCCTTCAGGCTGTTTTCTTTTGCTCCCAGCAATGGGTTTGGGCTTCATGGAAGCCTTGATGTAAGTAAACATCGTCTTTGACTTGTGTGGAGACTACAAATTGGTGGGTTGTACTTTCAATTCGTTGAACAGGTGTTGAAGAGGAAACCCTTATGATTTCCTCTCCCAGAAATCGCCCTTTTTCTGTAAACCCTTGCTTGGTGCCGTTATTGATAAATCAATTTCTTTTTGAATTTGATCCTTCAGTCGATTGAAAACAAATGTTGTCCAGTCGAATTTGGTGCCTTCGTAGATGATGGCCATCAGTCTGATCCGAATCTCAGTCAGGTTTTCCATAGACCCTTTTCTGCCTTCGATATTCTTGGTGATGACTGGTGCAAATTCAGCAAACGGAAGTTTGAGCATTGATCTTGGTAGATTGTATGTTTTGCTGTTTCTTCTGGGGTTCTTGGCTATTTCAGCCTAGAATTTATGGACGTCAATCGTCACAAACTTGACATTAGCCGGACCTATTATGGGAAGTTGCGGAATCATTGAGTGTACCAGCGTGATGACTATTTCCTTCCAAAGATTGAGCTTTTATGCAATCAACTTGATCTTCTTTGTGTCAAGGCACAAACTTGGCATTTTTCCAAAATGCTATTAGATTTTCATAGCTGATTCCAGTGATTGGGGGGTTTAGGAAGGTCATCAGCCCCAAATTGGAACAACAGTCAACCAAGCGTTGAGCTTTTGCATCATTTTCACAAAACGCGAGATAGTGTTCTAGTTTGAAAAATGAACCAGTGATGATTGATTTTTCGTAGTACTTTTCAGTGGGAGAGATTATGGAAGATGAAGCCATTGATATTTAATTGATGTATAGAGAGGAGTTCTTCAAGTTTTCAAAAATAGGGTTTTTAATTTGCAAGAAGGTGTAAAGATTTCTGAAAATCTATAAGTATTATTTATATAGGGTGATTTTGAGTAGTGTGAACGTGGTTTGAATGTGGAAGGATTTTATGACATAATGGCGTGATTTTGAGTATGTAAATCGCGATATTCAAGCGTAATGGGGGAGTGGTTTGAGGTAAGTAATGATGGAGCCCGGGAATCGAGGCATTCATAATTTAAAAAGAATATGGTTACCTCCATGATCATAAGTTGATCTCCACGTGTGTAATCATCCACAGAATAATCCTCCATAATTTCCTTATTCTCCACGTGTAGTAAAAATTGATTTTGTTCACACTTTAATTTGTCCAAGTCTTTAATTCGGTGAAGTGCCTTGGCTGGTCACTTAGCCGATGTAGAGAATTCTTCTCTGAGCTGCTCCATTTAACCGTTCCTAACAATCAGTTAAGTTAACTTCGCTAGATACCAGTGCCTTACCTGCTACATCTCCTGTAATGGCAAAGGTTGAACCAGTTGATGAAGTCACTACGAATCCCATCATAATCCCCTAGTTAAATGAAAACGGAAATCTAATTGCTAATTACACCGAATTTCCGGATCAAACGGATTCGTAATCGTATCCTTATTGAGTACGCAATTAAAATAATAAAAACATGAAAAACGTGCCCGGCCGTCGTACTCGACGTTCCCTCGCCCCGCGGTCGGTGGCCTCTCAATGCTCAAATACATAAGAACGCATCCTCTTAACGGGTGCGATCATGCCAGCACTAATGCACCGGATCCCATCAGAACTCCAAAGTTAAGCGTGCTTGGGCGAGAGTAGTACTAGGATGGGTGACCCCCTAGGAAGTCCTCGTGTTGCACCCCCCTCTTTTTTACTTTTTTTTCGTTCCTACCTTCTTCTTCACTCGTTTTCGTCTCATCTTTTTTCCTTTTTTCGTTCCTATCTTCTTCTTCACTCGTTTTCGTCTCTTTCGCGTGCATATCGTCGCATCAACGTCCGTGCGGTTCCCACGCGCCATTAAGAGGATGCGTTCTAATGTATTTGAGCATTGAGAGGCCACCGACCGCGGGGCGAGGGAACGTCGAGTACGACGGCCGGGCCCGTTTTTCAAGTTTTTATTATTAATTGCGTACTCAATAAGGATACGATTACGAATCCGTTTGATCCGGAAATTCGGTGTAATTTAATTGCTTACACAATAAGGATACGATTACGAATCCGTTTGATCCGGAAATTCGGTGTAATTAGCAATTAGATTTCCGTTTTCATTTATCTAGGGGATTATGATGGGATTCGTAGTTTTCATTGGATCCGGCGCATTAGTGCTGGGAGAGGAGGCACGTGGGAACCGCACGGACGTTGATGCGACGATATGCACGCGAAAGAGACGTAAACGAGTGAAGAAGAAGATAGGAACGAAAAAAGAAAAAAAGAGGGGGGTGCAACACGAGGACATCCCAGGGGGTCACCCATCCTATTACTACTCTCGCCCAAGCACGCTTAACTTCGGAGTTCTGATGGGATCCGGTGCATTAGTGCTGGTATGATTGCACCCGTTAAGAGGATGCGTTCTTATGTATTTGAGCATTGAGAGGCCACCGACCACGGGGCGAGGGAACGTCGAGTACGACGGCCGGGCACGTTTTTCATGTTTTTATTATTTTAATTGCGTACTCAATAAGGATACGATTACGAATCCGTTTGATCCGGAAATTCGGTGTAATTAGCAATTAGATTTCCGTTTTCATTTATCTAGGGGATTATGATGGGATTCGTAGTTTTCATTGGATCCGGCGCATTAGTGCTGGGAGAGGAGGCGCGTGGGAACCGCACGGATGTTGATGCGACGATATGCACGCGAAAGAGACGAAAATGAGTGAAGAAGAAGATAGGAACGAAAAAAGGAAAAAATATGAGACGAAAACGAGTGAAGAAGAAGATAGGAACGAAAAAAGTAAAAAAGAGGGGTGCAACACGAGTACTTCCTAGGGGGTCACCCATCCTAGTACTACTCTCGCCCAAGCACGCTTAACTTCGGAGTTCTGATGGGATCCGGTGCATTAGTGCTGGTATGATCGCACCCGTTAAGAGGATGCGTTCTTATGTATTTGAGCATTGAGAGGCCACCGACCACGGGGCGAGGGAACGTCGAGTACGACGGCCGGGCACGTTTTTCAAGTTTTTATTATTTTAATTGCGTACTCAATAAGGATACGATTACGAATCCGTTTGATCCGGAAATTCGGTGTAATTAGCAATTAGATTTCCGTTTTCATTTATCTAGGGGATTATGATGGGATTCGTAGTTTTCATTGGATCCGGAGCATTAGTGCTGGGAGAGGAGGCGCGTGGGAACCGCACGGACGTTGATGCGACGATATGCACGTGAAAGAGACGAAAACGAGTGAAGAAGAAGATAGGAACGAAAAAAGGAAAAAAGATTAGACGAAAACGAGTGAAGAAGAAGATAGGAACGAAAAAAAGTAAAAAAGAGGGGGGGTGCAACACGAGGACTTCCCAGGGGGTCACCCATCCTAGTACTACTCACGCCCAAGCATGCTTAACTTCGGAGTTCTGATAGGATCCGGTGCATTAGTGCTGGTATGATCGCACCCGTTAAGAGGATGCGTTCTTATGTATTTGAGCATTGAGAGGCCACCGACCGCGGGGCGAGGGAACGTCGAGTACGACGGCCGGGCACGTTTTTCAAGTTTTTATTATTTTAATTGCGTACTCAATAAGGATACGATTACGAATCCGTTTGATCCTGAAATTCGTAATTAGCAATTAGATTTCCGTTTTCATTTATCTAGGGGATTATGATGGGATTCGTAGTTTTCATTGGATCCGGCGCATTAGTGCTGGGAGAGGAGGCGCGTGGGAACCGCACGGACGTTGATGCGACGATATGCACGCGAAAGAAACGAAAATGAGTGAAGAAGAAGATAGGAACGAAAAAAGGAAAAAAGATGAGACGAAAACGAGTGAAGAAGAAGATAGGAACGGAAAAAAAGTAAAAAGGGGGGGTGCAACACGAGTACTTCCCAGGGGGTCACCCATCCGAGTACTACTCTCGCCCAAGCATGCTTAACTTTGGAGTTCTGATGGGATCCGGTGCATTAGTGCTGGTATGATCGCACCCGTTAAGAGGATGCGTTCTTATGTATTTGAGCATTAAGAGGCCACCGACCGCGGGGCGAGGGAACGTCGAGTACGACGGCCGGGCACGTTTTTCAAGTTTTTATTATTTTAATTGCGTACTCAATAAGGATACGATTACGAATCCGTTTGATCCGGAAATTCGGTGTAATTAGCAATTAGATTTCCGTTTTCATTTATCTAGGGGATTATGATGGGATTCGTAGTTTTCATTGGATCCGGAGCATTAGTGCTGGGAGAGGAGGCGCGTGGGAACCGCATGGACGTTGATGCGACGATATGCACGCGAAAGAGACGAAAACGAGTAAAGAAGAAGATAGGAACGAAAAAGGAAAAAAGATGAGACGAAAACGAGTGAAGAAAAAGATAGGAACGAAAAAAAAGTAAAAAAGAGGGGGGTGCAACACGAGGACTTCCCAGGGGGTCACCCATCCTAGTACTACTCTCGCCCAAGCACGCTTAACTTCGGAGTTCTGATGGGATCCGGTGCATTAGTGCTGGTACGATCGCACCCGTTAAGAGGATGCGTTCTTATGTATTTGAGCATTGAGAGGCCACCGACCACGGGGCGAGGGAACGTCGAGTACGACGGCCGGGCACGTTTTTCAAGTTTTTATTATTTTAATTGCGTACTCAATAAGGATACGATTACGAATCCGTTTGATCTGGAAATTCGGTGTAATTAGCAATTAAATTTCCGTTTTCATTTATCTAGGGGATTATGATGGGATTCGTAGTTTTCATTGGATCCGGCGCATTAGTGCTGGGAGAGGAGGCGCGTGGGAACCGCACGGATGTTGATGCGATGATATGCACGCGAAAGAGACGAAAACGAGTGAAGAAGAAGATAGGAACAAAAAAGGAAAAAGATGAGACGAAAACGAGTGAAGAAGAAGATAGGAACGAAAAAAGGAAAAAAGATGAGACGAAAACGAGTGAAGAAAAAGATAGGAACGAAAAAAAAGTAAAAAAGAGGGGGGTGCAACACGAGGACTTCCCAGGGGGTCACCCATCCTAGTACTACTCTCGCCCAAGCACGCTTAACTTCGGAGTTCTGATGGGATCCGGTGCATTAGTGCTGGTATGATCGCACCCGTTAAGAGGATGCGTTCTTATGTATTTGAGCATTGAGAGGCCACCGACCACGGGGCGAGGGAACGTCGAGTACGACGGCCGGGCACGTTTTTCAAGTTTTTATTATTTTAATTGCGTACTCAATAAGGATACGATTACGAATCCGTTTGATCCGGAAATTCGGTGTAATTAGCAATTAGATTTCCGTTTTCATTTATCTAGGGGATTATGATGGGATTCGTAGTTTTCATTGGATCCGGCGCGTGGGAACCGCACGGACGTTGATGCGACGATATGCACGCGAAAGAGACGTAAACGAGTGAAGAAGAAGATAGGAACGAAAAAAGGAAAAAAGATGAGACGAAAACGAGTGAAGAAAAAGATAGGAACGAAAAAGTAAAAAAGAGGGGGGTGCAACACGAGGACTTCCCAGGGGGTCACCCATCCTAGTACTACTCTCGCCCAAGCACGCTTAACTTCGGAGTTCTGATGGGATCCGGTGCATTAGTGCTGGTATGATCGCACCCGTTAAGAGGATGCGTTCTTATGTATTTGAGCATTGAGAGGCCACCGACCACGGGGCGAGGGAACGTCGAGTACGACGGCCGGGCACGTTTTTCAAGTTTTTATTATTTTAATTGCGTACTCAATAAGGATACGATTACGAATCCGTTTGATCCGGAAATTCGGTGTAATTAGCAATTAGATTTCCGTTTTCATTTATCTAAGGGATTATGATGGGATTCGTAGTTTTCATTGGATCCGGCGCATTAGTGCTGGGAGAGGAGGCGCGTGGGAACCGCACGGACATTGATGCGACGATATGCACGCGAAAGAGACGTAAATGAGTGAAGAAGAAGATAGGAACGAAAAAAGGAAAAAAGATGAGACGAAAACGAGTGAAGAAAAAGATAGGAACGAAAAAAAAGTAAAAAAGAGGGGGGTGCAACACGAGGACTTCCCAGGGGGTCACCCATCCTAGTACTACTCTCGCCCAAGCACGCTTAACTTCGGAGTTCTGATGGGATCCGGTGCATTAGTGCTGGTATGATCGCACCCGTTAAGAGGATGCGTTCTTATGTATTTGAGCATTGAGAGGCCACCGACCGCGGGGCGAGGGAACGTCGAGTACGACGGCCGGGCACGTTTTCAAGTTTTTATTATTTTAATTGCGTACTCAATAAGGATACGATTACGAATCCGTTTGATCCGGAAATTCGGTGTAATTAGCAATTAGATTTCCGTTTTCATTTATCTAGGGGATTATGATGGGATTCGTAGTTTTCATTGGATCCGGCGCATTAGTGCTGGGAGAGGAGGCGCGTGGGAACCGCACGGACGTTGATGCGACGATATGCACGTGAAAGAGACGAAAACGAGTGAAGAAGAAGAAGATAGGAACGAAAAAAGGAAAAAAGATGAGACGAAAACGAGTGAAGAAAAAGATAGGAACGAAAAAAAAGTAAAAAAGAGGGGGGGTGCAACACGAGGACTTCCCAGGGGGTCACCCATCCTAGTACTACTCTCGCCCAAGCACGCTTAACTTCGGAGTTCTGATGGGATCCGGTGCATTAGTGCTGGTATGATCGCACCCGTTAAGAGGATGCGTTCTTATGTATTTGAGCATTGAGAGGCCACCGACCACGGGGCGAGGGAACGTCGAGTACGACGGCCGGGCACGTTTTTCAAGTTTTTATTATTTTAATTGCGTACTCAATAAGGATACGATTACGAATCCGTTTGATCCGGAAATTCGGTGTAATTAGCAATTAGATTTCCGTTTTCATTTATCTAGGGGATTATGATGGGATTCGTAGTTTTCATTGGATCCGGCGCATTAGTGCTGGGAGAGGAGGCGCGTGGGAACCGCACGGACGTTGATGCGACGATATGCACGCGAAAGAGACGTAAACGAGTGAAGAAGAAGATAGGAACGAAAAAAGGAAAAAAGATGAGACGAAAACGAGTGAAGAAAAAGATAGGAACGAAAAAAAAAAAGAGGTGGGGGTGCAACACGAGGACTTCCCAGGGGGTCACCCATCCTAGTACTACTCTCGCCCAAGCACGCTTAACTTCGGAGTTCTGATGGGATCCGGTGCATTAGTGCTGGTATGATCGCACCCGTTAAGAGGATGCGTTCTTATGTATTTGAGCATTGAGAGGCCACCGACCACGGGGCGAGGGAACGTCGAGTACGACGGCCGGGCACGTTTTTCAAGTTTTTATTATTTTAATTGCGTACTCAATAAGGATACGATTACGAATCCGTTTGATCCGAAATTCGGTGTAATTAGCAATTAGATTTCCGTTTTCATTTATCTAGGGGATTATGATGGGATTCGTAGTTTTCATTGGATCCGGAGCATTAGTGCTGGGAGAGGAGGCGCGTGGGAACCGCACGGACGTTGATGCGACGATATGCACGCGAAAGAGACGTAAACGAGTGAAGAAGAAGATAGGAACGAAAAAAGGAAAAAAGATGAGACGAAAACGAGTGAAGAAAAAGATAGGAACGAAAAAAAGTAAAAAAGAGGGGTGCAACACGAGGACTTCCTGTGGGGTCACCCATCCTAGTACTACTCACGCCCAAGCACGCTTAACCAGAGTTACGATAGGATCCGGTGCATTAGTCTTTGGTATGATCGCACCCGTTAAGAGGATGCGTTATTATGTATTTGAGCATTGAGAGGCCACCGACCGCTGGCGAGGAACGCCGAGGCGAAATCTGACGGCCGGGCACGTTTTTCAAGTTTTATTATTTTAATTGCGTACTCAATAAGGATACGATTACGAATCCGTTTGATCCGAAATTCGGTGTAATTAGCAATTAGATTTCCGTTTTCATTTATCTAGGGGATTATGATGGGATTCGTAGTTTTCATTGGATCCGGCACATTAGTGCTGGGAGAGGAGGCGCGTGGGAACCGCACGGACGTTGATGCGATGATATGCACGCGAAAGAGACGAAAACGAGTGAAAAAGAAGATAGGAACAAAAAAGGAAAAAAGATGAGACGAAAACGAGTGAAGAAGAAGATAGGAGCGAAAAAGGAAAAAGATGAGGCAAACGAGTGAAGAAGAAGATAGAAGCGAAAAAAGTAAAAAGAGGGGGTGCAACATGAGGACTTCCCAGGGGGTCACCCATCCTAGTACTACTCACGCCCAAGCACGCTTAACTTCGGAGTTCTGATAGGATCCGGTGCATTAGTGCTGGTATGATCGCACCCGTTAAGAGGATGCGTTCTTATGTATTTGAGCATTGAGAGGCCACCGACCGCGGGGCGAGGGAACGTCGAGTACGACGGCCGGGCACGTTTTTCAAGTTTTTATTATTTTAATTGCGTACTCAATAAGGATATGATTACGAATCTGTTTGATCCGGAAATTCGGTGTAATTAGCAATTAGATTTCCGTTTTCATTTATCTAGGGGATTATGATGGGATTCGTAGTTTTCATTGGATCCGGCGCATTAGTGCTGGGAGAGGAGGCGCGTGGGAACCGCACGGACGTTGATGCGATGATATGCACGCGAAAGAGACGAAAACGAGTGAAGAAGAAGATAGGAACGAAAAAAGGAAAAAAGATGAGACGAAAACGAGTGAAGAAGAAGATAGGAACGAAAAAAAAGTAAAAAAGAGGGGGGTGCAACACGAGGACTTCCCAGGGGGTCACCCATCCTAGTACTACTCTCGCCCAAGCACGCTTAACTTCGGAGTTCTGATGGGATCCGGTGCATTAGTGCTGGTATGATCGCACCCGTTAAGAGGATGCGTTCTTATGTATTTGAGCATTGAGAGGCCACCGACCGCGGGGCGAGGGAATGTCGAATACGACGGCCGGGCACGTTTTTCAAGTTTTTATTATTTTAATTGCGTACTCAATAAGGATACGATTACGAATCCGTTTGATCCGGAAATTCGGTGTAATTAGCAATTAGATTTCCGTTTTCATTTATCTAGGGATTATGATGGGATTCGTAGTTTTCATTGGATCCGGCGCATTAGTGCTGGGAGAGGAGGCGCGTGGGAACCGCACGGACGTTGATGCGATGATATGCACGCGAAAGAGACGTAAACGAGTGAAGAAGAAGATAGGAACGAAAAAAGGAAAAAAGATGAGACGAAAACGAGTGAAGAAAAAGATAGGAACGAAAAAAAAGTAAAAAAGAGGGGGGTGCAACACGAGGACTTCCTAGGGGGTCACCCATCCTAGTACTACTCTCGCCCAAGCACGCTTAACTTCGGAGTTCTGATGGGATCCGGTGCATTAGTGCTGGTATGATCGCACCCGTTAAGAGGATGCGTTCTTATGTATTTGAGCATTGAGAGGCCACCGAGCGCGGGGCGAGGGAACGTCGAGTATGACGGCCGGGCACATTTTTCAAGTTATTATTATTTTAATTGCGTACTCAATAAGGATATGATTACGAATCTGTTTGATCCGGAAATTCGGTGTAATTAGCAATTAGATTTCCGTTTTCATTTATCTAGGGGATTATGATGGGATTCGTGAGAGGCCACCGAGCGCGGGGCGAGGGAACGTTGAGTACGACGGCCGTGCACGTTTTTCAAGTTTTTATTATTTTAATTGCGTACTCAATAAGGATACGATTATGAATCCGTTTGATCCGGAAATTCGGTGTAATTAGCAATTAGATTTCCGTTTTCATTTATCTAGGGGATTATGATGGGATTCGTAGTTTTCATTGGATCCGGCGCATTAGTGCTGGGAGAGGAGGCGCGTGGGAACCGCACGGACGTTGATGCGACGATATGCACGTGAAAGAGACGTAAACGAGTGAAGAAGAAGATAGGAACGAAAAAAGGAAAAAAGATGAGACGAAAACGAGTGAAGAAAAAGATAGGAACGAAAAAAAAGTAAAAAAGAGGGGGGTGCAACACGAGGACTTCCCAGGGGGTCACCCATCCTAGTACTACTCTCGCCCAAGCACGCTTAACTTCGGAGTTCTGATGGGATCCGGTGCATTAGTGCTGGTATGATCGCACCCGTTAAGAGGATGCGTTCTTATGTATTCGAGCATTGAGAGGCCACCGACCGCGGGGCGAGGGAACGTCGAGTACGACGGCCAGGCCGTTTTTCAAGTTTTTATTATTTTAATTGCGTACTCAATAAGGATATGATTACGAATCCGTTTGATCCGGAAATTCAATGTAATTAGCAATTAGATTTCCGTTTTCATTTATCTAGGGGATTATGATGGGATTCGTAGTTTTCATTGGATCCGGCGCATTAGTGCTGGGAGAGGAGGCGCGTGGAAACCGAACGGACGTTGATGCGACGATATGCACGCGAAAGAGACGAAAACGAGTGAAGAAGAAGATAGGAACGAAAAAAGGAAAAAAGATGAGACGAAAACGAGTGAAGAAAAAGATAGGAACGAAAAAAAGTAAAAAAGAGGGGGTGCAACACGAGGACTTCCCAGGGGGTCACCCATCCTAGTACTACTCTCGCCCAAGCACGCTTAACTTCGGAGTTCTGATGGGATCCGGTGCATTAGTGCTGGTATGATCGCACCCGTTAAGAGGATGCGTTCTTATGTATTTGAGCATTGAGAGGCCACCGACCACGGGGCGAGGGAACGTCGAGTACGACGGCCGGGCACGTTTTTCAAGTTTTTATTATTTTAATTGCGTACTCAATAAGGATACGATTACGAATCCGTTTGATCCGGAAATTCGGTGTAATTAGCAATTAGATTTCCGTTTTCATTTATCTAGGGGATTATGATGGGATTCGTAGTTTTCATTGGATCCGGCGCATTAGTGCTGGGAGAGGAGGCGCGTGGGAACCGCACGGACGTTGATGCGACGATATGCATGCGAAAGAGACGTAAACGAGTGAAGAAGAAGATAGGAACGAAAAAAGGAAAAAAGATGAGACGAAAACGAGTGAAGAAAAAGATAGGAACGAAAAAAAAGTAAAAAAGAGGGGGGTGCAACACGAGGACTTCCCAGGGGGTCACCCATCCTAGTACTACTCTCGCCCAAGCACGCTTAACTTCGGAGTTCTGATGGGATCCGGTGCATTAGTGCTGGTATGATCGCACCCGTTAAGAGGATGCGTTCTTATGTATTTGAGCATTGAGAGGCCACCGAGCGCGGGGCGAGGGAACGTCGAGTACGAAGGCCGGGCACGTTTTTCAAGTTTTTATTATTTTAATTGCGTACTCAATAAGGATACGATTACGAATCCGTTTGATCCGGAAATTCGGTGTAATTAGCAATTAGATTTCTGTTTTCATTTATCTAGGGGATTATGATGGGATTCGTAGTTTTCATTGGATCCGGCGCATTAGTGCTGGGAGAGGAGGCGCGTGGGAACCGCACGGACGTTGATGTGACGATATGCACGCGAAAGAGACGAAAACGAGTGAAGAAGAAGATAGGAACGAAAAAAGGAAAAAAGATGAGACGAAAACGAGTGAAGAAGAAGATAGGAACGAACAAAAGTAAAAAAGAGGGGGGTGCAACACGAGGACTTCCCAGGGGGTCACCCATCCTAGTACTACTCTCGCCCAAGCACGCTTAACTTTGGAGTTCTGATGGGATCCGGTGCATTAGTGCTGGTATGATCGCACCCGTTAAGAGGATGCGTTCTTATGTATTTGAGCATTGAGAGGCTACCGAGCGCGGGGCGAGGGAACGTCGAGTACGACGGCCGGGCACGTTTTTCAAGTTTTTATTATTTTAATTGCGTACTCAATAAGGATACGATTATGAATCCATTTGATCCGGAAATTCGGTGTAATTAGCAATTAGATTTCTGTTTTCATTTATCTATGGGATTATGATGGGATTCATAGTTTTCATTGGATCCGGCGCATTAGTGCTGGGAGAGGAGGCGCGTGGAAACCGCACGGACGTTGATGCGACGATATGCACGCGAAAGAGACGAAAACGAGTGAAGAAGAAGATAGGAACGAAAAAAGGAAAAAAGATGAGACGAAAACGAGTGAAGAAGAAGATAGGAACGAAAAAAAAGTAAAAAAGAGGGGTGCAACACGAGGACTTCCCAGGGGGTCACCCATCCTAGTACTACTCTCGCCCAAGCACGCTTAACTTCGGAGTTCTGATGGTATCCGGTGCATTAATGCTGGTATGATCGCACCCGTTAAGAGGATGCGTTCTTATGTATTTGAGCATTGAGAGGCCACCGACCGCGGGGCGAGGGAATGTCGAGTACGACGGCCGGGCACGTTTTTCAAGTTTTTATTATTTTAATTGCGTACTCAATAATGATACGATAACGAATCCGTTTGATCCGGAAATTCGGTGTAATTAGCAATTAGATTTCCGTTTTCATTTATCAAGGGGATTATGATGGGATTCGTAGTTTTCATTGGATCCGGCGCATTAGTGCTGGGAGAGGAGGCGCGTGGGAACCGCACGGACGTTGATGCGACGATATGCATGCGAAAGAGACGAAAACGAGTGAAGAAGAAGATAGGAACGAAAAAAGGAAAAAAGATGAGACGAGAACGAGTGAAGAAGAAGATAGGAATGAAAAAAAAGTAAAAAAGAGGGGGGGTGCAACACGAGGACTTCCCAGGGGGTCACCCATCCTAGTACTACTCTCGGCCAAGCACGCTTAACTTCGGAGTTCTGATGGGATCCGGTGCATTAGTCTTTGGTATGATCGCACCGTTAAGAGGATGCGTTCTTATGTATTTGAGCATTGAGAGGCCACCGAGCGGGGCGAGGAACGTCGAGTCTGCGAAGGCCGGGCACGTTTTCAAGTTTTTATTATTTTAATTGCGTACTCAATAAGGATACGATTACGAATCCGTTTGATCCGAGAAATTCGTGTAATTAGCAATTAGATTTACATTTTCATTTATCTAGGGCATTATGATGGGATTCGTAGTTTTCATTGGATCCGGCGCATTAGTCTTTGGGAGGAGGCGCGTGGGAACCGCATGGACGTGGATGTGACGATATGCACGCGAAAGAGACGAAAACAAGTGAAGAAGAAGATAGGAACAAAAAAGGAAAAAGATGAGGCAAACGAGTGAAGAAGAAGATAGGAACGAAAAAAAAGTAAAAAAGAGGGGGGTGCAACACGAGGACTTCCCAGGGGGTCACCCATCCTAGTACTACTCTCGCCCATGCACGCTTAACTTTGGAGTTCTGATGGGATCCGGTGCATTAGTGATGGTATGATCGCACCTGTTAAGAGGATGCGTTCTTATGTATTTGAGCATTGAGAGGCCACCGAACGCGGGGCGAGGGAACGTCGAGTACGACGGCCGGGCACGTTTTTCAAGTTTTTATTATTTTAATTGCATACTCAATAAGGATACGATTACGAATCCGTTTGATCCGGAAATTCGGTTTAATAAGCAATTAGATTTCCGTTTTCATTTATCTAGGGGATTATGATGGGATTCGTAGTTTTCATTGGATCCGGCGCATTAGTGCTGGGAGAGGAGGCGCGTGGGAACCACCACGGACATTGATGCGACGATATGCACGTGAAAGAGACAGCGAGTGAAGAAGAAGAAGATAGGAACGAAAAAAGGAAAAAAGATGAGACGAAAACGAGTGAAGAAGAAGATAGGAACGAAAAAAAAGTAAAAAAATTGGGGGGGGTGAAACACGAGGACTTCCCAGGGGGTCACCCATCCTAGTACTACTCTCGCCCAAGCACGCTTAACTTTGGAGTTCTGATGGGATCCGGTGCATTAGTGCTGGTATGATCGCACCCGTTAAGAGTATGCGTTCTTATGTATTTGAGCATTGAGAGGCCACCGACCGCGGGGCGAGGGAACGTCGAGTACGACGGGCGGGCACGTTTTTCAAGTTTTTATTATTTTAATTGCGTACTCAATAAGGAGACGATTACGAATCCGTTTGATCCGGAAATTCGGTGTAATTAGCAATTAGATTTCCGTTTTCATTTATCTAGGGGATTATGATGGGATTTGTAGTTTTCATTGGATCCGGCGCATTAGTGCTGGGAGTGGAGGCGCGTGGGAACCGCACGGACGTTGATGCGATGATATGCACGCGAAGGAGACGAAAACGAAGTGAAGAAGAAGATAGGAATGAAAAAAGGAAAAAAGATGAGATGAAAACGAGTGAAGAAGAAGATAGGTACGAAAAAAAAGTAAAAAAGAGGGGGGTGCAACACGAGGACTTCCCAGGGGGTCACCCATCCTAGTACTACTCTCGCCCAAGCACGCTTAACTTCGGAGTTCTGATGGGATCCGGTGCATTACTGCTGGTATGATCGCACCCGTTGATGCGACGATATGCACGCGAAAGAGACGAAAACGAGTGAAGAAGAAGATAGGAACGAAAAAAGGAAAAAAGATGAGACGAAAACGAGTGAAGAAGAAGATAGGAACGAAAAAAGGAAAAAAGATGAGACGAAAACGAGTGAAGAAGAAGATAGGAACGAAAAAAAAGTAAAAAAGAGGGGGTGCAACACAAGGACTTCCCAGGGGGTCACCCATCCTAGTACTACTCTCGCCCAAGCACGTTTAACTTCGGAGTTCTGATGGGATCCGGTGCATTAGTGCTGGTATGATCGCACCCGTTAAGAGGATGCGTTCTTATGTATTTGAGCATTGAGAGGCCACCGACCGCGGGGCGAGGGAACGTCGAGTACGACGGCCGGGCACGTTTTTCAAGTTTTTATTATTTTAATTGTGTACTCAATAAGGATAGCCTCCCATACCAAGTGTATATCCAAAGGTTCTTATTTTTGGATAATTAAAGTCATCAACTTCATATGTATAAGTGATTGCGGTCTGATCAGGTTATACATTTATTTTATTTGACCACCAAATACTAGCAATATCACTAGGTACATCATAGCATAGCGATGGTGAATCAAGGTCGGTCCCTCAGGGAATCAAAATGTGCACCCTAGGTTTAAATAATTAATTCACCTAATTCGTTATTGGACATCAGTCTAAGACCAACATAAAAAGCAAAATAAGAAAAACAAACTCAAACTTAAAAGACACAAACATAATTAACCCTCCAATTACCAACGTTATCGTTTGGACCAAGACAACTTATATAAGATAACCTAACTCATTAACTGTCAATCTGGCTGTATTCATATTTAATTTGCTACGGGAGTCATCCCCTTAACTTGACTTAGCACCGGTTAGGTTACTAGATCACTGTGGTATCGTTACGTGACTTCACCTTTTGGGTTTCCATCTCATATAACTCACACGCTCATTACTCTAAGGATGCCGATATTAACCGTACACCTCGCTTAGGCAACATTCCTATGGTTAGGCGTACTTCCTAAACGATCGCTCAAGCCCTCGTCCTATTAACAATTACTTGGTATAGTCTCTTGTTAATCTACGATTTACGTATGACTAGGTGTCGACAATTCCCTAATACAAAACTAATCTAGATCTTGCTGAAAGTCCCGAAAGATCGTTCGTGAGCCGAACTAGACGTCTTATATTGGTATTTCCTAATAACACGCTAATGAAAAGCGACGAGCGACGTGTAGTAGCCATACCTAATGAGAAAGTAAATTCAACTAGATTAGACCCACCATAAAGATGTGGCGGACTTAGCCGACAAAATTAGGGCTCGGTCGACCGAGTAAAGGGCTCGGTCGACCGAGCGACTCTGCTCGGTCACCCGGACGAATTCAACCCTAATTACATCCTAGAAATAATCTCTCAGTGTTTCCTTATACAGAACAGATTAAACAACAATTCATACATCACTTATATAAACTATCATAGATACACATTAATTAAATCAAATAGAGTCATGAATAAATCTAGATTATGACGTAGGTCATGGGATCCTCATTGACAAGGTGTCACCACCACCTAACGTCATAGCAGAGAATCACATCATCTAGCTAGGTTTAATTAATTCAAACGATAAGAACATAATTGGAAGAATTAATTACTTAAAAATAAAACATGAAGATTAAAGGTTTACATTGTCGCAGCCCTAACTTGCTAAAAAACTCTCAATTTATTGTGCTCTTTTTGAATGATTGAATCAATGTATGAATGAATAAATAATACTAATGACAATGTGTTTATATAGAGCTCAAAACCGACTTAGAAACCGACTAAGGATCGGATTCCCTAAACCCTAACCGACTTAAGTAGTGTCTTTGGACTCGACTGGGGCTTTTAAGTCCACTCGGTCGACCGAATAGCTGGGCTCGGTCGACCGAGCCTTCACTGCTTCTGGGCTCCGTCTTCTATCTCCTGCTGGGCTCTGCATTGTCCTGGATCTTTAATTCCTTCTCCGTAGTCCGTCCATAATGCTCACTGTATTTATCATACAAAAACATAGTTTGTAATACCAAATACTTGATAAATTACCGAAATGCATAATAATAAATCGTAACACGGGGTATATCTAAATTAGGCACTTAACGACTTATTATCACTCTCTTAAGGTTATTTTACATCAAAATCAAGGGTAAAGATTGCAGAATAATGGGTACAAATCGACCGTCATCAACTGCCCCCCACTTAGTCTTTGATCGTCCCGATCAAAGTATTAACAAGTTATTCCCCATATGATCATTTTCCAGCGGTCACACCATACTCACACAAGAAACCCAAATCAACTCATACTACATATGCTAATAAGGTATCCATTATTCACTACACGGTATGAATCGAAGTGATGTGTGCATATGCATTGGTTTTATAAATGTGGCATGATTAATGGTTATGCCAACTTTGATTTCTCAAATCCCACCATCATCAGCATTCCTCTGCTTAAGCCTCGCAATGGGTAAAGCACTAGAACAATAAGCAAGAATATATTTATACGGTTTTTGGACTTGGAGACCGAGTACTACTCAAAGCCTCTTAAGAGTTGAATTTTTCAATTCTTCACATTTTCAAATACTACAAATCTCAAGGAAGAAAACTTTTTAAAGTATCCCCTATCTTAGATCACATATAGCAATGAATATTACCACAAGCGCAAGGCTACTTTGGTAATTGACTACAAGCCCAGTGTTTCGCTCATTGGTAAAACACATATATATCTCAAGCTTATTATTCCGCTTTTGTAGCTAGAAGATTAAGAATACATCAGACGATAAGTATTTATTACCAGGTAGGCACAACCCATTATCTATGCAATGTACACATATATTTCCATTTTTTGATAAGCGTGGTAAACGTTGATTCATATCTTGAGTAATCGAATAATAAATAACTACTTGCAACTTATAATATGAATATCTGTAAGCTTACTGAGATTATATCGCAAGAGTATAACATGACCACGTACTAACGAAATATGGTTCCTACCTTATTAAATACAAAATTCGGGAACTCACAAAAGATAAGTGTGATTGTAAGTGTAAAAGTTTTAAATTTTAAATTTACTCATTATTTGATATACAAACTTATTCAAGTATGCTAAATGAGCTAATGAGCTAAGTGACTCATACCCCCCACTTAAACTATGCATTGTCCTCAATGTATAAAAATAAGAACAAGGAACTTAGCTCTGGAATAAGTGCGGGAGTTGAACAAGTCTTGATGAACTCCGGAGATTTTTAACAGACAAATACAGTTACCAACTGCAATTAAAAGGAACCTCTGCAACATACATCTATAACAAAAACTTGGAACTCGTTACAGGGTTAGTCCAGAAAAATATAATCATATCAAATGGACTGTAAAAGGTATAATAAGTGCCTTAAACATATTCAAGCCCATACTTAATAATTATAGTGAAAATAATGCACAAATATCCAACACATTAAATAAGACAAATTTTATTCATTAGGGAAATGCAAAACGAACCTCCATACAACACGACTTAACTTATTGGTACACGAAATCAAAAATAAAAAACACATTGATAAAGAGAAAATTAATAAATTAACACAGATGCTTAGTCCGAAGGTATATCGTTCGGATCAACGAAAGCTAATGGAAGAACATTGGGATTAAGCCAGGGAAAATCTTGGAATTGCGCATCGTCATCACCTGGACCGTGATCATCGGGTTGCACAAGAGGTGGTGCAACGAATCCAAAGATAGGATAGGCATGGGCCTAACATAGAGTCAACGCCTAGCACTGGGCACTCACCGCCTCACATAATGAAGTGATCAACGAACCATAAGGCGGCATGTGTCTAGGCTTGCGGGCATCGGCGATCATCTCGAACGCATCGATTGCCCCAATATTAACAGGCCATCCTCTTTCGGCCAATACATCAGCGTAGCATGTGCATAATAAATCGTAGACACATGCTTGGCCGAAATAATGTTAGAACGGATAAGCCTATGTAAGCACTTATCTTCCCACCGCCTAAAGTATGGCTCCTCAAAAGTGCGAGCAACTTCCCCTATTGTCCATGCTATCCCGAGATGGGCACCAACCTCCTCCAACCAGGCATCAGACTCATCAAACGTCACTGTGTACTCTGGCTCCTCCTCCGGGGTATCGAGACCATAATAATTATTAAGAGTCCCCGGAGTAATTACAATGGATTTGCCACGAACCTGGACTAAATTCGTGTGTGGGTGAAGGCGTAAATAAGAATAAAACTCTCTTACCCAGTCGACATTAACTTGGCCGGGTGGCACAACAACCCCTTGCCACTGATAATACTCCACTAGATCGAACAGCTCTTGACCACAGTTGGTCAAATCTAATCCCCGAGCCCGGTGTACCGGCGAATTGTTGAAGAAATTCCGATAAACCGAAAATACCTCTTGGCTAGCGAATTGCGGTACCCCGTTGATCAAGGGTATGGCATCGTCGACTGATACAAACTGTGCGGAGGATCGTCGTCTTGGTGGCATAGTTGCAGAACTGGAACAGAGCTACGCTGACAGATAGATGTAGCAGTATGAAGCTCTCGGTCGACCGAGAGAATGGCCTCGGTTGACGCAGGAAGGTTCGGTCGACCGAAGCGATGGAAGCTCTGCTGCTTGAGGTTCAGTCTTCCTGTGATGACTGGGTGGATAATCCTTGAGAGATATGAGCAGTCACAACTTGTGATATTGGAGGGATCATTTAGATTACTATCCCCAATCTTGGGTGGATGGAAGTTATGAGAAAGATTGGAAATGGAAATTAATGGAGAGAAGAAGAAGAAAGAAAATTGGGGATGTGGAGAAGATGAAGATTTTGTGGTGTGGAAATGATGAAGAGAAAAAGGAGGTTTAAATAGAAAGATGTGGAAAGTGAAAGGATTGGAATGGTGGAAGGTGATTGGTGGAGATAGAAAGGCAAGGATTGAGGAGTGGAATGGTTTTGTTGGAGGAATAAATTAATGGGGAAATGAAAAGGTGGATTGGGAAATGAAAAATGAGGATGTGTAAAAATAAATGATAGTTGACCTTCTCAATTTGATACACACGAAATTTTCAAGCTAGAACACATACGTCTATCAAAATTATCATGTCACAATTTGAAAAATCCTCACCTCAAAAATCGAATAATCCAGCCACAATCCATTAACATATAAATCTTCACTTTTTCCAAATAATACAAATTTGAAACTAAGCATCTTTTCACCAAATTCTCATCATCAATACATTTTATAATGATTTCTTTTCCTACTCTACTTCACGTTAAAATGATTCGAGTAAAAAACTTTTTGCACATCCGTAACCCAATGGTCATTGGAACACGGCAAAAATAAAAAAGGCTCTCGTCATTCTACGTTACTTTTATTCATACTAAAAATAAAGATGAAATAAAATAAAATAAATGAGACGAAAGAATTCTAAATTTTGAGTCTATAGCTCGACTTCCCAAAATCATCACTCCTAAACACGCCGCTTGACTTGCCAGGTTTTCACCCGCCCGACTTTCACGAAAAAGTTTGACCGTCCTTTTCTACGAGTGCCTTTCCTTTGGATTTTAGTCCAATGAAAAGACGCCCGAATTGACCATCCGGACAAGCGCCTACTTTTGGATTCATCTCGATTTTGATGAGCTTTTTGTTACGAACTCTCTGAGTTCGTTTCTTCGCTCTGGTCCTCCTATCCTTAGGTAGGTCTACAACTTCAATATTGGTCGAAATTTGGTGCGGTCGAGGACCTATTCCGGCTTAGAATAGTAAGGACTTCCCTCTCATCTTTATCATCGACATTATCATCAGCATCCTTTCCTAGACCTTGAGTGGCATCAAGCTTCTCCGAACCAACTACTTCTAACACATTCACACTTACCGGTACAGGGAAATTCGGATTTGTTATCCCATAACACTCAGAACCCTTGGCGTCAAACAATACTATCTCATGTCTGGTCATCCGTATGAAGGCTCTAGCGGTGTTGATAAACGATCTACCCAAAATGATTGGGCATTCAGGATGTTCCTCGATTTCCATTACCACTATGTCTATCTTAAACCGTAATTGCCCAATACCAATAATCATGTTGTTCAGTCTCCCAGTCATGATTGTCCTAGTTCCATCTGCTAATCTAACTTGGAGCGGGGTGTTAGTGGGTGTTAGAATGAAATTCCTATCACAAAGGCTTTTAGGAAAGATATTAAGGCTCGAACCGGAATCAATCAAGGCTAAACCTAAGTGGGTTTGTTCTAGGGTTACTCCAACCATAAAAGCTCCTGGGTCTGCTAACTTTTGCATCAGTCGAGACTCGTCTTTAACCAGTATTTCATCTCTAGAACAGATGACAATAGGGCTCTCCTTAGCTGCGCTACCCTCTGATTCAGATTCTATCTCGGACATGTAATCATCATAATCTAAAGCTGAATCGGAATCCGAAGAAATTTCCTCTGGATTCAAAATAGACATACCTCTTTGCCAATAGGCTTCTTTAGCCTCCCTCGATTTCCTTGCCTCTCGGATTTTTGCTTTCATCTTTTCTATCCTTTCCATGAGCTTTGGTGTTAACGGCTTTTTAGGTGTAGTTTTGGTTCGTAAAACCTTAACTTCTTCTTTGGCTTCAAGAAAATTAGTTGATGACATTTTGCTGATCTTGAACAGGTTAAGTGAGTGATTCGAATTATCTGCAATATTTGAAAAACAATAAACAATTAGTAAATTGACAAACAGTATGATTGCTCATACTGTTGTCAAACTTACAACCTACAAACAGGGGGAAACAGAACAACTGGGAAATGACAATCGTATATAAAATTAAAAGTTTGGAAAAGGCTCGGTCGACCGAGTGAATACGTTCGATCGACCCGAACGAATATCTTCCCCATTCTGCTTTAATCCTTTAACAAAGATACAAGTGCAGATAATTCGTCAAAATAAAAGTAAAGAATTCAACTAAAAACAATAAAGAAAGAACGAAGTAGATAAAAATAATTATTTAAACAATCATTGGGCCATTGAATCCCCGGCAACGGCGCCAAAAACTTGATTTCGGTCTGATCAGGTTATACATTTATTTTACTTGACCACCAAATACTAGCAATAGCACTAGGTACATCATAGCATAGCGATGGTGAATCAAGGTCGGTCCCTCAGGGAATCAAAATGTGGACCCTAGGTTTAAATAATTAATTCACCTAATTATTTATTGGACAGCAGTCTAAGACCAACATAAAAAGCAAAATAAGAAAAACAAACTCAAACTTAAAAGACACAAACGTAATTAACCTTCCAATTACCAACGTTATCGTTTGGACCAAGACAACTTATATAAGATAACCTAACTCATTAACTGTCAATCTGGCTGTATTCATATTTAATTGGCTACGGGAGTCATCCCCTTAACTTGACTTAGCACCGGTTAGGTTACTAGATCACTGTGGTATCGTTACGTGACTTCACCTTTTGGGTTTCCATCTCATATAACTCACACGCTCATTACTCTAAGGATGCCGATATTAACCGTACACCTCGCTTAGGCAACATTCCTATGGTTAGGCGTACTTCCTAAACGATCGCTCAAGCCCTCGTCCTATTAACAATTACTTGGTATAGTCTCTTGTTAATCTACGATTTACGTATGACTAGGTGTCGACAATTCCCTAATACAAAACTAATCTAGATCTTGCTGAAAGTCCCGAAAGATCGTTCGTGAGCCGAACTAGACGTCTTATATTGGTATTTCCTAATAACACGCTAATGAAAAACTGACGAGCGACGTAGCCGTAGCCATACCTACTGAGAAAGTAAATTCAACTAGGTTAGACCCACCATAAAGACGTGGCAGACTTAACTGACAAAATTAGGGCTCGGTCGACCGAGTAAAGGGGCTCGGTCGACCGAACGACTTTGCTCGGTCACCCGGACGAATTCAACCCTAATTACATCCTAGAAATAATCTCTCAGTGTTTCCTTATACAGAACAGATTAAACAGCAATTCATACATCACTTATATAAACTATCATAGATACACATTAATTAAATCAAATAGAGTCATGAATAAATCTAGATTATGACGTAGGTCATGGGATCCTCATTGACAAGGTGTCACCACCACCTAACGTCATAGCAGAGAATCACATCATCTAGCTAGGTTTAATTAATTCAAACGATAAGAACGTAATTGGAAGAATTAATTACTTAAAAATAAAACATGAAGATTAAAGGTTTACATTGTCGCAAATTACTAACTTGCTTTGAAAAACTCTCAATTTATTGTGCTCTTTTTGAATGATTGAATCAATGTATGAATGAATAAATAATACTAATGACAATGTGTTTATATAGAGCTCAAAACCGACTTAGAAACCGACTAAGGATCGGATTCCCTAAACCCTAACCGACTTAAGTAGTGTGCTTTGGACTCGATGGGCTTTTAAGTCCACTCGGTCGACGAATAGTTGGGCTCGGTCGACCGAGCCTTCACCGCTTCGGGCTCCGTCTTTCTATCTCTCTTTGGGCTCTGCATTGTCCTGGATCTTTAATTCCTTCTCCGTAGTCCGTCCATAATGCTCATTTGTATTTATCATACAAAAACATAGTTTGTAATACCAAATACTTGATAAATTACCGAAATGCATAATAATAAATCGTAACACGGGTATATCTAAATTAGGCACTTAACGACTTATTATCACTCTCTTAAGGTTATTTTACATCAAAATCAAGGGTAAAGATTGCGAAATAATGGGTACAAATCGACCGTCATCAATCGCTTTCACTTAGTCTTTGATCGTCCCGATCAAAGTATTAACAAGTTATTCCCATATGATCATTTTCCAGCGTCACACCATACTCACACAAGAAACCCAAATCAACTCATACTACATATGCTAATAAGGTATCCATTATTCACTACTACGGTATGAATCAAGTGATGTGTGCATATGCATTGGTTTTATAAATGTGGCATGATTAATGGTTATGCCAACTTTGATTTCTCAAATCCCACCATCATCAAGATTCCTCCGCTTAAGCCTCGCAATGGGTAAAGCACTAGAACAATAAGCAAGAATATATTTATACGGTTTTTGGACTTGGAGACCGAGTACTACTCAAAGCCTCTTAAGAGTTGAATTTTTCAATTCTTCACATTTTCAAATACTACAAATCTCAAGGAAGAAAACTTTTTAAAGTATCCCCTATCTTAGATCACATATAGCAATGAATATTACCACAAGCGCAAGGCTACTTTGGTAATTGACTACAAGCCCAGTGTTTCGCTCATTGGTAAAACACAGATATATCTCAAGCTTATTATTCCGTTTTTGTAGCTAGAAGATTAAGAATACATCGACGATAAGTATTTATTACCAGTAGGCACAACCCATTATCTATGCAATGTACACATATATTTCCATTTTTGATAAGCGTGGTAAACGTTGATTCATATCTTGAGTAATCGAATAATAAATAACTACTTGCAACTTATAATATGAATATCTCGTAAGCTTACCGAGATTATATCGCAAGAGTATAACATGACCACGCATTAACGAAATATGGTTCCTACCTTATTAAATACAAAATTCGGGAACTCACAAAAGATAAGTGTGATTGTAAGTGTAAAAGTTTTAAATTTTAAATTTACTCATTATTTGATATACAAACTTATTCAAGTATGCTAAATGAGCTAATGAGCTAAGTGACTCATACCCCCACTTAAACTATGCATTGTCCTCAATGTATAAAAATAAGAACAAGGAACTTAGCTCGAATAAGTGCGGAGTTGAACAAGTCTTGATGAACTCCGGAGATTTTTAATGCAGAAAATACGCTTACTAACCGCAATTAAAAGGAACCTCTCAACAACATACATCTATAACAAAAACTTGGAACTCGTTACAGGGTTAGTCCAGAAAAATATAATCATATCAAATGGACTGTAAAAGGTATAATAAGTGCCTTAAACATATTCAAGCCCATACTTAATAATTATAGTGAAAATAATGCACAAATATCCAACACATTAAATAAGACAAATTTTATTCATTAGGAAATGCAAAACGAACTCCATACAACACGACTTAACTTATTGGTACACCGAAATCAAAAATAAAAACACATTGATAAAGAGAAAATTAATAAATTAACACAGATGCTTAGTCCGAAGGTATATCGCTCGGATCAACGAAAGCTAATGGAAGAACATTGGGATTCGCTTGGAAAATCTTGAATTGCGCATCGTCATCACCTGGACTGTGATCATCAGGTTGCACAAGAGGTGGTGCAACGTAATCCAAAGATAGGATAGGCATGGGCCTAACATAGAGTCACCGCCTAGCATCGGGCACTCACCGCTGCCTCACATAATGAAGTGATCAACGAACCATAAGGCAGGCATGTGTGTCTAGGCTTGCGGGCATCGGCGATCATCTCGTAACGCATCGCTCCCCAATATTAACAGCCATCCTCGCCACCCAATACATCGGTAGAGCATGTGCATAATAAACTGTAGACACATGCTTGGCCGGAATAATGTTAGAACGGATAAGCCTATGTAAGCACTTATCTTCCCACCGCCTAAAGTATGGCTCCTCAAAAGTGCGAGCAACTTCCCCTATTGTCCATGCTATCCCGAGATGGGCACCAACCTCCTCCAACCAGGCATCGACTCATCAAACGTCCACTGTACTCTGCTCCTCCTCCGGGGTATCGAGACCATAATAATTATTAAGAGTCCCCGGAGTAATTACAATGGATTTGCCACGAACCTGGACTAAATTCGTGTGTGGGTGAAGGCGTAAATAAGAATAAAACTCTCTTACCCAGTCGACATTAACTTGGCCGGGTGGCACAACAACCCTTGCCACCGATAATACTCCACTAGATCGAATGTACTCTTGACCACGCTTGGTCAAATCTAATCCCGAGCCCGTGTACCGGCGAATTGTTGAAGAAATTCCGATAAACCGAAAATACCTCTTGGCTAGCGAATTGCGGTACCCCGTTGATCAAGGGTATGGCATCGTCGACTGATACAAACTGTGCGGAGGATCGTCGTCTTGGTGGCATAGTTGCAGAACTGGAACAGAGCTACGCTGACAGATAGATGTAGCAGTATGAAGCTCTAGGTCGACCGAGAGAATGGCCTCGGTTGACGCAGGAAGGTTCGGTCGACCGAACTGATGGAAGCTCTGCTGCTGAGGTTCAGGTCTTCCCTGTGACAGCCTGGGTCGGATAATCCTTCAGAGATATGAACAGTCACAACTTGTGATATTGGAGGGAATCATTTAGATTACTATCCCCAATCTTGGGTGGATGGAAGTTATGAGAAAGATTGGAAATGGAAATTAATGGAGAGAAGAAGAAGAAGAAAATTGGGGATGTGGAGAAGATGAAGATTTTGTGGTGTGGAAATGATGAAGAGAAAAAGGAGGTTTAAATAGAAAGATGTGGAAAGTGAAAGGATTGGAATGGTGGAAGGTGATTGGTGGAGATAGAAAGGCAAGGATTGAGGAGTGGAATGGTTTTGTTGGAGGAATAAATTAATGGGGGAAATGAAAAGGTGGATTGGGAAATGAAAAATGAGGATGTGTAAAAATAAATGATAGTTGACCTTCTCAATTTGATACACACGAAATTTTCAAGCTAGAACACATACGTCTATCAAAATTATCATGTCACAATTTGAAAAATCCTCACCTCAAAAATCGAATAATCCAGCCACAATCCATTAACATATAAATCTTCACTTTTTCCAAATAATACAAATTTGAAACTAAGCATCTTTTCACCAAATTCTCATCATCAATACATTTTATAATGATTTCTTTTCCTACTCTACTTCACGTTAAAATGATTCGAGTAAAAACTTTTGCACATCCGTAACCCAATGGTCATTGGAACACGGCAAAAATAAAAAGGCTCTCGTCATTCTACGTTACTTTTATTCATACTAAAAATAAAGATGAAATAAAATAAAATAAATGAGACGAAAGAATTCTAAATTTTGAGTCTATAGCTCGACTTCCCAAAATCATCACTCCTAAACACTGCCCTTGACTTGCCAGGTTTTCACCCGGCCAGCTTTCACCGAAAAAGTTTGACCGTCCTTTTCTACGAGTGTCTTTCCTTTGGATTTTAGTCCAATGAAAAGACAGCCCGATTGACCATCCGCACAAGTGCCTACTTTTGGATTCATCTCTGATTTTGATGAGCTTTTGTTACTAACTCTCCTAGTTCGCTTTCTTCGCCTCGGTCCTCCTATCCTTAGGTAGGTCTACAGCTTCAATATTGGTCAGGGCTGGTGCAGGCTGAGCTGACCTATTCCGGCTTAGAATAGTAAGGACTTCCCTCTCATCTTTATCATCGACATTATCATCAGCATCCTTTCCTAGACCTTGAGTGGCATCAAGCTTCTCCGAACCAACTACTTCTAACACATTCACACTTACCGCACAGGGGAAATTGGATTTGTTATCCCATAACACTCGTAACCCTTGGCGCCAAACAATACTATCTCATGTCCGGTCATCCGTATGAAGGCTCTAATGGTGTTGATAAACGATCTACCCAAAATGATTGGGCATTCAGGATGTTCCTCGATTTCCATTACCACTATGTCTATCTTAAACCGTAATTGCCCAATACCAATAATCATGTTGTTCGATCTCCCAATCCATGATTGTCCTAGTTCCATCTCGCTAATCTAACTTGGAGCGGGGTGTTAGTGGGTGTTAGAATGAAATTCCTATCACAAAGGCTTTTAGGAAAGATATTAAGGCTCGAACCGAATCAATCAAGGCTAAACCTAAGTGGGTTTGTTCTAGGTTACTCCAACCATAAAAGCTCCTGGGTCTCGCTTAACTTTTGCATCGATCGAGACTCGTCTTTTAACCAATATTTCATCTCTAGAACAGATGACAATAGGGCTCTCCTTAGTCGCGCTACCCTCTGATTCAGATTCTATCTCGGACATGTAATCATCATAATCTAAAGTCAATCGAATCCAAGAAATTTCCTCTGATTCAAAATAGACATACCTCTTTGCCAATAGGCTTTTTAGCCTCCTCGATTTCCTTGCCTCTCAGATTTTTGCTTTCATCTTTTCTATCCTTTCCATGAGCTTTGGTGTTAACGGCTTTTTAGGTGTAGTTTTGGTTCAGAAACCTTAACTTCTTCTTTGGCTTCAAGAAAATTAGTTGATGACATTTTGCCGATCTTGAACAAAGTTAAGTGAGTGATTCGAATTATCTGCAATATTTGAAAAACAATAAACAATTAGTAAATTGACAAACAATATGATTGCTCATACTGTTGTCAAACTTACAACCTACAAACAGGGGGAAACAGAACACTGGGGAAATGACACTGTATATAAAATTAAAGCTGGAAAAGGCTCGGTCGACCGAGTGAATACGTTCGGTCGACCGAACGAATATCTTCCCCATTCCTGCTTTAATCCTTTAACAGCATACAAGTACAGATAATTCATCAAAATAAAAGTAAAGAATTCAACTAAAAACAATAAAGAAAGAACGAAGTAGATAAAAATAATTATTTAAACAATCATTGGGCCATTGAATCCCGGCAACGGCGCCAAAAACTTGATTTCGTCCGATCAAAGTTATACATTTATTTTACTTGACCACCAAATACTAGCAATAGCACTAGTACATCATAGCATAGCGATGGTGAATCAAGGTCGGTCCTCAGGGAATCAAAATGTGGACCCTAGGTTTAAATAATTAATTCACCTAATTATTTATTGGACAAAGAGCCTAAGACCATCATAAAAGCAAAATAAGAAAAACAAACTCAAACTTAAAAGACACAAACGTAATTAACCTTCCAATTACCAACGTTATCGTTTGGACCAAGACAACTTATATAAGATAACCTAACTCATTAACTGTCAATCTGGCTATATTCATATTTAATTGGCTACGGGAGTCATCCCCTTAACTTGACTTAGCACCGGTTAGGTTACTAGATCACTGTGGTATCGTTACGTGACTTCACCTTTTGGGTTTCCATCTCATATAACTCACATGCTCATTACTCTAAGGATGCCGATATTAACCGTACACCTCGCTTAGGCAACATTCCTATGGTTAGGCGTACTTCCTAAACGATCGCTCAAGCCCTCGTCCTATTAACAATTACTTGGTATAGTCTCTTGTTAATCTACGATTTACGTATGACTAGGTGTCGACAATTCCCTAATACAAAACTAATCTAGATCTTGGCCGAAAAGTCCGAAAGATCGTTCGTGAGCCGAACTAGACGTCTTATATTGGTATTTCCTAATAACACGCTAATGAAAAACCGACGAGCGACGTAGCCGTAGCCATACCTACTGAGAAGGTAAATTCAACTAGATTAGACCCACCATAAAGACGTGGCAGACTTAACTGACAAAATTAGGGCTTGGTCGACCGAGTAAAGGGGCTCGGTCGACCGAACGACTTTGCTCGGTCACCCGGACGAATTCAACCCTAATTACATCCTAGAAATAATCTCTCGTTGTTTCCTCCGCATACGAGCAGATTAAACAAAGAATTCATACATCACTTATATAAACTATCATAGATACACATTAATTAAATCAAATAGAGTCATGAATAAATCTAGATTATGACATAGGTCATGGGATCCTCAATGACAAGGTGTCACCACCACCTAACGTCATAGCAGAGAATCACATCATCTAGCTAGGTTTAATTAATTCAAACGATAAGAACGTAATTGGAAGAATTAATTACTTGAAAATAAAACATGAAGATTAAAGGCTTACATTGTCGCAGCCCTAACTTGCTGAAAAACTCTCAATTTATTGTGCTCTTTTTGAATGATTGAATCAATGTATGAATGAATAAATAATACTAATGACAATGTGTTTATATAGAGCTCAAAACCGACTTAGAAACCGACTAAGGATCGGATTCCCTAAACCCTAACCGACTTAAGTAGTGTCTTTGACTCGATGGGCTTTTAAGTCCACTCGGTCGATCGAATAGTTTGGGTTCGGTCGACCGAGCCTTTATCGCTTCGGGCTCCGTCTTTCTATCTCTCTTTGGCTCTGCATTGTCCTCGATCTTTAATTCCTTCTCCGTAGTCCGTCCATAATGCTCATCATTTATCATACAAAAACATAGTTTGTAATACCAAATACTTGATAAATTACCGAAATGCATAATAATAAATCGTAACACGGGGTATATCTAAATTAGGCACTTAATGACTTATTATCACTCTCTTAAGGTTATTTTACATCAAAATCAAGGGTAAAGATTGCAGAATAATGGGTACAAATCGACCGTCATCAATAAGGCATGGCAGAATAGCTTCTAATATTTTTACTGAAGGTATTCTGATACTTTTCTCCACCTTTTGGTGCATTTACATCCTTCTTCACTTTCCAATATGTAGTAGGAAACCTTTCTTGCTTCATGTGTCTAGGAACATATCTAGATTGGTTTTTCTTAAACACATGATGCATTTTATGGAATGGTTTCCTCTTGTATTTTGGAGGTGCAACATTCCAATCATCCTCTGAAGGATAAAGTCTGCCTTTACCTTTCAGAAGGCTATTGTTCTTGGTTGACTGAAATGAGGATTTGGTCTGCTGTTTTACTACACTAGGTTTTGACTTCACCGGAGCAGGATGATTTGTTGGAACTATGGTCTGTCCCTTTCTAAATTTTGGTCCAATGTTGGTCCTAGATTTAGAATTGTGTTGACCAGTATTCCTACTCTCATCCCATCCTCGATCATTGTAGCCAAGACCAGATCTGGATCCAAACCTTTTTGAGGGTTTGTAAGCTGGTGCATTTAGTGGTGCAGTGGTTACCTTTACCGGTGGGGAGATTTTCTTAACTAATCTGTCAATAACAGATGTATGATTGATCACGGATTTATCTAATGCAAAATAAACAAGTAATAATATTTATAAATCCGGCTTACCTCAAGTGCAAGGATCATAATAAAGAGGTTGATACCGGGTCGATCTTACGAGGAACTAACGATTGGTAATCCTAGTTTTTGTTTAACTAACTTTGTCACGAAAACTAACCTAAACAACAAATAAAACTAAACGAGACTGAAAGTAAAGATAACACGAATGTAAAACTGGACAGAAGAATGAATCTAAAGCCAGGGAAAATACGGGTTGCGAACAATTTAAACTACAACTAAACCTAAGATGCAATAAGAAGATTTGACTAAACTAAACAACTCAAGTTTTAAGGGATTAAATTCAAATTATAACGGACAAACGAGCGATTGATCCACCTATCCTAACAAGTATCAACTCCTATCTCGATTATATTGCGTTTTCTAACCAAGTTGTGATTTCACCTTGTCTAAAATATGAACCCTAATTTCTTAGATAGTTCACCTATTAATCTATATATTTCGATTTAAAGATTAATGACTCTACTAATCGAAGGTGTAAACTCTAACGTTTGTAACCTAGAAATCTAACCTATTAACTCTTTTTATATAGATTAAACATCTATTCCTTATCACGATGATCTAATGTTTATATGACTTTCATCAACATAAAACAATCAAACATGCACATCTTTCGATATAATTGTAATGAACAATATAGAACATGATAAAGGAAACAACTTTAGATAAAAACTCACAATATAATCAAAGAAACGGAATCAAAACGTGTTGGATAGGCTTCACAATGCTCGTTGGATGAAGGCTTAGCCTCTAAACATCCTCTTGCAACTCGAAATTGTAGAAGAAAAGTACATAAAAACTACTAATTTTAATCTAGAATTTGAATCATAAAAACTGGAATAAAAAGTGTAAAAACGCAGCCTAAAGCCGCCCCTAGGTTTAGGGTTTTGAGTAATGTGTATATGGTATGAAAAACGCGACTATATATAGAGAAATTAGTCGGTTTGGGCAAAGTCGGCGTATGGACGCCCGTCTGGGAAGGGTGAACGCCCGTCTAGAAAACTCCTTAAACTCTCTGAATCGATTTTCCTGTCTTGGACGCTCGTTCAATGGGTCTGGACGCCAGTTCATCAAATATCTCAAGACTTCATCTCGATTTTGCACATCCGACGCCCGCTCACTTGATCAAATGCCCGTCCAACCGACGGAGCCTGACGCAAGCGCTCACGTTGAGCAAAAATTTGATTTTCTCATCTCTATCTCTTTTCTTCTATCCAATTTCTTCCTTATCTCTTTTTCATCAATTAAATCCGACACTTATCTTCATTTAATCATCTTTTGAACCGCAATTATGCATCTACACGTCATCAAAAACATCACAAAGTGTAATAATATTCAAACAAACATAAAATCATCAATAAAACACATAAATTGACCAATTTTGCGATTAAACCGTTTAAAAAATCATTTGCTCAATAAATCCATTAAACACTCGTTTCTTATGCAAATTATACAAATATGAGGGAAATTATCATAAAATATATCAATATAAATCGTATAAATTCACCCTTAACAACTCCCCAACACTTAGCTTTTGCTCGTCCCGAGCAAAACAAAACGAAAATTAGGGCTCGAAACGAAAACAGACATCTCAGACAATATAGCATAGATCCAATAAATCAGAAGTTCACCACTGTGTGTGCATAGCCATAGAAAACTTCCACTAAATCCAAACTTGAGAAACTCAAAGCAAAACTAGCTAATACCCCCTCGTAGACTAGCAATAAATGACACTCATAAGATGTACCCTACAAACGTAAAATATCCCGAAAAGAATGATCGAATATATCTAGGGCCTTTCTGAAATACTCAGAGGATAATCCCTACAGCATATCTATCAGTTTCTACTGGGGATAAGATAGACGATAACTTAGTCTTATATCCATTTCATAACAAATTCATTAGTTGATTTAACTAGTTCACTTTTTAAACGCACATCAGAATGAGTTGTTGCCCTATCATAGCAGAATAGGATATTCGAGATATACCCTACCTTACTCAAATCATAAGGCAGCTTTTCCTGACTGTCGTGAGCTTTTGGTCATCATAGTGGTATAGGACATACGTGGTATACCCTATCGCACTCAAATCATTGACTAGCTTTCGACACACCCAACTAATTCATCATTATAAACTCAAAATTTTCATTTGACAATAAGTTACGTGTTACTTATCACATTCAAACCTTAGATATTCACAGTATAACATACTTCGGATCTAAATACAAACTATCATAAATCTCAAGATACATACGTAGCACTAAGAACATGACTTATAAGATAACAAACATCACTAATCAAAAAGGGGTATAACTTTATAAATTAGCTCATCGTTCACTATGGCTCGTGAAAAATATATATCGGGTGAAACAACTAACTTATCAAACATATGATATATAGATTGGATGACTATAAAAATAACGAACATTGAATCGAATTGCCTACTCGGGACAAAACAAATAACAAAAATGTCGAAATTTTTTGAAAATTCTAGCTCATTTTGCATAGACTCGTAATGAATTACGCAAATGTATAGATACATATCAAATCATTCCCCTCCCCCACACTTAAAGATCAACATGTCCTCATGTTTTGCAGAAAATAAACAGACAGGAACTTAGCTGATTTTGCGTAGAAAAATCGAGACGTGGTCAGGCGGGAGCATGAAAGAAAACAACGCTCTCGAAAGCGTCGAAAAAATCGTCCAAACTAACTCAAGCGAGATCCCGACCAAAACTATATCTGCACTACTGGGCAAAATAGAAAAAATCTCGGGGAACAACGGGGAATATTATCGCAACACAAGAAAAGATAATTCGAAAGTGAAATCGAATCAAACAAAGAGATATATCACGAGGCATGAGGAAAATAGTAATCGTACAATATCAGTCACAATACAAAGCGAAGTACGAGAGTGCCATAGGGCTTACATGATCCATTGGGAGAAATAAACAGTAGCTATATGAAAAGTACAACGAATCACCTAATGAAAAGTAGCAAGATTATACAACCATCGTATCTAAGACAAAACAAAAGCTAAAATCGGAAAAAAAATAAGATCAGGTCTTGCCCGGCGCTGCAGAATCATCAGCAGGAGGTGCTCAACCCGTAGGAGAGTCAGGCTGCTCCTCATCCGAAGACGACTCAGACTCGTTCAGAACATCCGCAATGGCTACCTCAATCTCATCGGAATAGACATAATCTATGATGCTTGGGTCGAAGACTCTGTCGTCCCTCGGCTTCCGGCCCTCATTGATGCACCGTAAAATAGTCAAGATGTTATTCTGGGAAGTCCGAATATCCTCCATCCAATTCCGTATACTGTTGGCCATACTCAACCTCATCCGGACAGAGGGAGATAAAGTAGGAAGGGAGGATGCTCGAGGCGGTGCTGAAGAAGAACAGGGCTCACGTGGTGCCTCCGCCTCAGAATGTCCCAAAGACTTAACCTTTTCTCTCTGTATAGGTCTCGGGTTCTTCGGTCTGTGATCCGGTCCATACTCAGGCACTCCGGCATCAACACACAAACTATGAATCAAGTGGGGGACAATCAAGCTACGCGTGTAAACCTTCTAATTGATAGCTATCTCATCGTATAACGCTTGTCCAACATTCACATTCAATCCAAAGGTCAAAGCGTACAACATCCCTAAGTCACCGATATGAAAATGCGCCAGATTGTTCTTTGGCAAAGAACCGACTCAGTATGAACCTACACTGGACTTTCCAATCCTCCGTCCGGTAGTGGTGACCAACTCCTTCCGGTTTCCACCGGTCTCAACGTCCATGCTACATCCGGGCAAACCATTAACCTTAACTCCTCCAACGGATCTTGCCCCGACTTACGCCTATGAACGATTTCCTCCTTATAGTCTCGACCTCAAAAGACGCCAATTTATACTTCTTATTTATCACATCCGCGTAAAAGGAACTTTCACCCTCGAACCACGACTACTCCCGCTTTCCAAATCGGTCTCCGAGCAATTTGCATAAAATTCCCGAACTAGGAGTCGTTGACTGGGTACCCGGATAGTCATCAAGGCATCCCATTTCCGGTCCTTTAACAATTTTACGAACCCCGGATCTACCTTAGTCTCCATCGTAGCCCTCTCGATCAGCATATTCCTAGAGAAATAATGTTTGGTAAAGGCGTCGTGGGCTCTAGGATTCACAAATCTACGAGGCATAGGCATAGGGGCTATGGTCTTCACTCTCATCCTAGGTTGTTCAGCCCTAGGCTCAGCCGGTTCCTCCTCCCGAGTAGCATCCACAGCTTCCTCAACCCTAGACGACTCCCCACCTCGGTGAACCCTAGGCATCCTCATCAATGGTATATCATCATCAGTCTCAGATCCCGAGGTAGGCTCATCCCTCAATGTTGCCCTAGCTTGTGTGGCCCTAGGAGGTTGCTCTCTAATGCTAACACCTCGATTTGGATCGATTAAGGTGGGATCAAACTCCTTACGCTTATTACTAGGATCCTGAGTCACACCCTTACCATGCCTCTTAACCACTGCTTTACGAACCATTGTTGAAGCTTAGTCTAAACAAAATCAACATCCCCAAACCAAATCAAACAAACCACCCGTTTATCATCCAAACGGGATTTCAAATCAACAAACCAACACCAACACAATCACAAACCACCCATGCATCAACCACCATCATCACCACAACAACAATAGAGCAAGAATCAAGAAACAATACAGGGAAAAAAAACAAATAAGGTACAACTCACATAAAAGAGTCGAACCGAAGATCGAACTCAAAAAAACGTGAACTAATCCTTGAAAAGTTACTAGAAACATACCAATGATGATGAAAAGATGATGATGATGCTGGAAAGGATCCCTAACAATGCAAATTCGAGCCCAAAATCGAATTTTTTTGGAAAACAATTGGACCAATATAGGGCTCTGATTCGTCAAAATGGTTGTTGATTGAGGAATAAGGTTTAGAAAAGTGAAAAGAGGGGACCAAAAGCGTTCTATAGCAACTGAAATCGCTCAATTTTGTGTAATATTGAGGGATTGAGGTTAAGAGGAGGGCAAAAGTCGGGTTTTCAATTTTGAATTTCTGAAAAATGAAGGTTCAGGGACTGAGGGGGTATTTATAGGCAAGGTCTGGACGCTCGTCCAATTCTGTGGACGGGCGTTCAGTAGAGAACCATATGAACTGGATGGGCGTCCAGTGTATCAGACGCTCGTCCAAACTTTCAAATTAGATACAGGATTGGAGGGAACATTTCAGACGGGCGTCCATGAAATGCATAGGGTAGACGGGCGTCTAGATTTCTGGACGGGCATCCAATGCAGAGACTATGCAAAAATTATAAAATTTCATACAATTCAAATTCAAACTTGCATTTTCTCATTAAACTTAAATAAAACCTCAAATATACAAATGAAAAACGACGAATTACATAAAATCACTAGAAAATAAGTAAAGCAATAGAAAATAGTGGGTTGCCTCCCACCGAGCGCTTTTGTTTTACGTCGTTTGCTCGACGAAACAACCTAACAATGCTAGTCATCGTAAATTTCCGCCCAATCCACCACCAGGATAAGACGGCGGAGCATGTCAATCGCCGGTGGAAAATCATACTCGTCCTGCAAAGCCCAGTCCTCACCAGCTACATCGACACCCCGAAAATGCTCACTTGCAAAGACTAACGCTAAATCACAAACATCGGATCATTCAGGATTGTGTATGGACGTCCTAGAGCTGCCTGTAACTCCTCTGTTCTAAAGTCTCCACCTCCCAAAACTCGGGAAACAATAAGAACATAGGTGACAGTCCTGATGCGGGTACTAATATCAAAGTCTACGTGCAAAATGATAGTCCCTCCCGGTCTGTCATCTATAGTGATAAGTGGAATCCTCCTAAGGAAAGGTAACTCCTCCGTAGAACTCAAATCCATATCTAAAACACCGCTAAACCGATGAGATACAAAAAAAAAAAAAGCTTAATAAGGCTAAAAATTAAACAACTAACGCAATACAAAGTATAAAACAAAAGTAACTAATATAAAAGGGATATCTATGATGCCTCCTAGTGGCGCTATTGGTTAATGTCGTTAGCTCGACACTGTTTAAGCTCAGCCTGGATCAGGCCATTTGGCTTTTCTGCCAGCCACTACCTCGTGCAGGCTTTGATCAGTAGTGTGGCTGCAGAAACAACATCTAACACATGGGGTGAAATCTTTGATAGCTTTCCAAATACGTTTAAACTGCCCCATGGTCGACTTTCTTCTTTTCTCGAGTATTCGATGACGTTTCAACTCACGCCCTCTCAAACTCTTCCATATCCCAACTACCGGCTAGAACTTCTTCAGATCGACCACTACCATCATCCTCTGAAAATAGGTCGGGTGAAAACTCGTCAAATTCTTCGACTTTTTTAGTACCACACCCGAGGATATCGAGGAAACGAACAATCAAAGGCTTTTCCTTGGGTTCACCAATGTAGTGCTTACACCTTTGACCATTTACTCGAAACGGTTGGTCACCATAACCTCGTAGTTCTAAAACGCCTCCAGGAATAATTTGGAGAATCTCAAAGGGACCGGACCATCGTGTCCTTAACATTCCAGGAAACAGATGTAACCTGGTTTTATACAGAAGAACTTGTTCCCCGACTTGAAATTCTCTCTTCTTAATCTTGGCGTCATGGAGGAGTTTCATCTTATCTTTGCTGATCGTGGCGCTTTCATAGGCCTGGAGTCTAAATTCGTCCAACTCATGCAACTTTGCAGTCGATGCTTACCACAAGATTGGGAATCAAAGTTCAGAAACTTTGTAGCCCAATAAGCTCTATGCTCTAACTCGACTGGCAGATGACATGGCTTACCATTTGATATGGAGATGTACCCATAGGAGTCTTATAGGCGGTCATGTATGCCCATAGTACATCATCCAATTTCAAACTCCAGTCTTTTCTATGACTTTGACCGTTTTTTCCAGGATTTTCTTAATGCTTTGGTTGCTTTTTTCAACCTGACAACTAGTCATAGGATGATATGGTGTGCCAGTCTTATGACGAACACCATACTTTTCAAGCACTTTCTCTAAGGGTCGGTTGCAAAAACGTGTCCCTTCATCACTAATCAAGGCGCGTGGACACCCGAATCTCACAAAAATGTTTTTCTTTAGAAACATCATGACCGTTTTATGATCATTGTGAGTCGTGGCTTGAGCCTCCACCCATTTGGACACGTAATCTACGCAGACTAAGATGTATTTGTTACCACAAGATGATGGGAATGGTCCCATAAAATCGATGCCCCATACATCAAAGACTTCGCATTCTAGGATGGGTGTCAATGGCATGTCGAAACGCCTTGTTAGAGTTCCGGTTCTTTGGAATCTATCACACGCTTTACAGAAAGCTTCTGTATATTTAAAGATCGTAGGAAAATAGAAACCAGATTGGAAGATCTTAGCAACGGTTTTCCAAGGACCAAAGTGACCTCTAGTGGGTCCACTATGGCACTGCTATATAATATCGCGCTGCTCAGATTCTGGAACACATCTTCTAAGCAGACCATCTTTACAGATCTTAAACAGATAAGGTTCATCCCAAACGAAAGATTTCAAATCAGAGAAGAACTTTTTCTTCTCCTGATAGGACAATTCTGGATCAAGATAACGGGAATGAAGGTAATTGACAATGGAAGAATATCATGGAACATCTGGAGCGCAGCCATCGATAAGCATAATGTTTTCTAGAGGAAAGTAAAGATCTATATCATTTGGATCATCCTTTTCCTCACTTAACATTCTCGAAGCATGATCCGCCACGACATTTTCACTGCCCTTTTTATCTTTATTTTGAACGTCAAACTCTTGTATGGTCAGTATCCAACGCAGTAGGCGCGGTTTGGCCTCTTTCTTCGTCATCAGATATCGCAAAGCAGTGTGATCAGTCCACACAATCACTTGAGCTCCCAACAAGTAACTACGACACTTGTCCATAGCAAAAACTACGGCAAATAATTCCTTTTCAGTGGTAGTATAGTTAACTTGAGAAGGATTCAATGTGTGACTGGCGTAATAGATTGGCTGGAATTTCCCTTTGATTATTTGTCCTAAAACAACACCAACTGCATAGTTTGATGCGTCGCACATAAGCTCAAAAGGTAGATTCCATTCAGGCGATATAAGAATTAGAGTAGAGATTAAACGGTTTTTAAGCTCCTCAAACGCCTGCTTGCAGTTTTTATCAAAATCGAGCTCAACGTCTTCCTTAAGTAAATTAGACAGGGGCTTGGCTATCTTGGAGAAGTCTTGAATGAATCTTCTGTAGAAACCGACATGTCCAAGAAAGCCTCTCACTTCACGCACATTCTTCGGATAACTCATCTTCTCGATAGCTTCTACTTTGGCTCTGTCTACCTCAATACCTTTGGCGGAAATCTTGTGGCCAAGAACTATTCCCTCATCAACCATGAAATGGCATTTTTCCCAATTGAGTACTAAGTTATTTTCCACACATCTGGATAACACTTGATCTAGATTGTCAAGACAGTCGTCGAAGGACTCCACCAAAGACCAAAAAGCGCCCATAAAGATTTCCATACACTTTTCTACTTGCCCGTCAAAGATAGCCAAAGATACATCTTTGAAATGTAGCTGGGGGCATTGCAGAGACCAAATGGCATTCGCACGTAGCGAATGTACCATAAGCGGCAGTGAAAGTTGTCTTTTCTTGGTCACCGGATCAATGGGTATCTCGAAAGTATCCTCGAATATCCATCCAGAAGCAATAGAATCGTGTGCCCGCCAGATGCTCAAGCATCCGGTCAATGAATGGAAGGGAAAATGATCTTTTATGGTTACTTCATTGAGCTTTCTATAATCGATCAGCACTCAGAACCAAAGGACAAGTCTCAATGCTATTTCTTCTCCTTCTCATTCTTCTCAATCGTAATTCCACCTTTCTTGGGAACTACCTGAGTCGGGGAAACCCATTCACTATCAGCGATGGCATAAATGATTCCCATGTCCAGAAGTTTGATGATTTCTTTCTTAACAACCTCTTACATATGAGGGTTGAGCCTCCTCTGGGGCTGTCTAACACATTTCGCACCCTCATTAGTCTTGATTGAGAAATAAGGTTTAGAAAAGTGAAAAGAGGGGACCAAAAGCGTTCTATAGCAACTGAAATCGCACAATTTGGTGTAATATTGAGGGATTGAGGTTAAGAGGGGGGCAAAAGTCGGGTTTTCAATTTTGAATTTCTGAAAAATGAAGGTTCAGGGACTGAGGGGGTATTTATTGGCAAGGTATGGACGCTCGTCCAATTCTGTGGACGGGCGTTCAGAAGAGAACCATATGAACTGGATGGGCGTCCAGTGTATCAGACGCTCGTCCAAACTTTCAAATTAGATACAGGATTGGAGGGAACATTTCAGACGGGCGTCTATTTATAATGGACGGGCGTCCAAGAAATGCATAGGGTAGACGGGCGTCCAAAGCAGAGATTATGCAAAAATTATAAAATTTCATACAATTCAAATTCAAACTTGCATTTTCTCATTAAACTTAAATAAAACCTCAAAAATACAAATGAAAAACGACGAATTACATAAAATCACTAGAAAATAAGTAAAAACAATAGAAAATAGTGGGTTGCCTCCCACCGAGCGCTTTTGTTTTACGTCGTTTGCTCGACGAAACAACCTAACAATGCTAGTCATCGTAAATTTCCGCCCAATCCACCACCCGGATAAGACGGCGGAGCATGTCAATTGCCGGAGGAAAAACAAACTCGTCCTGCAAAGCCCAGTCCTCACCAGCTACATCGACACCCCGAAAATGCTCAGCTTGCAGCACTAACGCTAAATCTGTCAGCATCGGATCATTCAGGATTGTGTATGGACGTCCTAGAGCTGCCTGTAACTCCTTTGTACTAAACTCTCCACCTCCCGAAACTCGGGGAACAATAAGAACATAGGTTACAGTCCTGATGCGGGTACTAATATCAAAGTCTACGTGCAAAACGATAGTCCCTCCCGGTCCGTCATCTACAGTGATAAGTGGGATCCACCTAAGGAAAGGTAACTCCTCTGGTAGAACTCCGAAATCCATATCTAAAACAATGCTAAACGACAGATACAAACAAAAGCTTAATAAGGCTAAAAACTTAAACAACAAACGCAATACAAAGTATAAAACAAAAGTAACTAATATAAAAAGGGATATCTAGGATGCCTCCTAGTGGCGCTATTGGTTAATGTCGTTAGCTCGACACTGTTTAAGCTCAGCCTGGATTAGGCCATTTGGCTTTTCTGCCACCACTACCTCGTGCAGGCTTTGATCAGTAGTGTGGCTGCAGAAACAGCATCTAACACATGGGGTGAAATCTTTGATAGCTTTCCATGTAACGGCCCTTTCCCGACCCCTAGGTCCTCTGGGGTCATTCTAGGAGCAGACTGCGATGTTATCGCAAATACTTCACTAAAAACCCCAATGTTTATTGATCAACAAGTAAATGTACATTCCTACATTATTGATTTATTTAAAGAAATTACAACATTTAGGAATACCATAACTTTAACTAGCTAAAGGAAGCGCATATTAAGATCCTCGTCGTCTCGTGCCAAGAATATTATTCTTTTAACCAATCTCGTCGGTCATCTTTCTTTCTTTTCTCTGGATGCATTACCTGGTTTATTTATAAAAGAAAAGAAAAGCAACACGAACAGAAGAGCAAAAGGAAAAGAAAAGAGAGTCGTCAGCAAAAGGCTGGTATGAGCCGTGTGTGAGAGTGTTACGTTTAGAAGCAACTTTATTATATACAAGTTATACCAAGCCTTAAAATCATGAACGAGATAATATTTAAAATTTAGAAAGATTCATGTCAAGAATATACGAATATATATTTAAAGGAGAGGTTACTTGTCCAAGTTTTGTTCACCATTTTCAAGTCAAGCAAGTACAGGCAAGTCCGTCAATTCCTCAAGTTCCTTTATTAGACATCGATGCAGCTGATACGATAGTCTTTGCCTTATGACTCCCATTTCACTCACCTTATATCAACAACAAGTAATTTTTATAGTGGAGTCCGTCCTTCCGACACCCAATCTCCTGGGGCTTCCGGAGAGTCCACATGCCTCAGGTCCCACAACCGCGGTCACAGGCCCGACGCTCAGCTAACCCGATTGTGAAACCCTCGGCGGGCCCATCAAGCAAGAAAGCAAGTAGGATCAAGCAGTGCCGCCGAAGCGGGAAGGGTATGAGTACGATATACCATACCGTGCGTAACGGATGGTACGGTACCATGTCACAAAGATGGGACATGTAATGACATTTGCACAATATTCGTTTCATCACGTTTTTATCTTTAAAGCGAGAAGATTTCTTGAATCTTTTTTAACAAAATATATATTACATAGGTATATATAATTATATATCGATAATATATTCAAATAAAATACTTAGATAAAAGCACACTTTGGCTTTTACTAAAATAAGAACTCACCTGACACCATCGTAGTCGTGTTAGACAAACAAAAGGCTCAAGTCACTCTAGCACCTTAGTCCAAGCCTAATAACATAAATTTTATATCATAGATGCATATATATAAAATACTATATAATGAAAAAACCTGCAATCAGAACATGCGTCTGTACATACATATATTGAATGATATTCAATGTAGCATTTAGATATGAGTGTTATTGTAATTAAATCTATATTGGGTAACATGGTTTAAGAAGCCTAAAGTATTATCCCTATTATGTATACAGATAAATATACACACGGATTACATTCTAATCTTAATATAGGAAAAATAGCTACTGGCATATTACTGTCTAGCTAGTCACCATAAACAAGTGATCAAATTCAAGTGCGTGCAAGTCTTATATATATATATATATATATATATATATATATATATATATATATATATATATATATATATAGCAATTATCTCGAGATCCACCGATGTAAAATAAGGGATAAAGGTATGAAAATAACATAGTAAAACATTCATCACAATGATAATATTCGGAGGTTGCGATTATTATTTTATTCCTTTTCTAAATTTTATCAATTTGTTAACACAAAAACATGCATTTACCTCGTTATTCGATCGGAGACAATGGTCAATCAACGAAGAAGAGACTACAGATAGTCGTGATGATTTGATGCGAGAATATAAAACGATTAGTTCGACGACGACGAGATTGCATAGGGAGATGGACCATAATCACCTCCTTAAAGGAATTCGGTGATAGGAAAGACACGGTGGCATTTACACCAAGTCGGCTTCCATATCACAACGGAGGGTGAGTATGTGGTTGTTTCGGCCTGAAATTCATGTGGCTTACGGGTAGCTAATTGGAAATTACACTGTAGTGTGTATAGTACGGATATGGAAGTTGAGGAGAGTCTGGTTTAAGAAGATCTGTGTATGATGAGTCTCTTATAGAGCAAGGGGAGGAGCAAATTATGGGAGAGAATGGAGGAAAGAACATATATATAAATACTAGCCACAAACCCGTGCATAATGCACGGGGATTTCAAAACTAAACAATTAGGAAGATAAGAACTCATGATATATTTAATGACAAAAAATTAGTTTCAATAAGAAAATAGTGCCAAATATTTATAAAATTCCATATTGAGCAACTAAGCAATTGTTACACGTACATATTTTTTTTCATTGAAACCTAATATTTAGTCTCGTGTCCTCAATCGTTACAACTCAAATGCTTAAAATTGGAAATTGGTGCAAACATCCTATGACAACACAAAAAGTAAATAGTTAACCAAAAAGTATTATGCGTCATAAAATTTGCAATAATAGTAATATGGAACTTACAACTTACCTATTCAAATATGAAGTATGTGATGATGCAACAATACATTTTTTTTTAATTTTTGGTGATAGACACACAGTCATTAATTTCTCGTTTTCCTTTCTAATTTATTGTAAGATGATATGTTTGAAAAAAAAATTGCTTATGAGATCATTTCTCCTGAAGATATGGTCCATAACCCTGCTATACATTCTGTAGTCAATGGAATATTCATCCGTCTACACATTCTTTGCTGAATAACCTATTATTTTTAAACAAAATATAGTTATTTTTTCAATGACTCATACATCCATTCTTCCCATATATATTAATCACTTAAGTTCATATACACACACACACAAAAAAAAGATCCCTCGATCATCGTCTCAAATGAAAAATAAGTTAACAAAAAATAATATTAGTGTATTTTCTTATCCTAACTACCTGTTAAGCTAAAATACTATAAAAAAAAGAAGCTAAAATACTCTTTCTCCAACTTTTCTCGTGCATATGAGAGAATAGTTTTGAAAAGACACCACCACCGAGAGCACACAACGAATGCTCTCTTCATGCCAAAACTGCAATCACCAAACTCGTCACACCCGTGCCAAATGAGGCACCAAGACCGGCAGATCCGCAATAGATTTATAAACGGCTTAATATGCATAAATACCACCACAATGTTATCTTATCTTTCTTGCCAAAAATGAAAGTATATATATGAGCGCGTGTCAAAAAGTAGATGATGACACCATGAGCAATGACCATTTCAATATGCTTTGATGCCCAAGACCATCTTAGGAAATTTTGACATTGGTGCAGCCAAAATGACAATTTACCAATTTGTAGAGAGAAAGAACCGCAAAGTACGCCTAGCATGATTCGGACATTATGTAATGATCTTATCCTTCTAGGTAATCATAAGTCAAACGATGTTCTACCGAAACATTAATCTGCAACTCACATCTAACTTAGCATCAGAAAAGGTTGTACACATTTTAAGCACCTTCAAATGATGTCGTAAAAACAGACGACTTGATGAAACGATAGGGACGATGAATTAGTTATTGAACTTCTGGGGTAATTAAAATAAGTACAACACAAAATCCAACTAAAGAACCTGGCAAAGTATATTCAAACCCCCTCCCCCTATTCTCTCATAATTCTTCGTCAGTTTTGCAGTTATCACTATCTAATCGACTCCTTCTGGTCCCCCAAGCTCTACAATACATTTAAAAGGATTTCACAAAAAAAATCATTATTAATAGCAACTACAATTTTATCCACGTACGTACCCTTATTTTATAACTTCCAATACATATGCATCATCTGCTTAGTTGTGAACACTTGCATTGGTGGCAGGATTAATCAAAGATCCCTGTGTAATAGAATATAATTTCTGTCGTTAGTGAAATATGAAAGAACTCAAAATCAGGAAGCCACTACATTGACATCGATCTCCCTGTAGTCATTGAATCAATGATTCAAAAATTATCATTGCATCAACAATTCAAAATTAAATGAGAAGAGCTTAAAACAATTGGCTGAGAAAACAAACATGCCGTAAAAGAAGAATCCTCATATTCCATACAACCAAGAAACTAACAAATAAAAACATATTTAAGTCAAATTGATACCATGGTCGAATAACATATAAAATGAGTGTCTCTCCTGCTACCAAATCAAACATAAAATGCATCTTCGGTTGCCCAAACCTCTCGAAGAGTTGAACTAATCTTGAAGCAAAAAATGAAAATAAAAATAAACTGATTCATTAGAAGTGAAATCAATCCTCAAGAAAAATTGAAAATAAAAATAAATTGATTGGAGAATTTTCAACGCTTGATTTTCCGAAGAAGATTCAGCGAAATAAAGGATTCTTAGGATTAGGGCAACCACGGTAGAGCCTCAACCTCCACCCAATTATAATTTTAGAGTCACCCAAAGCCACAATGATACCCCAACTTGCAAAATCCTCTACATATCCCCCTAGATTATGAGGTTCCTTTGGAGGCAATTCATAAGTAAAAGACACATGTACATGCATTAAGAACAGAAATAAACCTCAAAAGAAGGAATGACGCGTAAAGTGTTCGATAAAAAAAAGAGGAGTTACCGAGTTGTTATCCTGCAATCAAAAAATGCTTACACTTCAAATATCTGAAAGTCTTTATTTCGAACACTAAATAAATAAATAAATTTGATTGAAAACTTAGCAAACTTTGCCAAAGCAGTAACCACCTCACTCAATCTGCATATTATATGAGTGGAAGCAAACTCTTAGCAGGGGAGGGATGAACTTGAAAATATGAAATAAAAAACACTGAAAAGATTATAGTTATATAAGACAAACCTCAAAAAAATGATGTGTAATAATCAATAAAATAAATAAGGGAGAAAACAAAATAAGTATACTATGAAAGAAGTGTACTATGTCAAACCTTTATTTGCAATAGCCTTGGTGAACATCAGCCACGATCCTTTCTTTCAAGTTTCCCTGTATGAATATAAATTTTATAGCTACTTTAGACGGAAAAAAAAAAATCTGAGCCATTATGCATGAGATACTACTAACCAGTTTCTCAAACATTAGATAGTGAAATAAACATCAAATCAAATGTAGATTATCAGATTATCATTCAGCAGATCAAATAAAAGAAAACTATACAATTAGTTGGAGCAAACGATTCTATGGATCCAAAAAAAAAAAGTTAAAAAGGGGGAACCAAGTGTATAAGCAATGACCCGAAGGTTGCAGTCTATGTTCAATGGGATAAAAGCCACCAACAATAGTTTCCAAAAGCTTGCATCAAGGAAGGTTGCAATTCTCTTCCCATGATTATAAGGAAGGTCTCCTTATAATCTGAGCAATGTATTCTTTCTTTTTGAAATTAATGAAAATTTGAATATGAAAAAGCAGTCAATTTCATAACATTACCTCTTATGGCCCCCGGCTACAAACTCTAATCCGGGCAGAGTTGAGATAGTGATACCAATGTCGCCACAAATTCTACAGATCTACTTCTACCGGCACCTTCAAGAATTAAAACTTTCAATAGTGAAAGAATGTGACGGAAAACAAAAGTACAAATGCCATGTGACGGAAGGCATGAAAGTGGCAGAAACATATGCAAATAGAGTGAAAAAACTAAATCATAAGTTGAAGAAAAAAAATATGGTACAAATGTGACAGAAAACATGAACAATGACCAATTTATTTGTCATTTCTTATGGCAATTACCAACACGATACTTGGATCGGAATAAATACGAAAGTTCAAAGGATAATCACTCAATATAAAAAGCAACATTAGCCTCAGTTTACAACAGCAAACAACATCCAAACCAATCCAACAACTGACTTGAGAACATAAAATAAAAAACTACAAAGCAAGAAAGAAAAACAAAAGGAGACACACCTGCCAAGGAGGAAATGTGTTGAATTACTGATAAATAAGAAATCAAACACAAATGATCAAAACCTAAGAAAGAAATACAGAAAATTATAAATAGTAAAAAACAAAGAAAATAAATAATCAAAATACATCAGACACGCATTCATTGCACAAACTGGTGAAATAACCCGAAGATTATAAATACAAAAATTACCAACAAAATAATATGCGGCCAAATGTGCCGTCGATCGATTATCGGAGTTGCGGATGAATAGTGAGGATTTTTTCATGGATATCCGGTAACCATTCGTTGCTAGCTTCTCCCCCGACTCCTATTTAATGAGTGTGAAGAGCATATGGATTATGGATTAGGTGGAAATTCAATATAAATTTGTTGCGATATGAACGGAGAACGTTGGGATCACAGGTCGAACAAATTTCTGCCGTTTGGATCAACGTGTGTTTGAAGCAGGGTTGGGGAGGAATTTACGGGGAAAAAGTTTGAGATCTCTACGAAATGAGGTGTGTAGAAAAATATTGTTAAAAAAAACCAAAAAAACAAAAAAACAAAACAGGATTGGCGTGTTTTTACATGATTCAAAGCGGGTTGTTTTCCGGGTTTGGGGCAAAATTCTGGGTAATCGGGTTAAATCTTCCTTTCAAATATATATATATATATATATATATATATATATATATATATATATTTATTCGAGTTGACCAACAAAGAATTAATACTTAACCATTCCTATATATGAGCTTGTATGATTGAATTCTCCTAAACTCTCGGCATGGGATATGTATTAACAATGGTCAACATAAAATTTATAGAGAAATAAATGTGATGCAAAACTATAAGATTAATGGGGTAATTGAATGATATTAAATATTTAGACTAATATTCATTTTGACCTTTTTTTTTTTTTTTCTCCTTTATCAATAGTTTATAAGATGCCATAATGAAAATTCTCATATGCCGAACAAATGAATTTACGGATCATTCAAAAAAAAAACATACATTATATTTATATTATAATTTATGAAGAAAACCATCAAGTATTTTACTAAATGCGTTCACATAAGTAGTTATTTATCTTATAATACAACTGAATAAAACTTATGGAAAAAGTCCTCAAATTTTAGGATGTTACAGTTCCTCCCCCCTTAAAACGAAGTTTGTCCTCGAACTTCATTACTATTTTCCAATCTTTATCTTGCACCTTTATCTTCTAGTGCCAACCAGCTTGAAAGTCTTGCCCCCATTTTTCCTCATTCTCGTTATAAATTTAGTAGTCTTTTGAATTCCCCTTTTTCTATTACAGTCACGAGCAAAATGGTCAACCTTTCCACATGATGTACATTGTCCGAGCTTTTTACGACACCTTTTCTCAACATGCCCAATCTTATTACAAAAATAACAATAAACCATTTTCTTTCCCTTCATTGACACCTCGTTAGCTTTGGTACTTTTTGGTATCTCTATAGAGGCTCTTCCTTGATCCCTTATTGCTATCTCACCCTCTATGTTGATATTAAGTTGGTGAACTAATTCTTGACATGAGACAGGTATTCCATGAGATGTCTCATCAATATTATTCTTAGCTTCATTTTCCTCTTGCTTTTGGCACATCTCGATCTTGATCGCTCTTTCAACCACATGCTTATATGAAGTAAATGGGACTACAACAAGAAATGTTTGTAATTTTTCTCTAAGACCCATAATAAATTTTGAAATCTTATGATCCTCAGTCTCAATGAGTCATTGACAATACTTCGACAGCCTTTCAAAATGATGTGCATACTCTTGCACCGTCATATTCTCTTGTTTCAGGTTGATAAAAGAATTCTCCCATCTCTCACACATCCATTTTGGGCGATACTGGCTATAAAATTCTTCTGTAAACTGACCCCATTTCCACATTAAACCTTGATTAGCCCAATTTTCACGTACACCATGCCACCATTCCCTAGCTTGTTTCCTTAAACGGAAAGTGGATAATCTTATCTTCATCTCATCTGAGAATTTATAAACTTTGTAAATATTTTCTAAATCTAATATAAATTCTTCAGCGGCTTCTTCTTGACCCAAAGAACCATCAAACTCGGGTGGCTGAAGTTGAAGGAATTCCTTAAAAATATTACTTTCACTTTGTAATCCTTTAATTGTTTCCTGCACAACAACCTGAATGTCATTCGTTTTTAGTGATTGACCAACTGACACTTGGCCGTTGCTAGAGCTTGGATTTTGATTGCTCCTAGTACAAGGTGTCATACTCCTACAAAATACAAGACTTTAAGTATAGCAATAGGTGACGGTCTCAAAGGAAAACGCCAAATCTATCCATGAACATCACTTATCCATTAATTTCTTGATGTCTCAATAACTTGGGAGTCCCCTTTCGGCTAGACTAAATCCTTTAGTCTAGCGGGTCCTAATTCTTAATTCTACTCCTAAGAAAATAAACTTGGAAACCTGTCTCTGATACCACCTGTAACGGCCCGCTCCCGACCCCTAGGTCCACTGGGGTCATTCTAGGAGCATACTGCGATGTTATCGCAAATACTTCACTGAAAACCCCAATGTTTATTGATCAACAAGTAAATGTACATTCCTACATTATTGATTTATTTAAAGAAATTACAACATTTAGGAATACCATAACTTTAACTAGCTAAAGGAAGCGCATATTAAGATCCTCGTCGTCTCGTGCCATGAATATTATCATTTTAACCAATCTCGTCGGTCATCTTTCTTTCTTTTCTCTGGATGCATTACCTGGTTTATTTATAAAAGAAAAGAAAAGCAACACGAACAGAAGAACAAAAGGAAAAGAAAAGAGAGTCGTTAGCAAAAGGCTGGTATGAGCCGTGTGTGAGAGTGTTACATTAGAAACAACTTTATTATATACAAGTTATACCAAGCCTTAAAATCATGAACGAGTTAATATTTAAAATTTAGAAAGATTCATGTCAAGAATATACGAATATATATTTAAACGAGAGGTTACTTGTCCAAGTTTTGTTCACCATTTTCAAGTCAAGCAAGTACAGGCAAGTCCGTCAATTCCTCAAGTTCCTTTACTAGACATCGATGCAGCTGATACGATAGTCTCTGCCTTATGACTCCCATTTCACTCACCTTATATCAACAACAAGTAATTTTTATAGTGGAGTCCGTCCTTCCGACACCCAATCTCCTGGGGCTTCCGGAGAGTCCACTTGCCTCAGGTCCCACAACCGCGGTCACAGGCCCGATGCTCAGCTAGCCCGATTGTGAAACCCTCGGCGGGCCCATCAAGCAAGCAAGCAAGTAGGATCAAGCAGTGCCGCCGAAGCGGGAAGGGTATGAGTACGATATACCATACCGTGCGAAACGGATGGTACGGTACCATCTCACAAAGATGGGACATGTAATGACATTTGCACAATATTCGTTTCATCACGTTATTATCTTTAAAGCGAGAAGATTTCTTGAATCTTTTTTAACAAAATATATATTACATAGGTATATATAATTATATATCGATAATATATTCAATTAAAATACTTAGATAAAAACACACTTTGGCTTTTACTAAAATAAGAACTCACTTGACACCATCGTAGTCGTGTTAGACAAACAAAAGGCTCAAGTCACTCTAGCACCTTAGTCCAAGCCTAATAACATAAATTTTATATCATAGACGCATATATATAAAATACTATATAATGAATAAACCTGCAATCAGAACATGCGTCTGTACATATATATATTGAATGATATTCAATGTAGCATTTAGATATGAGTGTTATTGTAATTAAATCTATATTGGGTAACATGGTTTAAGAAGCCTAAAGTATTATCCCTATTATGTATACAGATAAATATACACACGGATTACATTCTAATCTTAATATAGGAAAAAATAGCTACTGGCATATTACTGTCTAGCTAGTCACCATAAACAAGTGATCAAATTCAAGTGCGTGCAAGTCTTATATATATATATATATATATATATATATATATATATATATATATATATATATATATATATATATATATATATCTAATTATCATTTCGAGATCCACCGATGTAAAATAAGGGATAAAGGTATGAAAATAACATAGTAAAACATTCAGTCACAGTGATAATATTCGGAGGTTGCGATTATTATTTTATTCCTTTTTCTAAATTTTATCAATCCGTTAACACAAAAAACATGCATTTACCTGTTATTCGATCGGAGACAATGGTCAATCAACGAAGAAGAGACTACAAATAGCTGTGATGATTTGATGCAGAATATAAAACGATTAGTTCGACGACGACGAGATTGCATAGGGGAGATGGACCATAATCAGCCTACGAAAGGAATTCCGGTGATAGGGAAAGACACGGTGGCATTTACAGCCAAGTCGGCTTCCATATCACAACGGAGGGTGAGTATGTGGTTGTTTCGGCCTGAAATTCATGTGGCTTACGGGTAGCTAATTGGAAATTACACTGTAGTGTGTATAGTACGGACATGGAAGTTGAGGAGAGTCTGGTTTAAAAAGATCTGTGTATGATGAGTCTCTTATAGAGCAAGGGGAGGAGCAAATTATGGGAGAGAATGGAGGAAAGAACATATATAAATATATATATATATATATATATATATATATATATATATATATATATATATATATATATATATATATATATATATATATATATTTATTCGAGTTGACCAACACAGAATTAATACTTAACCATTCCTATATATGAGCTTGTATGATTGAATTCTCCTAAACTCTCGGCATGGGATATGTATTTACAATGGTCAACATAAAATTTATAGAGAAATAAATGTGATGCAAAACTATAAGATTAATGGGGTAATTGAATGATATTAAATATTTAGACTAATATTCATTTTGACCTTTTTTTTTTCTTTTCTCCTTTATCAATAGTTTATAAGATGCCATAATGAAAATTCTCATATGCCGAACAAATGAATTTACGGATCATTCAAAAAAAAAACATACATTATATTTATATTATAATTTATGAAGAAAACCATCAAGTATTTTACTAAATGCGTTCACATAAGTAGTTATTTATCTTATAATGCAACTGAATAAAACTTATGGAAAAAGTCCTCATATTTTGGGATGTTACATTCCAAATATGTTTAAACTGCCCCATGGTTGACTTCTTCTTTTTCTGAGTATTCTGATGACGTTTCAACTCACGCACCCTCTCAAACTCTTCCATATCCCAACTACCGGCTAGAACTTCTTCAGATCGACCACTACCGTCATCCTCTGAAATTGGGTCGGGTGAAAACTCGTCAAATTCTTCGACTTTTTTAGTACCACACCCGAGGATATCGAGGAAACGAACAATCAAAGGCTTTTCCTTGGGTTCACCAATGTAGTGCTTACACCTTTGACCATTTACTCGAAATGGTTGGTCACCATAACCTCGTAGTTCTAAAACGCCTCCAGGAATAATTTGGAGAATCTCAAAGGGACCGGACCATCGTGTCCTTAACTTTCTAGGAAACAGATGTAACCTGGTTTTATACAGAAGAACTTGTTCCCCGACTTGAAATTCTCTCTTCTTAATCTTGGCGTCATGGAGGAGTTTCATCTTATCTTTGCTGATCCTGGCGCTTTTGTAGGCCTGGAGTCTGAATTCGTCCAACTCATGCAACTTTGCAGTCGATGCTTACCACAAGATTGGGAATCAAAGTTCAGAAACTTTGTAGCCCAATAAGCTCTATGCTCTAACTCGACTGGCAGATGACATGGCTTACCATAAACCATTTGATATGGAGATGTACCCATAGGAGTCTTATAGGCGGTCCTGTATGCCCATAGTACATCATCCAATTTCAAACTCCAGTCTTTTCTATGACTGTTGACCGTTTTTTCCAGGATTTTCTTAATGCTTTGGTTTCTTCTTTCAACCAGACCACTAGTCATAGGATGATATGGTGTGCCAGTCTTATGACGAACACCATACTTTTCAAGCACTTTCTCTAAGGGTTGGTTGCAAAAATGTGTCCCTTCATCACTAATCAAGGCGCGTGGACACCCGAATCTCACAAAAATGTTTTTCTTTAGAAACTTCATGACCGTTTTATGATCATTGTGAGTCGTGGCTTGAGCCTCCACCCATTTGGACACGTAATCTACGCAGACTAAGATGTATTTGTTACCACAAGATGATGGGAATGGTCCCATAAAATCGATGCCCCATACATCAAAGACTTCGCATTCTAGGATGGGTGTCAATGGCATGTCGAAATGCCTTGTTAGAGTTCCAGTTCTTTGGCATCTATCACACGCTTTACAGAAAGCTTCTGTATCTTTAAAGATCGTAGGCCAATAGAAACCGGATTGAGAGATCTTAGCAACGGTTTTCCAAGGACCAAAGTGACCTCCAGGTGGGTCCACCGTGGGCACTTTGCTCAATAATATCGCTACGCGCTTCAGATTCTCGGAACACATCTTCTAAGCGCACCATCTTTACTGATCTTAAATGTATAAGGTTCATCCCAAACGAAGATTTCAAATCGTAGAAGAACTTTTTCTTCTCCTGATAGGACAATTCTGGATCAAGATAACGGGAATGAAGGTAATTTACAATGAAAGAATACCATGGAACATCTGGAGCGCAGCCATCGATAAGCATAATGTTTTCTAGAGGAAAGTAAAGATCTATATCATCAAGATCATCCTTTTCCTCACTTAACATTCTCGAAACATGATCCGCCACGACGTTTTCACTGCCCTTTTTGTCTTTAATTTGAACGTCAAACTCTTGTAGGGTCAGTATCCAACGCAGTAGGCGCGGTTTGGCCTCTTTCTTCGTCATCAGATATCGCAAAGCAGCGTGATCAGTCCACACAATCACTTGAGCTCCCAACAAGTAACTACGAAACTTGTCCATAGCAAAAACTACGGCCAATAATTCATTTTCAGTGGTAGTATAGTTAACTTGAGATTGATTCAATGTGTGACTGGCGTAATAGATTGGCTGGAATTTCCCTTTGATTCTTTGTCCTAAAACAGCACCAACTGCATAGTTTGATGCGTCGCATATAATCTCAAAAGGTAGATTCCAGTCAGGCGATATAAGAATTGGAGTAGAGATTAAACGGTTTTTAAGCTCCTCAAACGCCTGCTTGCAGTTTTTATCAAAATCGAGCTCAACGTCTTCCTTAAGTAAAGTAGACAGGGGCTTGGCTATCTTGGAGAAGTCTTGAATGAATCTTCTGTAAAAACCGACATGTCCAAGAAAGCCTCTCACTTCACGCACATTCTTCGGATAACTCATCTTCTCGATAGCTTCTACTTAGGCTCTGTCTACCTCAATACCTTTGGCGGAAATCTTGTGGCCAAGAACTATTCCCTCATCAACCATGAAATGGCATTTTTCCCAATTGAGTACTAAGTTCTTTTCCACACATCTGGATAACACTTGATCTAGATTGTCAAGACAGTCATCAAAGGACTGACCAAAGACCGAAAAATCATCCATAAAGATTTCCATACACTTTTCTACTAGCCCGTCAAAGATAGCCAGCATACATCTTTGAAATGTAGCTGGGGCATTGCAGAGACCAAATGGCATTCGCTGTAGCGAATGTACCATAAGAAGCGGTGAAAGTGGTCTTTTCTTGGTCACCGGATCAATGGGTATCTCAAAGTATCCTGAATATCCATCCAGAAGCGAGAGAATCGTGCCTGCCCAGACGCTCAAGCATCTGGTCAATGAATGGAACGGGAAAATGATCTTGCATGGTTACTTCATTGAGCTTTCTATAATCGATGCAGACTCTGTAACCAGTGACAAGTCTCAACGCTATTTCTTCTCCCTTCTCATTCTTCTCAATCGTAATTCCACATTTCTTGGGAACTACCTGAGTCGGGGAAACCCATTCACTATCAGCGATGGCATAAATGATTCCCATGTCCAGAAGTTTGATGATTTCTTTCTTAACCACCTCTTGCATATGAGTGTTGAGCCTCCTCTGGGGATGTCTAACACATTTCGCACCCTCATTAGTCTTGATCTTATGCATACAGATGTCAGGAGATATCCCTCTGATTTCTCCTACTTGCCACCCAAAGGATTTCTCGTTCTTTTTCAAGACGTTGATTAATTTCATTTCCTCTAGACGAGACCACTTGGCAGATATAATCAAAGGAAGCTTGTCTCCTTCTCTTAGGAACACATACTTCAGATGTTTAGGCAACGGCTTCAACACCAAATCTGCAGGGGGGTCTTCCAAACTTGATTTAAGTTCTCCACTTTTTAACTCAACATCGCTGAGTTTACTTAGTGGTCCCACTGCCAAAGCTTCTCCTTTCAACAACTCATCCTCAAAATCAGCTTCTAACTGATCTAGATTGACCGCACCATGATTATTCAAATTATCAACCAGTCGCTCATATTCGGTTTACAATAACACCATGACTTGCTTTTCCATGAAATCATCGAAGTCATCAGACATATCCTCAATGGAAAAACCGGTTGGAGGACCAGAGGGTACTTGAATGGATCTGGAGACATTATAGCTTACTTCTTGATCACCAACTCGTATCGTCACTCGCCCACCATCGCAGTCAATGAGGGCTCTAGCTGTGGACAGAAAAGGTCTTCCAAGTATCAGGGGGACATTTTCATCCTTTTCAATGTCTAGGACGTAGCAGTCAAAGGGAAAGGTAAATCTATCAATTTGAACTAGTACGTCTTTTAAGATTCCCGCTGCTTTCTTAGAAGATCTATCAGCGAATTGCAAATTCATGGTAGTGGGTTCTAGAAGATCAATTAAACCCAGTTGTTTGCACATAGACAATGGCATGAGGCTTATAGATGCACCCAGGTCACACAAAGTGTTAGGGAAGACCAGGCCTCCCATTAACACTGTAAGCACGAACTTTCCAGGGTCACCTCACTTGGTTGGTAAGTCTTCATAATTGATCATTGAACAATCCTCACCAATCAGCCTCTCCATTTCTGACAACTTCCTTTTTGAAGAAACGACATCCTTGATGAATTTTGTATACTTAGGCATTTCAATCAAGGCCTCTGACAATGGAAGATTTACCTGAGTATTTTCAAGAGATTCAGCACCTTTTCATACTTCTTATCTTCACTCAAAGGGATGTTACTCTTTCATGGTGGAAATGGAAGCTTTTTCAGATCACTCTCAGAAAAGACTTTCTTCGAAGATGCACTGACAGCATTGTCTTCCAGATCCTTCAACCGAACAGCTTTTTCAATCTTTTTATTAGTTAGGGGATCAGACTCCTGACTTCCACTTGATTATTCACTCCTCAGGGGATCAGCCACCTGAGGACTTCCAGCTTTTTCACCTCTCAGGGGATCAGCCACCTGAGTTCTCTCTTGCAACATAGGGGGGTGTAGGTGCTCAGCTCCCCCTCCTGCCTTATCACTGGCAGGAGGGGCTTGTTGTTTCCCTAGTGATGGGGACCACTTAGTTGAGTACCACTTCTTAAATTCATCGCACTGTCCTCTTCTCTACCGTATGGGATTGAAGGTACGAGGTCAGTGCATTGTCCAATGTTAAATTCGGTTTGAGCAACTTGACCACCCTTTGGATTCTTTTCTGTGAAACTGGGCAGCTGCCCTGGGGGTCTAGAAGCTAACTGTTCAGCCCACTGCCCGATTTGCCTCTCAAGATTTTTCATTGATCTATTTTGCTCCTCCCTAAAGGAGTCCCATTGAGATTTGATATCACTTGAGTACGAGGGGCCTTGAGAGGTTTGGGGATTCTACGAATATGGCTGGCTGGACCGATTCTGGAAAGCAGAATTAGAATTGGTAGGCCAATTCTGATTGAACCTTTGGTTAGAATTGGAAAAATTATTATTTTGGTTCTGAGGAAAACCAGGGTTTTCATTTTGATTCTGATTGAAATTAGAATTCGGATTGAAACTTGAAAATTGATTGAACCCTTGGTTTTGAAGATTATTCTGGCCAGAAAACTGATTGAACCTTTGATTGTTCTGGCCATAGAATGCATTTACTTCAGCATTCTGTCCGTTCATGGGACAGAATCTAGATGTGTGCCCCACCGCGTCACAATTCTGACATGTGACTTGATTGTACTGTCCATAATCATGAACATCATTCACTTGATAAGGTGCAGGGGGATTGAATTGACACTGGCCAATCATGTGGCGGTCGACAAAGACTCTCACAATCTGAACACGAGGGTTCTGTGGAAAGAAGAAGTTTGATTCATCCGATTCAAACTTGAGAAGTTGCCATCCGCTTCGCAAAGATGGCGATCAAACTTTGCATGTTTACCTCCTCGACCTTAGAAGGAGGAGGTGCTTGAATGGCTTGATAAGAGGGATCATAGTTATATTTGGCAATGTCCTCGAACAAAGGCTCCCACCCCCTCATCAGCGTTTTCTTCAAAAACGCCCCACCAGATGAACTATTGACCATGCCTTTTGTAAGCTCGGTCAATCCACTAAAAAAGTGTTGACTTGCCTTTCCAAAGGGCAAGCCATGGTGGGGACACTTTCTAAGCGAGAGACTTGAATCTTTTCAAAGACTCGAAAAGGATTCATTCTCTTTACGGTAGAAAGTGAATATCTCGTTTAAACACTCAAAATTCATCTTTGAAGGTGGAAAATATTGACTTAAAAATTCTTTTTCAAGTTCGGACTGTGGTAATAGATTCAACGGGAGAGAGGTATACCACTCTTTAGCTTCTCCCTTTAAAGAAAATAGGAACAGTTTCAGTTTTATAGCATCCTCACTTACTCCTTGGATGCGTGTAGTACCGCATATCTCTAAGAATGTATGTAAGTGAGTATGGGCATTTTCTGACTGATAACCGTGGAAGATAGATGCATGCTGCATCATTTGAATGAGTCCCGGCTTGAGCTCGAAGGTCTGTATAGTTATGGTTGGGATAACAATAGCCGGGTTGACTTTGACTTCGTCAGGCATAGCGTAGTCCGCCAACGTACGTCTATCTTCAGCAGCCATAATTATGAAGTTTTCGAATTCTTCGGCTAAACTATCCTCTAAATCTTGATCGGCTTCTTCAGAAGGAGCCGTAGAACGGATTTTCCGCCTGTTTGGCCGGACTATGGTCCGCTCTAAGTCAGGGGTATACAGTAATGGTCCCTTTTGACTTCGAGTTTTCATAAACCGAACCAAAATCTGGTGGTTGAAGCCTAAAAACGAAGAAATTAAAAGCCTAAACTAAAAATTAAAGCCTAATAAAAGAAAAGAAAAGAAAAGAAGAAAAAGAAACAAAATTATTGAAGAAGAAAGGAACCAGACGGACGTCCAAAAGTCTGGACGGGCGTCCGGATGGAATTTAGACTGGACGGGCGTTTGGTGGTCCAAACGCTCGTCTGCAGGGCAGAAGACTTGGACGGGCGTCCAAAACCTATGGACGTTCGTCTAAGTGAGCAAAAACAGTTCAGGATTGAAAGTTTTCCAGCGAACGGGCATCCTAATTTCCAGACGCTCGTTTGGAAGCGGGAAAACAAGAACAGAGCAGAAAAGATAGCAGAAAAAAAAAGGGGAAAGAAGAGGAAAAAAAAACAGAAACAGGAAGAGGAACAGATAGAAAGGAAAAACTAATGACGAGGGAACTACAAAGGGAAGACCTTAAACCCTCACTGAAACCCTAATTACCTAATTAAAAATCTACCTAAAACAAGAACAAAAACGATTAAACACAGAAAAAAAACAAAAAACAAACACTAGGCAACCGTTTGGTTCCCCGGCGACGGCGCCAAAAACTTGTTCACGGATTTATCTAATGCAAAATAAACAAGTATTAATATTTATAAATCCGGCTTACCTCAAGTGCAAGGATCGTAATAAAGAGGTTGATACCGGGTCGATCTTACGGGGAACTAACGATTGGTAATCCTAGTTTTTGTTTAACTATGTCACGAAAACTAACCTAAACAGCAAATAAAACTAAACGAGACTGAAAGTAAAGATAACACGAATGTAAAACTGGATAGAAGAATGAATCTAAAGCCAGGGAAAATACGGGTTCCGAACAATTTAAACTACAACTAAACCTAAGATGCAATAAGAAGATTTGACTAAACTAAACAACTCAAGTTTTAAGGGATTAAATTCGAATTATAACGGACAAACGAGCGATTGATCCACCTATCCTAACAAGTATCAACTCTTATCTCGATTATATTGCGTTTTCTAACCAAGTTGTGATTTCACCTTGTTTAAAACATGAACCCTAATTTCTTAGATAGTTCACCTATTAATCTATATCTTTCGATTTAAGGATTAATGACTCTACTAATCGAAGGTGTAAACTCTAACGTTTGTAACCTAGAAATCTAACCTATTAACTCTCGTTATATAGATTAAACAACTATTCCTTATCACGATGATCTAATGTTTATATGACTTTCATCAACATAAAACAATCAAACATGCACATCTTTCGATATAATTGTAATGAACAATATAGAACATGATAAAGGAAACAACTTTAGATAAAAACTCACAATATAATCAAAGAAACAGAATCAAAACGTGTTGGATAGGCTTCACAATGCTCGTTTGATGAAGGCTTAGCCTCTAAACATCCTCTTGCAACTCGAAATTGTAGAAGAAAAGTACATAAAAACTACTAATTTTAATCTAGAATTTGAATCATAAAAACTGGAATAAAAAGTGTAAAAACGCAGCCTAAAGCCGCCCCTAGGTTTAGGGTTTTCAGTAATGTGTATATGGTATGAAAAACGCGACTATATATAGAGAAATAAGTCGGTTTGGGCAAAGTCGGCGTATGGACGCCCGTCTGGGAAGGGTGAACGCCCGTCCAGAAAACTCCTTAAACTCTCTGAATCGATTTTCCTGTCTTGGACGCTCGTTCAATGGGTCTGGACGCCAGTTCATCAAATATCTCAAGAATCTATACTGATTTTGCACCTCTGGACGCCAGTTCATCAAATATCTCAAGAATCTGTACTAAAGGAGCCTAGACGTGCGTTCAGCTTGATCAAAATTTGATTTTCTCATCTCTATCTCTTTTCTTCTATCCAATTTCTTCCTTATCTCTTTTTCATCAATTAAATCCGACACTTATCTTCATTTAATCATCTTTTGAACCGCAATTATGCATCTACACGTCATAAAAAACATCGCAAAGTGTAATAATATTCAAATAAACATAAAATCATCAATAAAACACATAAATTAACCAATTTTTGCGATTAAACCGTTTAAAAACTCATTTGCTCAATAAATCCATTAAACACTCGTTTCATATGCAAATTATACAAATATGAGGGAAATTATCATAAAATATATCAATATAAATCGTATAAATTCACCCTTAACAATGATCATCTGCTTTTTGTTGATCATTTAAGTAGGTCTCCTTACTGGTTAATTCAGCTTTTGCTTTATCCAGTTCTTTCTTTAATATTTTATTCTCCTTTCTTAGATCCTTGCATTCCTTTTCCAGAATTTCATGATTCATTTCAATTTCATCAAATTTAGTCATGAGATTTTGGACTAGGTCTGATGTATCCAATGGGAGACTAGAAGATTGTGCAGTGTTAGATGTGGATGCATTTGATGAGGAACAGGAACAAGATGTTACCTCAGTTTCATCTGATTCTTTAGCCATTAGACATAGGCTTGTTCCTCAGTGTCTGAACTGTCACCTTCATCTTCATCTAATTCTTTGGTCATGAGGCATAGACATGCTTTTTCATTGTTTGCGCTATCTTCTTCATCACTGTCATCTGTGTCATTATCAGATGATATTTCATTCTTTTCACTGCTGGATTCAGCCTTGAGTGCCTTCTTGCTTTTCCTCTTTTCAGATGCTTTGTATTTCTTCTTTTCATCATCTTTGTCATTTTCTTCAGGACAATCAGCCTTGAAGTGACCCTTCTTATTGCAGTTGAGGCATCTGTATTCATCATCTTTCTTCTTCATTTCTTTATTTGAGATTGACCTCTTGTTTGATGATGAATTTCCTTTGAAAGTCTTCTTTTTGCTGAACCTGTCAAAGTGTTTAACTAATAAAGCTACATGTTCTTTAAGTTCATGTGTCTCTTTGCTGATGCAATCGGCAAAGTTACTTTCTTTGAGTGCAACCAAAGTCACGATGATTTTGTGTGTCTCTGCCGGAGCATCATCTTCACCGTTCAATTTGAATTCATGATCTTTTAATTGGGACATCAGTTTCAGAGTGTCAGTGCTTGCATGATTTGTTGTTCCTCTGATTACTGATGTTATGATCTTCCATCTTTCAGGTAGTCCTCTCAAGATCTTCAAGCATACATCTTTCTGGGGATATGTGTGTCCAAGTCATTGCGATTCATGATAATGCTTGAGAATCTGTTGTCCATTTGATCAATGGATTCACCAGCCTTCATTTTGAAGTTCTCCAATTTCTGTTTTGCAACAGATAATTTGTTTTCTTTAACTGCTTCAGATCCTTCATTTATCAATGATAGCTTGTCCCACATCTCCTTTGCTGTTTTGCAGTCTTTGATTCTCATGAACATGTTGCTATCTAGGGTCTTCAAAATCATGTCTTTTGCAACAAAGTCCAGATTTGCTCTTCTCCTGTCATCCTTGGTCCAATCCTTTTTAGGTTTTTCAATTTCCTTCCATTGATCTGCTCATGTGCCTACCACAGTAGTGATTATGATTGGTCCTTCATTAATTACATCCAGCATCTCTCCATGAGTTGCTGCAAGATGCGATAGCATTCTTATTTTATATTCATCAAAATTATTAATATTAAAAACAGGTACTTTTGACAAGAAGTTTGAGGAATCCATAAGTGCAAATGAAGATATAAATGTAAATGTATAGAAAACTCAGATTTGAAAATTGCTTTGAAAATATGTGATCTCCTTGTTACCAGAAATTAGATCCGAACAGGTTCTGATACTAGGAACACTGCTCCGATACCAATTGTTGGTCCCAGAGAAGGGTGAAACTATAGTCAGAGGGGGGGGGTGAATGACTATAGTGGAGTTTCAAAAACTTTTCTTTTGTTTAAAAGCTTTTGGGCAGCGGATAAGTCCCTTCTTACTATGTTGTTTTCAAATCAGTTTAGACAATCACATATATAAGTTATGATCTAGGCAATTTAAATAAATGCTGTAAAGTAAATTGTAGAAAGTAAATTGACACAAGGCTTATAGTGGTTCAGGGTAGTGTAATCCCTTAATCCACTCTTCTCCTGTGATGATCGGAGGAATTCACTATTGTTTTCACAGATACAATAGTATGATTGTCCTTGGCTTCCCAAGCTTCACAATCTACAAGACTATCACTCATTGACTGCAAAAGCTTCAGTGATTCAGTCTCTTTTGCTGCTTCTTGAGATCAAAATCCTTCAACCGCTATCACAGATTCAACTCCTTCTCAGATTGCCTCTGATTCAGTTGCTTCAGTTTGATGTGAATGTGATTCACACACTTGCTTGATCAATCTCAGTGCTGAATATGACTTTGTAGCTCTGATATCTGAGTTGATCACTAGATGTATCCTTGTAAGTTCAGAGAGAAGGCTTTTCAAATTGATAGAGTTTCTGCTTGATTTTTCTTTTCAGATCGTTGTTTTTTTCTTTGTCTGTCAATGCCTTCTATTTATAGCCTTGAATAACCTTGATTTGAAATTCTGTTCGTTGGCTATATTAATGAGGAAATAATCCTTGATTTTATTTTTGATTCCCCCTTAATTGCATTCTCATTGATTTGAGTGATCGGATTCTTTCTTCAAACGTATAGCAGAAAATCCGTCCTTGATTGATCCTCTATTGATTGTGCATTTAATGCATGATCTTTTGAATCTTCAACGTATATTAAATCTGATCTGGTAAGTGTTACTTCGCCGTTTTCAGAACGGTCGAGTGATCCTTCTGACTTAGCCGATTTAGATCTTCCTTCACCGTTTTGTCTTCACTCAGCCGAAAGTCAGTTTACTTTGCCGATTCACTGTTTTCTTCTTTGCTTCAGTTTAAGGAGAATCTTTGTACTTCACGGATCCTTGATTGGGGTGAGATCAGTGTACACCATATTTGAACATTAAGTTTTATCACTTAAAGTGTAACTTGGACTTATCCAAGGATCACAGACTTCCTTGGTTATAAGTCAGACCATTAATGTCTTCATTGCTTCTCTGCTGGCGCTTGGCTAGCTTCACTCTGCCGAATATCTGTTTTTACTTTGCCGTCCTACCAACTAGTACAATACTTGTCTGACTCAACTTATACAACATGTCAGACTCTAAGTAAAGACTTATACAGAGAATCCTAACTTATTTCAGGCTTGCTATAACAGCTAGTATGGCCATCATCAAAACATAATAGAATGTTCCTAACATTATGGAAGGCGACAGTCTCAATGTCGTTCATTGTTTGTGCTCGAATGATGAAGACTGGTCTGGTATAGGAAACATTATTAAGGGATGCAAAGATATTTCTTCTCATTTTGCCATGATTTATTTCCCTTATGTCAAGTGAAAGGGCAATCACGCCTCTCATTTATTAGTTTCGCTAGGGTCTCCTTTGATTCCTCTAGTTAAATAGGGTTCTTCCCCCTATTGAACGCTTGTATAGCCGATTTGTCTTAATAAATTTCCTCTTTTCCTAAAAAATTGAATAATCAATAAATAACTAATATTTAAATATAATACATCTTGTCAAAACTATATATACAATGCAACCTATTACACTTTTTGCAACTAAAAAAATTAGAAGAAGAATAACTGCGAAAAAACATGCAGGTTGTTAATTATCTAGTTCTTTGTTTACTCCTCTCTGCTTTTGCTTCAAACGCCGTTGAAGACTCATCAATGGATGCCAAGACTTAAACGAATCTCTATCGCTGCAACTTAGTAGCGATGGATGTCTCCCGGAAACTTCTTGTTTCTGGAAGCTACCTTGATTACGATTTTATGGATCTAGAAAATCCTACGTGTGTGCAAGACGAATGTAAATGCACCTCTTAAACTTTCACTTGTCTGCCGGATGGACTGGGCAATTACGGAAAGATAATGCTATTATCACAACAACTGCGTTGGAATTATTGACACACACATTTCTACGTCATTTATTATGAACTCTTATAACAATCAACGTGTCACACATGATATGATCGATGGGAAAAATACATGAAATTTTACTATGGTGAGTCCTTACTACTAAAGAGACTTGTTTTTAACACATAAAAAAAGAATTAAGACTAGTTTTATATGTATATAAGAAAAAAAAAATAAAATCATGATGCTTTTACGTGCATTTCTGAAATACACACAAAGGCACAGGGGCTTTTGTGTGTTGTTTTCATGCTTTTGTAGTATAGACGCCACGTAGAAGAATTTCTGGAGAAAGAGTGTTCTGCCAATTATTGTGACATATCTATTGTGGCATTAATATTTTCCGTTACGTAAAACGATGGATATACAACTAAAAGTTTAAATAATGTCAACACCTAGCATTATCTTGATGTACGTTACAATTGAAAAATATGGGGTATGATCATGTAGTTAGGTGTAAAAGTTACGTAGATTTTTCATTGTAAACGTATCATCTTTCCATAAGTAACTGTCGATTAACACTAAAGTTGATTGCGGGCTAGGAATCTACGGCCAGACTATGACTTCATATTGCTCGGCACTTTTATCTCTTTTATCCTTAAGTATTTCCGGTTTTTAAGAAAATAAATAAAGGCAAGTCTATGTTAAGTATAAGAAATTCTTTCACACACCCTCCACGTGTGCATTGAACCATATTAGATGCATGTGTATAAAAAGATAAATATTGCTTTGTCTACTGACAATGACACTAAAGTAAAATTAACCCCTATCAAAAGATAGCTAGGATTCGGGGAAAAAAAACGAGAAAAGTAGGTATAATTCCACCTTTGTCACCCTAATTAACCTTTAACCCACACTATTTTTTTAGTCGTAATAAGGACAAAATAATTTCTTCAGACTAAATTACCCCTGATATTGATGAAGTTTGTAGTGTTACAAACACAAAATAAAACACGGAATTATTATTGATGAACTGAAAGTTACAAGTTAAGTGTACAATTCAATTGATCATGGGGTATTTATAGCATGATACCCATCATTGGTCAATTAGAAGTACGTTACAAATGGGTACAACAAACTTATAACATAATAACTGTTTTCTAGTCCACATTATACTCAGCAGGATGCTGCGTCTTTACATTATCAACAGGCTGTTGTGTGTCAGCTGAGTGTGTCATCAAATTGCACTCAGCATTCCCTTCAGCCTCTATACTATAGCACCCCCCTCAAGTTGAGAGTGGTAAATGAACAGCTTGCACTCAGCATTCCCTTCAGCTACTTGAACTCCGGAAGATCTTGAAATTCGTAATTTTTCTAGTAGATAAGAGAAAATAGGTGCATCCAAGGCCTTGGTGAGGATGTCGGCTACTTGTTCTTTTGTGTTGAGTGGAAGAAGTTTGACAAGTCTTGATTTGACTTTGTCTCTCACGACATGGCAGTCAATTTTAATATGTTTTGTTCATTCATGAAGGACTGTGTTATGAGCAAAGTGCATTGCACTGGTATTGTGACAAAATAACACACCAGGCAACTGAACTGGAACTTGCAAATCCTGTAGTATATAAATCAGCCACAGGATTTCACAATCTGCATTTGCCGTAGCCCTGTATTTAGCCTCTGATGAGCTTCTAGCTATAGTTGTTTGTTTCTTGGCCTTCCAAGAGATTGAAGCATCTCCCAGAAACATCATATAACCTGATACTGAGCTTCTTGTTTTAGGACAACCTGCCCAATCACTGTCTGTAAAACCTTTAAGGACAAGGTTGTTGTATGCTAGGAATAAGATTCCTTGACTAGGATTAGACTCCAAATACCTTAGCAGCCTATAAGATGCCTTCATATGATTTTATGTAGGAGTGTTAGAAATTGACTTAGTTGCTGAACGGCAAAGGCAATATCTGGTCTGGTGAAGGTAAGATAGATAAGTTTTCCCACTAATAATCTGTAAGCAGTATTATCCTCTAAAACGGGTGAATCACCATGCTGTAAGGTTTTCTTAGACTCCATAGGTGTCTTAGCAGGTTTTGCTCCCAAAAATTCATATTCTTCTAGGTTATTAAGAGTGTATTTTCTTGAGAAATTGATATGCCTGTAGGTGTCCTAGCCGCTTCAATGCCTAGGAAATATCTCAATTTTCCAAGATCTTAAATAGTGAATTGCTGGAGCAGGGCATCCTTAACTTGCTGAATTAACTTCTCATTAGGGCTTGCAGCTATGATGTCATCTACATTAACCAGCAAAGCACTAACGGACGGTCCTGGCCCTTTTGTGAATAAACTATGGTCTTTTTTAGATTATGAATCCTTGAGCCTCCAAAGATTCAATCAATTTGAAATTCTATTGTCTGCTGGATTGCTTGAGGCCATACAATGACTTAGTAAGTCGGCAAACATGATTTGGTTTGGTTGCTGCACAACTGAGGGTAACTGCATGTATACTTATTCATGCAAATATCCATGTAGAAAGGCAGTGTTGACATCCATCAGATGTAGATGCCAATTATTGGTTGCTGCTGCAAGTAAGGCTCTAACTATAGTAATCTTGACAACAGGAGAGAATGTTTCTTGATAATCAATCCCATATGTTTGAATGTAGCCTTTTACTACTAGTCTAGCTTTATATCTCTCTACTGAACCATCAGGGTTGAGTTTGATTTTGTACACCCATTTGCTGTTAGGTGTAGTGCCCGATAAACAATTTCTGGAATTGTTTTTGATAGGATTTATAATTCATCTTAATATTTTCATCTATGCTTATATTAATACACTGCTGAAAACCGTAAGTATATAGGTATGTAATTACATAACTCAGTGTATGGCATACACACGAGGATTGAGTTAGTGATGATATGCTTAAAACTAGTTAGTCCATGGTGAATTTAATCAGAGTATGGGTCTCATGATTAATATACCAATAATGCGCCCAGAACACTTAACGGTGTGACCGTCTTGTCCAGACCTTCGGTATAGGGTACCTAGTGGGACATTTATATATGATGTCTATCATATAGGACTGGACCGATTTGATTTGAATTCTCGATATAATTCCATGATCGAGAAATCTTATCGAATCACAAGATGATCATATATGCATTAATCTCAATCATGATGTGATCCCAGTCTACTGCTTGGTTCAAAGTAGGGTTTGATGTGTTAGTTAAGATCACTTGGATACATGTGATCTGAACACTTCTCGTTGGCACTATTCGGGAATAAGTGAGTAGTCTGTGACTTCACAGATATGGAATGCATTCCTTCCTACGGGAAGTAGACAGATAGTTCCCTTATTTGTTAATCCTAGAAACTGATCGATGGGCCCAGTTCATATTATATTAGTTATGAACTAATTGATCACTAGGGGGTTAATGGTAAATAAGGATAAAATGTTTTTATATGGGTCTACGGTGATAACCCAAATCAAAACGAACAGTCTATGGAGGATTTATCTGTATGTAATGATTATATCAATGGACGTTTTTACTCAATGATTAGAGTGTAAGTATATATCTATAATTGATAGAGTTCAGTTTCAGGTTTATGGTGGCATAATCCCGGAATTAATTGATTGAATAAGAATTGTTCTGTTCGATGAATAATTTTATTTAATTTATTGTAGCTACTGGTTATAGGTCCATGGTCCCCGATGTGGCTCCTAATAAGCATATGTTTCTTGACATTGGGCCTGAATGATAATTAAATAGTTGGACTATTTAATTGATGTGCGAATAATTATTTAGTGGGCTAAATAATTAAATACATGGAAAAGACATTTTTCGTTGACTCGGCCCATTATGTGAAATTTCGTGTGCTAGCCTTATTTGACTAGGGCATGACGTGTTCTACATGTTGTGATTAGAGAGAAATTAGTTTTCTTGGATAATTACATGTCATGTGATTAATTGTTTATTTGTTAAATAATTAATTGGGAGAATTAGATATTATCTATTATATATATCTAAATTAGTTATAGAATATATTAGATTTATCTTGCATTTAATAAAGATTATTATGATTGATTATTTAATTAATTATTAAATCCTTGGAGGACAAGGATTTCTCTCCTATATAAAGAGAGTTGTCCTAAGACTTTTATGATGATATAACACATAATGTACATACATACACACAAAATAAGCTAAGGAATTCGGCCAAAGCTTAGGGTTTGAGGTGGGAAAATCTTCGGGATTTTCCGGGTAGCATATTAAGGAGGTCAAGCATCAAGGATCAACATCCACCGGTTGTTTCTTGGAGATACACATCGGAAGATCGTGGCATCTCAACTATTCGGATCTCGGCTTCTCAATCTTGGAGTTCATTCTTTTTGATTGGTAAGTAGATCTCACATTCTTGTAGGTAGATCTTAAATTATGTAGTTTAATTTTATATGATCGTGATCCTCTTGTTTATTCCGCTGCGTAATCGGGCGGATCTAGATCCATCTGGTGATATTACATCCAACAAGTGGTATCAGAGCCTCTGATCTATAAATTAAAGTATATAATTGATAGATGTAGGAGTGGAATTGCATGTAAATTTTTTTTTAATATGCATATGTGATTGGTTGTTGTGGTTGAAGAGAAGGATTGGGGTTGGCACTGTTTACCCTTTAGATCTATTGTAAACTCATATAAATTCATTATATGAGTATAGGAAATCTTAGTAATTTATTTGTTGATGTAATTTTAAATTTCCTAGAAATAGATCTGTTTTGTTTCTGTTCCATTTATCTACTTTTCCTGTTGATTGAGCCGAATAAACGACGATCCCTCCGGTCAGAATAAGGATCATAAGTTGATGATCAAGCCCTCAAAATTTGGTGTCGATCGGAGTCCGTCTCGGTATCAGATGGCAGCTATAAAGTTACTACTGTAACTGAAAAGCACAGCGGCCGTAAAAACCCTAGCTGTGAGTTCATCGAATTTCTGGAAGAGTTTGGAACGTTGAAACATACATCTGACCGTTCAGATTGACTAACATGGAGTTTTGAACAAGCCCTACAAATTTCAGGTCGATCGGGTTTTGTCCCGTTGCTCGATCAGCTCCGGGAAGACACTGCTGCGCCGCAGTTAATAAACAGATGCAGCAGTTGGATCGGCAGATTCCTGGAGAAAATTGGGCCATCGAAACTCGGATCCAACCATCCATATTGAAGCAGGAGGAGTTCAGAATAGGCCCATAAATTTTTGTGACAATCAGAGTTCGTTTGGATGCCCGATGATCGAAACGGAAAAGCAACAGATTGTATTAGAAACTAGTAAACCCTAGTTAGTGTTAATTTATTTATTTTCTAATAGGTTAGATACGGTGGTGCCAATGGTCCATCTTGAAAATTGCTTAGGATGTATGCGTAGAACCGGAAAATTGTCATGACATGCATCATATCATGAATTCCACTCCATATGCATACATGTAGCTATTTAATTCTGGATAATTAATTAGGCATGTATTCAACTCGATTAATTAGTTTAATATTTAATTAATTGTTGTGGGAATTAATTATTTTAAAAACTAATTAAAGAACCGAGGAATCGGGTTTTGTCAATCGTTAAGTTTTCAGTGATGGATTCTCGGTGAATCCCACCTTAAACCGGAACGAGATTGCAGGTTTGTTCCGTAGTGTCTACGGGAAAGTTTGACAATTTAAGAAATCGGAAAAGCATGATACATGGGTTCGGAAATGGTCTAACTATGGTTGGGTAAGTTCAATTGAGATATGGCTTGATCGACTCACTCTCCATGTGTGACGATTGCACGGGGGTTCGGCAAGACTTAGCATATCCGACAAGCCTTTACGGCTAAATGGGGCTTCTCTTAGCCGGATCCGACCGACAGTCACATATGTTCCAACGAATAAGATGGGTAGGCTTACCTACATCACCGACACCATTCGGGTAGATGATTTGTTGTTACTTAAAATATTGTCAAGTCCAAAACCGCAATCAGTAAACCCACCACTTGTTCAAAATATTCAGTGACAGCGGGGAAGGCGACAGCTGACCCCACGGCCTCTACTATAGATGCAAGCAAGTGAGAGAATATTGACGCCTCGTGGCGCTTTGATTTCGGCCCCCTTCGGTTGGTGTTCACCGCTATCAAAATTCAAGTCTTGGTCTCCAAATGGATAGGATCTTGAGGACTCGCCGATTCACTGACCTGCCCTACGTAGGCATACTCAGGGCGTACTTAAAAGTCTGATATAGTAGGTCACACTCATCAGGATATTTTAGGAAATATCTTGGCTGAAAAAGGAATTAAGGTAATCGACGATTAAAGTATGGGATGTACGACTCCCATGAGATGTTTGATTCTCAAAGTTTAATCATCGAGAAAGATTGTCTCAGTTTAACAGTCATTGTGCTGATACCGACCCCCTAGGCGGCGGTATGATGTGAGGTTAAATCCTTGGAATGGTAGGATATAATTTTACAGTTTATAATTCCTAAAATTTATCTAGTTGTGTATGTATGAATTTTTTCTGTCAATTTTGTTCACAACTATCATCTCTAGGCTACTAAACTGCTAGTGTAATGACTTCGTTAAAAGTGGAAAGTAACAAGAACGTTGAACTCATCGAAGAATGCAATTAAATTTCGGAAGAGATATTCCTCTTGAGCCTTTAAATCTTAAGTGACATAGTATAGGTATGTCACTATTGTCACTCGTGTTGAACGAGAGACGCACCTAGTTCAAAGATGATGTAGAACTATATAAAATTCTATTAGTGAATTTTAATTGTGTGATTAATCACACAAGAAATTTCTAATTGAAAAATTGGAAAATCATAAATAAAGTGTTGCTAGTTAGATGGTATTTGGAACCAATAAACTAGTGGGAGCTTTATTCTAATGATTTGTTGTTTTTCTGAATCATTAAAAATGTGTAAGAGACTGCCCAAGAGTTTTTCCATTCCTGGAAAAACATGAATAAAGCATTACTAGTTAGACGGTATTTGGAACCGATAAACTAGTGGGAGCTTAGTTCTGGTGATTTTCTAATCTCTGAAAAATCAAAATAAAGCAATGCTGGTTAGATGGTATTTGGAACCGATAAACTAGTGGGAGCTTTAACCTTATGATTGATTGATTTATTAGAAAAATCAAATAGTCCAAACGAGTAACACTATCATTAGACATCCCACAGTTCACGAGTAGTGTCTACTCAAATGACCTTCTAGTTCAAGACTGTTTCCATATAAGGAAAGACAAGAATGGGAAAGAATGTCTATACGTATTAGTCATCTAAACTAAGTAGTTTTAAGGCTAAACCGTAATATTAATAAATAGAAAATCAAAGGACAAGGAAAGTGATTTCGGATCAATGACCAATGCATCCTTACCGATTTCCTCGAAAGCTAAGTTCTTTGGAAGAACAAGAGAGCTATGCATTAAACGATAAATAGAGTAGACAATGGGCAGTTATTTCAGCTAGAATAGTGAGAGTGATATAAGAAAATGAATTTCAGAATCAATCCTTGAATATCACAGAAAATTTATTTTCTGTTTTCAGATTCGTTGGAACAAATGGATTCACTTTCAATTCGATAATTTGTTTGTCTTATAGAAAGTGAATATGACATTTGTCGCACGAATCCAAGACTCGGACTTTTGTTTGATAAATTCAGAACCACTAAGAAATGCTGAAAAGGTTTATGTAACACATCTTAAACTATTAAAGGCAAAAGGTTTCTGTTTTTAGATAAACACTTCTTCATACTCTATTAATTAGTGCATATTTCCTAAAGACAAGATCTGAAGACTGGATTAGGGTGATTCCTATCTCCCAGTCAAGGAACACTGTCTCATAAGGAACAATGACTAAGCTTCCTTTCAATCGGGAAAGGGTAAAAGATTGAAAGAAGTAACATAGCTTGTTCGTAATGACCTTCGGGGTCTTATGAAAGATACAAGTTAGAAGGATCTTCTGAGTAGTGACATCTCGGCAGATGACTACTCGAAACGCCAGTAAGATTATCTAAAATATCTGGAGGTATCTCTGATTTTACCAGAGATAGAGTATTCCATGCTCAGTAATAGACCATAGCATAGTCTTGGGACTGATGCCCGGCCTGCCTCCCCGTGGAATTTATCCACTGAGGGACAACAACATAAATTTGCCTCATATAGTTATTAATGTGCTACAATACACTGCTTAACTCATTTAAGATATTGGTTGCGAAATAACGGTTTACACTATCATGTAAAACAAAGAAGTCTACCTAGAAGATGGTTACAAATTTGTGGATAAGGAGTGAATTCGGTTCACCCCACTTCCGTCAATATAGGCATTTAGCACTTAGTGCTTGAAGGTAGGATTGGAAATTTTGCGTACACATTCAGATGATGACTTTTCATACAATATCTTATATGTTGAGTAAAGGTTGGTTATAAGATTCTTAAGATCAAAAAGTGACGGTTATACTATCAAAACCCTTTCTGAAAGGGTCTATGAATAACAACCTTGGACTTTGGAGTACGGTTACTCAAGGTAGTTACTAACTGATTAGATCAGACCACGTCCAACATTGGTTGTTGGTGAACACTGATAATTACTACAATATCATAATATCGATCCACCTAGAATGCAATGGGAGTATGGTTTAACAATTACCTTTTGTGGTTTTCTGTAGACTTTGAAGTTCACAGAGGTGATTGATAACCTATGGTTCCTTATGGGCTGTATAGGATTCTGATCATAGAGGTTGGTTTAAAAACCCAGTGAATGGAGTTTTGGTACTCCAGTTCTGCTCACACTCTAGTAGAACCACCTGAGTATCTTAGACCCATTTGGAGTAATTGGATCTACATGATAAGAGTCGAATGAATAGTAAATTTTAACTTTCAACGCAAAGCTGATTGGTCTAAGGGTAATTCCCTAACAAGTAGGGAGTTAACCAGACCGTGAACTCTCTCACCACTCGGTCTTGTTTGATTTCGTTAGAAAGCTGAAAATAGGGGTGATTCCCTAGGTCTTTCTTGCCGAACAAACAGAATCTAAATTCATTCGGAACAGAAAGGTTTTAGCTAAGAACAAATGGCAGATTCATTAGAAAGCAGAAAATAGGGGTGATTCCCTGAGACCTTTTGCTGATCAATCGGAATCTGAATTTATTCGTGACCAAGGCTTATATCCTTTGTGGATTAAAGAAAACCTCTAGGTCATTGAAAAGTCACATATTTCGAGTATGTGGGACTTAACCAGAATATTGATAAGTCTTTCATAGACTGGATGTCAGTATTGATAAAGTAGTATATACATTAGTGTTCATGAATGGTAACACTGAAACAGTTGGAAACAACATGGGTGTGTTATCTGAAGTAAGAAACTGACATGCCAACATTCTCTTTATGAAAGAATCAGACTACATTCTAAAGGATTTGATTCGGTCAAATTCCCGAGAATATATGACTGGCCATCCCATCTATCCTAATGGTTAAGATGATTTTGCATATCGGTATGCAATATTCAACAAAGAAGTCCTACCCTACCTCTCACGGAATGCTTCTCTAAACTTGAGGATGAATAGAAAATGGGATAGACTGTCTTTTGATAAGAGAAAATCAGGTAATTACAAGTTAATCGAATCTTGGATTCGGGTATTAAATAGCAAGTTTAGTACGCCCTCAAGTATCTTTAGAGAACGAGGAATATATGCTGGTATATTCGGGTGCGAACGTGAATATAAATGATTACACTGATTCTGACTTTAATTCAGATTAAGGATTATCATGAAGTCGATCTCGGGCTCAGTGTTTACCCGTGTGATTATGACTTTAAGTCAGATTGAGGATTTCCTTCCATATCTGGGAGTAATTCCAGATCTGGTAAGCCGATACCACTTCATTGTGAAAACAATGGAGAGGTAGCTGATAAGGATCTTCACAGTCACTAGAGGTAAAAAAATGATATTGGGAGAGTACCACCTGATTGGATGGACTGGCGACGTTTCGATCCTAAAGATCGTCTCGAGCTGACAACCTAACGGATCAGTATACTAAGTCGCATGGCATTTAGATGTTGCATACTCACCGAATCACTGACCGACCCTGCGGCGGCACACTCGGAGTGTATTTTCACATCTAAATGGTTTGATGCACTTGGCGAGTACAGAATTGAGGGATATATCTCATTTGCTTTTAGAGCAAGTGGGAGAATGTTGTGTATAAGGGGTATGCTCTAAACAATTAATCACTTGCCTTTCGTGCAAGTGGGTGATTGTTAGGTGTAGTACCCGAAAGACAATTTTTGTAATTGTTTTATACAGGATTTATAATTTATCTTAATATTTGCATTTATGCTTATATTAATACACTGCTGAAAATCCTAAGTATATCGGTATGTAATCACATAACTCAGTGTATGGCATACACACGAGGAATCAGTTAGTGATGATATGCTTAAAACTAGTTAGTCTGTGGTGAATTTAATCAGAGTATGGGTCTCATGATTAATTAACCCTAAGGTGGCATACTCGGGGTCTACCTAAAAATCTGAAATAGTAGGTCACATTCATTATGGGTATTTTTGGTAATACCTTGGCTGAAAAAGAAAGGTAATTGGGGATTAAAGTTGGATGTTCGATTCCATTTTAATCATTGAGAGAGAAAGATCTCAATTTAGTCGTCACCTCTTTGACCTACCCTAAGACAGCACTGAGGTGTGAGACTAGATCCTTGGAATGGTAGGGTAGACTATACACTTAGTTTATAGTTCCTAAAATCAATGAGTAGTGTATAATTTGGATTTATTTTCTGTCAAATTTATTTACAACTATTTATATATCTCTCTAGGGTACTAGACTGCTAGTTTTAAATTGACTAGTAACGACTTCGTTAAAACTGGTAAGTAACTAGAACATTGTATTTATTAATCTCACATGCGATCAATTTTTCAGAAGAGATATTTCTCTTGAGCCTTCAAGACTTAAGTGACGTAAATAAGTATGTCACTGCTGTCACTTGTGTTGAACGAGAGACAACCATAGTTAGTTTCAAAGATGTTTGGGACGGTAAAATTCTTTTAGTGAATTTTTAATTGTGTAGTTTTTACACAATAAATTTTTTAATAGGAAAATTGGAGAATCATAAATTAAAGTGTTACTAGTTAGACGGTATTTAGAACCGATAAGCTAGTGGGAGCTTTAATTTTATGTTTTTCTGATTTATTAGAAAATTAGTCCCACTGGGTAACGCAATCACTAGACATCCCACAGTTCACAAGTAGTGTCTACTCAAATGAACTGCTAGTTCAAGACAATTTCCTTTTAAGGAAAGTCAAGAATTGGAAAGAATGTCTACAAGTGTTAATCATCTAAACTAAACAAGTTTGAGGCTAAACCAAAATATTAATAAAAGGAAAGTATAGGATAAGGAAAGTGATTTCGGATCACTGACCAATGAAACCTTAGCGACTTTCTTAAATGAGTAACTCGACTCAGGAGCTAAGTTCTTTGGAAGAACAAGGAAGCTTTGCATTAACGATTGATAGAGTAGACAACGGGCAGTAATTTCAGCTAGAATAGTAGGAGTGGTATGAGGAAATGAATTTTGGATTCGATCCTTGAATATCACGGAAAATTTATTTTTCTGTTTTAAGATTCGTTGGAACAAATGGATTCACTTTCAACTCGACATATCGTTGCCTCATAGAAAGTGAATATGACATTTGTAGTATGAACCCGAGACTCGGACTTTTGTTTGATAAAGTCAGAACCACTAAGAAATGTTGAAAAGGTGTAACTCGTCTTAATCTATTATAGGTGAACGGTTTCCGTATTAAGATAAGATTCTTCAAAATCTATTAATTAGTGCATATATCCTAGAGATAAGACCTAACGACTGGCTAAGGGTGATTCCTATCTCCCAGTCTCGGAACACTGTCTCAAAGGAACACTGACTAAGCTTCCTTTCAATTGGGAAATGGTAATAGATTTGAAGAAGTAACATAGCTTGTTCATAATGACCTTCGGGGTCTCGTGAGAAATACAAGCTAATATGAGCTTTTGAGTGGTGACATTTTGTCTGATAACTACTCGAAACATGATTTAGTTTATCTAAAGAATACGAGGAGGAGTCTCTAATTTTGGCAGAGAATAGAGTATTCCATGCTCAGAAATTGGCTATCACATAGTCTTGGGACTGATGCTCGGCCTGCCTCCTAGTGAAATGTTTTTCACTGAGGAAGAAACCATAGACTTGCCCTATATAGTTATTGATGTGCTACAATACAATGCTAAACTCGATTAAGATAATTGGTTGCAAAATAACGGTTAACATTATTATGTAAACCGAGAAGTCTACCTAGAAGATGCTAGTGAATTTATGGATAAGGAGTGAATTCGGATCACACCACTTCCGTAAATGTTTGCATTTATCACTTATTGGTTGTGTTGGAAATAAAATTTATGTTTTGATGATAATTTATCTTATTTATTATAATGTTGTATTAACCCCATTTGATGAAGTGCTGAAGCCAGCTGTTATAGTGAAAAGCTAAAAGATGTCTAGAACTGAATGTATAAGTTTTATTAGAGTCTGATTTTTGTATAGGTTACATCAGACAAGCACTGTAATTATTAGTGTGTCGTAAAACTGAAAACTGGGAATCAATTAGAGAACTGGAATTCATCAAGACAAACAAACTGACTCAGATACACCTACTGAAGAAGGTAAGTTCGCTGAGAGTTACAGACTCAATTGGCTTATCTAGAAGATGGAAGAACTGAGGGACACAGACTCAGTTATTGAAGATGGAAGAACTGAGGAATCAAACTCAGTTATGAAGATTAATAGTCGAGACTGTAAAGTTGGACTTCAGGCAAGATTGTGGTAACCTAAACTGACTTTATAGATCTTGTATGAAGACCTAAGAATCATAAGGTCAAAGAATTCTTAGATAATAAATGTATCATGGTGTACTCTGATTAAGTCAATTGTAATCAGATGAAAACTGGAGTACTGATATTTGAAGAAGAATAAAATCTCAGTTAATGCTCCAAGTCAGTTAGGAAACTGATAAGTGAAAAACTGACAAGGAAACTCAATTTTATAGGTCAGCCATCCAACAAACTGAAAGTACAATCGAACGTTGTAAAGAAAGAAATTTCATTGGATGAGTCACTGACACAGCAGGAGCGGTCAGAAAATATAACCGTTGCAAGATATACAATTCAAATAAAAGCCAGATGAACGTTGGACTTCACACTATAAATAGAAGACTTTGCACCTACAACAAACATATAGAGAACAAGAGCATATACAAGATTTAACAAGCAATTTGTGCACTCTATTTGAATTGTTATCATCACTGAACTACAACAAGATCACATCTAGTATTTCTTCAAGTGTTCAAAGCTACAAAGAATTTATCAAGGATTCAACACTTTGAAGAACACAAACAAGAATCAATCTATTGATTCTCATTAACTTTGATTCTATTTCAAAGGTTTAGACTGTGAAGCAAACCAGAAGGTTTTGTCAAGGATGAAGATTGTGACAGCGATCGGGTAGACTGTGTTTGTGGTGGTAGTGGTGAAGAGGCAATCCTACCTCTAAGGACCAAAGTGGTTCAAGCACTTGGAGAGCAACAATTCTACCTGTTATACAATTGTTTAGATAGTGAAGCTAAGGATTAGCCAAGGACTATTGTTTAGGACTTTTGTAACAGATTCACCTCAAGAAGTTCTAGTGGAATTTTCCTCCGCACCACAGGGGAAGAGAGGGCGTCTGAGATTACACCACCTGGAACCTCTATAACATCCGACTCATTTACTTTATGCATTTACTTATTTATTTAGCATTTACTTACAGCATTGTGATATTTGATTGTTATACATCTCATAGTCACAACTGACATTCACCAGAATTCACAACACTCAGTTTTCATAACAGAATAACAAGATCACTTTAAAGGCTAAAATTATATCCGCTGCCGGTTGACTCAGTTTCAGCTTAAGTAAGTTTGATTTAATCTCAGCTTAGTCAGCTCAACTCTGCACAAGTTTTTATCTGAAACATAATTTGTTTTAAACTCAGTTTTTGGTGACAAGTTTATTCACCCCCCCCCTCTAAACTTGTGTTAGCCTTTCCAAGGGACCAACAATTGGTATCAGAGCAGTGTTTCTTTAACCAGATATCATTTGCTCGTTATCCTCTAGTTGTTCTTATTTGAAAGCTAATTTTTAAATCATCTGTCAGTTTTCACTCACTCACAATGGATAACAATCAATATGCAAGACAAATGCTTATGTGCAACATGGACAGATTTGACGAATACAAACATCGTATGCAGGAATTCCTAGCAGCTACTCATGATGAAATGATGGATGTACTCACTGATGGACCAATCCAGATCACCTACATGCACACTGAAGGCGACAGACAAGTTCGAGTTCCAAAACCCAAATCTGAATGGACTAGTGATGATCGCAAGCGGAACAATCTCAACAATGTTGCCATGGACTTTATCCTCAGAACCCTTGACAAAGAACATGTACTTGAAGGTGAAAGAATGCACAACCGCCAAAGAAATGTGGGACAAACTTGATTAGTTTGCGAAGAACAGATTCAATCAAGGAAAATAAAATTTACATTTGCAAAGCAAAAGTTTGAGAATTTGAAGATGAAATCTGAGAAACCATTGATCAAATGGAGACAAGATTCAGTGCTATTATGGATGAACTAGATCTACTCAAGATTGAATACTCAAAGAAAGTCATCAACACCAGGAGGATATTGAAGGCATTGCCAATGTCTTTGGAAAATGAAGGTAATCGCCATGGAATAATCCAGAGACTTGATGTAGAAGATTCATTCAAGATCTTTTCAAATCAAAAGCTTATGAATTCAAAGAAGATTTCACAACCACAAATGCAATAATCAAAGCTCTGGAAGAACCAAAGACCACAAAGACTTGCAAAAGAAATCAAATTAGATTCAAGAAAACTCATCCAACAATATTCATGAATTGGATGAAATGGAAGAACAAATGGCTCTAATGATGAACAGAATTCAAGAATGAAGAGTGGACACCCAGTCACTCAAAAGTTCATCAAAAGACTCTGAAAGAGGAAAGATGATGAATACCTCTGTTTCAACCGCAAGAAACTAGGACACTATAAAGCCGAATGTCCGGAATCGATCAAGAAGACACCACCAAGGAGAGTTGGTAGAAGAGCACTTCTTCTGCTTGGAGATGAATCGAGTTATGAAGTCGGGCTTGAAAGATTGTCAGATGACACAGCTTTAATGGCACACATGGAAGATCCAAATGAGGTATGTGAATCAAACTCTAAATACTCCTCCGCTCATATTTCCATGATGAATGCATGTTCTTCGACTGCTGACTCCAATCCAAAAGATCTAGAATTAGAAGAAACTCTTGATGAATTGATGAATCAGCTGGTAACCATACAAGCTTGTTATGAATCAATCAAAGCTGAGAAAGAAAGTCTAATTCTTGAAGTTGAAAGATTGAAGTCTGAATTAAAAATGTTGAAACTGACTAAAACTGATAAAGGAAAGATTCAAAGATCGATCTATCGCATCGGGCGACAATCGAATCATTTGCTCAATCGAGTTCAATTACTGGATTCAAATCTGGAAAACCATATGGAGACAGAACTGGGTTAGGATTTGATACACAGCAATCTTTGAAGAATGGAACTAGCAAAACCGTTGGACTAAATACCGTAATCGGTATCAAGTTTGTAGTTGAGCAAGTTCCACTGGTGAAAAATTGTTGAACCAATGAAAGCCGATATCACACAGATAAATCGCTTTTCTAAGAAGACAACCGGATCTACCCACAAGACTAAATCAAATGGTAGATCAAATTGTATTCAATGGAAACCAACACGGCAAATCAATTGCGGATCCACAAAACCAATGAAGTCGGGAACCAAAAAATTACAATCAAAACAAATCCAAGAATGTCAATCATTCAAAGATTCACACATTTAGGGGGAAAGGAAGGTTATATCCTCTCGATGATGATTGGTATTTTACTAAATTTGTTAATAAAACTGATAATGACAATCATTCCAGACCGAAAACTTATCACAAGTTTCACTCAAAAGCGAGCAAAGAACTAATCACGCTTCTCGGCATAAGTCACAAAGACAAAGGTCAATCTGAGACCTCGATGATGTAGGAATGATGGTTATCACACCGCTTTTAATAACAAAAATCAACATGGAAACAAATTACAATGAAGATTCGAGAAATCATATAAATAAGACACACCCAAGCATAGATACTATGGGAGTGTGGCTTACATATATGAAAACAAGTGCAACAATATCCGAAGAATTCCAAAAGGATATATTCCCGAGTTGTACCGACAATCGACCTCATGGACCCAAATCGAGTTGGGTACCTAAAAATTTCTAATTTTCATTGCAGATATATGGTACTTTGACAGTGGTTGCTCTAGACACATGACAAAGAGCAAAGACTGTCTCAGTAATTTCATTGAAAAGAATGGACCAAAAGTTAATTTTGGAAGCAAAGATAAATCAGGTTACACCAGAGGCTTTGGCACCTTAATCAGAAATGGACTTACAATCAAGAATGTATCTTATGTAGAGGGACTACACTACAACCTACTCAGCACAAGTCAATTTTGTGATATGGGATACAAAGTTAACTTTGATAAAGAATTCTGTGTTGTCATCAGCGAATCAGCTTATCAAGTTGTCCTAGCCGGAAGAAGAAAGGAAAACATGTATGTGGTAGATTGGACAACGACCGTCAGTCAAAACTTGTTTGCTTGTTCATACCAAATCGAGATCAGATTGGCTATGGCACAAGAAACGAGTCATCTCAACTTTGATGACATCAATACACTTGTTAAGAAACAACTAGTCATTGGACTACCAGAGATATCATATAAGAAGGACGACTTATGTGATGCGTGTCAACAGGGAAAAAACAAACAAAGGCAAGTTTCAAGACTAAGTCTCAAAGATTCAACAACCTGGACATCTAGAATTGCTACATATGGACTTATTTGGACCTATTACACCAATTAGTATCAGTGGAAAGAAGTATACATTGGTGGTAGTAGATGATTTTTCAAGATATACTTGGGAAATCTTTCTAACCAAGAAAAGTGAAACCAAGCAAAAACTCACAGAACTTCTTAAAAGACTTCAGAATCAGAAAGGAGTTTCAGTTGTGAAGATAAGATCTGATAAAGGAACTGAATTCCTCAACAGTGTGATTATAGAATATTGTGAGGAAAATGGTGTTTTACACCAACTTGCTGCCACAGGAACACCACAACAAAATGGTGTAGCTGAAAGAAGAAACAGAACACTCAAAGAAGCTGGAAGGACTATGATTTGTGAAGCTAAACTACATGAAAGATATTGGGCAGAAGCAGTAAACACGGCTTGCTATACTCAGAACAGAGCTCTCATGAACAAGAGACATGAAAAGACTCCTTATGAAATTTGGAATGGAAGAAAACCAAATGTTTCATACTTTCATGCATTTGGAAGAAAATGTTTCATACACAATAATGGAAAAGATCAACTTCATGTTTTTCAACCCAAAGCTGATGAAGGAATTTTCCTAGGATATTCAAGTGTCGAAAGAAAGCATTGAGTATTGAATAAAATGACACTCAAGCATGAAGAATCAATACATGTGGTATTTGATGAACCAAATTTTCTGGTGAAACAATCAAGACCGACTGAAACCGGTTCCTCGATCCACGATTACCAATCTTACGAGAACTGTTTGATTGAAGTTGGAAGACTACAAATTTCGTAAATGTTCAGATCAAGATCGACCTCGCCCAACTACTCAACAATTTGAACAACCTCAATCGATTCGGTTGAACAAATTCAAGAACCGCTTTTGAAGAATCTGCTGAACAAAATACAAATCAAGAAATACAAACTCACACACATCAATGGATGAAAGATCATCCTGAAGAACAAGTTATTGGTGATACTCAAGCTGGAGTTCGAACAAAACATCAACTAGATGCGATGATAGCATGTTTTTTTATCTCAATCAGAACCTAAAGAACTTGAAGAAGCCTTAAAAGATCCAGATTGGATATTAGCCATGCAAGAAGAACTAAATGAATTTGAGAGAAATTAAGTATGGGAACTGGTAGATAAACCAGTTCATGTAAATATCATTGGAACCAAATGGGTTTTCAGAAATAAACTTGATGAAGATGGAAATGTCATTAGAAATAAAGCCAGACTAGTAGCCAAAGGATACTCTCAAGCAGAAGGCATAGATTTTGATGAAACTTACGCACCAGTCGCAAGACTAGAAGCAATCAGACTTTTTCTTGCTTATGCAGCTCATAAGAAATTCAAAGTTTATCAGATGGATGTCAAAAGTGCGTTTCTAAATGGAATTCTTGAAGAAGAAGTGTATGTTCAACAACCACCGGGATTTGAAATCAAGGATCAAACTGATAAAATTTTCAGACTAAGGAAAGCTCTTTATGGACTTAAACAAGCACCAAGAGCTTGGTACGAAACCCTGTCTCAATTTTTGGTAGATAATGGATTTATCAAAGGAACAATCGACAAAACATTGTTCAGGATGAAGAATGGAGAAGATACTCTACTTGTTCAGATTTATGTTCATGATATCATCTTTGGATCAGAAAATGAACAGCTATGTGAGAAATTTGCAAGTTTGATGAAAAGCAAATTTCAAATGAGTATGATGGGGGAATTAAATTATTTCCTAGGTTTGCAAGTTAAGCAACTAGCTGATGGAATCTTCATTCATCAAACCAAATATACAAGAGAACTTATCAAAAAGTTTGGTATGGAGAAATCCACTGGAATTTCTACACCAATGGGGACTAACATCAGATTAGATGAAGATAAATAAGGTAAAGATGTTTATCAAACACTCTACAGAAGGATGATTGGAAGCTTACTCTATCTTACAGCAAGTAGTCCAGACATATCCTTTACTGTCGGTGTTTGTGCAAGATTTCAGTCATGACCAAAGGAAAGCCATCTCACAGTTGTAAAAAGGACCTTGAAATATCTAAAAGATACAGATGGAGTTGGTATTTGGTATTCAAAAGAAGGAGAATTCAAGCTGATTTCTTACTCAGATTCGATTATCTTTGGATGCAAAGTGAATGAAAAAAAGCACATCAGGCACATGTCAGTTATTAGGAAATAGACTTGTGTCATGGTTTAGCAAGAAGCAAAACTCAATTTCAACTTCAACAAAGAAGGTTTAATATATAGCACCGGAAGTTGTTGTGCTCAAGTTTTATGGATCGATGAAGAATTAAGAGACTAAGGGATAGAAGAAGGAACGATTCCCATAATGTGTGATAACACAAGTGCAATTGCAATTACTGATAATCCAGTTTTACATTCAAGAACAAAGCACATTGATGTACGTCACCACTTTATAAGAGATCATGCAGAGAAGAAGGATATAACAGTTCTTTATGTACCTACTGAAGATCAGTTGGCAGACATCTTCACTAAGCCACTGGACAAAGAGAGATTTGCAAAACTAAGAACTGAGTTGGGAATAATCAAAGTCGATTAAGCCGAGAGATTCGCTGGGGGGATTAATCTTTGTTATGCTGGGTGCGCTCACTTAACAGACTAGTCATTGACATCAACAATCTCAAACTGACAAATTGGAAGATTTTGGCAAAACTGAAAATTTTGACAAGAACTGAATTATATTTGAAACTGACCTCAGCATCAGTTTTCATATTTGGTCAAAAGTTGATAAGATAGAATCAACAAGGGTAAGAACTTCGTGTGTACACCCCACGATTGTCAGAAAGCAGTACATGTATCGGTTATCAAAACCATCATGGAATTTGAAAAGTTGTACCATTCAACCGCCAGAATATCCCACCTATTTATTCAATCTCTTTTCACAATTTTTTTTAAAAAAAAAATAAACTCTTTTCAAACCTACCCTTCAAAATCAAATTTCTATGTGTTCACACTCAAACATGGACACCGCAATTGATTCGAAAGATAGTCGTTTAATCACAGAGCTGGATGAACTAACACTCGACATGTATGAAGCTATGTGTCAAAACACTCTATTGCTTGATTGTATACGAGATAAAATCGAAAAGCAACCAGGGTTGAACAACCTTCTCGAAGTTCGCTTCAAAGCAAGACGAGATATGGAAGGAATTTTGCAGTTTTGGCAAAATATGCGATTGGTCAGGGACTCCTTAACTACTACAGTTCGTGGAGATCGCATTGTACTCAATGAAAGAGTCATGAGATCACTCTTTGGGTTATAAAATACAAGAAAAACTTCAACAAAATTAGCAACCCTACCATTGGATAAAGAAGCCTTTCTCAGAATGATGACCTTGACTACAACTGTCGTACACGGAGTTCATGTCGACAAAATCAAGCCGAATTTGGACACCTCAAAGAGATGGCTCAAAGAAACACGTCATTGGAAAATCCAAAGGGATTAGTATACTTTCGGAAGAAAATATTTTGCTAATGAACATAATCTGGGAGAACATTGAATTCAATTGGGCAGGTTATGTTTTCAATCAATTCAAAAAGCAACATATTGCTGAATTAGAAAGTATGGCAAAAGCTCAAGCTGAAGGACAAGTAACTGATGGCAGATTTCGACTAAAGAAAACTCTTAGTGGAATCATTCAGTTTTATTTGGAAAGAATCAAGGAAGGAAAGGAAGCAAGGGAAACTGTGACATCAAAGGAAATCACAGAAACAACTTTCCAAGAAGAAGGAAAACGGTCAATCAGATCTCACAAGAAGAAATCTACGAGAGGACCAAGCGAAAATCAGTATCCACAGAAGAAAGATCAGTTGTAAGATGCTTGTACCCTGAAATCTCAAGTGAGATAGCACCTACTGAGGGGGAACAACAATTGATAACTGAAGATACCGAAGAGAATGTCATTACTAACCTCACTTCTCAAACACAACAGCAGTCAGTTCAACAATTGGCACCAGTCTTTGAAGCTGACAAAATCATAAAGCTGATGAAAATGAAACTTCAACCAGAAGACTCTCGTGATGCAAATTTACAGATTGAAGAAAAATCACTCTTGGAGAAATTGGAAGTAAGAGATCTTTACTCTCTGTTTCCTATTAAGGAATTTCTGGACAATTGTTTCAAAAGGTTTACTGAATTAGCAAAAAGAAGAGAATCAGGCACATCGTCTAAAGATAGTTCACAGAAAAAGGATGATGACGATCATGATAGGCCAAGAAAAGAAGCTGATGATACTACAGTTTTGCAAGCAATCACTCAATCACAACATCCATGAACGCAAAGCGTACCACGAAGAACAAGCATTGTCTGTGAAACCTGCACAAATGTCAATCAACAAGCGGTGATGAAATCGGACAAGCGATGGTTATAGATACTCGTGACAAGGATCAAGTGGAAGCTACATATGATCCCTCTGATTTCCTATCTAAGGAAGAATTGGCCAAAGTTCATGACAACTTGAAAATAGTACTCAGTCTAAGAGATACACAGAATGGTCTCTTATCAAATATCTCTGAATATCTTGATTATAGAACTAGAATCGATGGTTCGGTTCATGCAAGACTAGAGATAATTCACAAAGCAAGTTCAAGTTACGCCTCGGAAATTGTTTTACTCAAACAACAACTTGAAGATTCAACCGTAGAGATAGAGAAACTCATGCTCAAGCTCATTGGCATATTAATCAAAGATATCTACGGGTTAGAAACTCAACTCAAGGAAGTACTTGACTCTCGACAAATTTCGAGAAGATCAAAAGGCAACCCATGCCCTGGTAGATCAGCTTATATGATGCCAAAAGGGGGAAGTCAAGAAGAAAAGCTGAAATTACTCAAAGAAATGAAGAAACTTGAAGAAGAACTACAAAGATACAGATCGATCCTAAGTTTTGAAGAAAGAGTTAATCAAGATCAACTCATTGCAAAATACAATCAACCTTGGAGATAGAAGAGTTACTCTTACAAAGGATCTGTGGACGCAGTTTGTCAAAGACTACAATCCTATCAAAGCCAAGTACAAGGATAGAACATTCGAAGAATCCTTGAACTACTTTTTGTCTGATATTCACTGAATGCAAAAGATTGCACAACATAAAAAGAATCGAAGGATTGAAGACAAACTAAAGATCAAAGATAAAGTTGAACAAATGAAAGCCGACATAATAGAATTTGAAAAATACTATCTGGAAGACTCAAGCTTACCCAAGCTAATTCAATGGAGAAGATGGAAAGAAAGTAGTCAAGTTGACTACAACAAGACCTTTTCAAAGGAAGACACCAAACATGAAGAAGATTTTCGTCTGTATGACAAGACAAAAAGATATGATCTAGTTATGCAAAAAGCTAAGAAGAAGCTCAGTCTTTAATCATAGACATTTGAACAAAATGCTTGTATCCAGTTTTTGCTCATCCTATTGAAAACCAGTTTCCAGTTTTACAGGTTTTATTATTGTATTGATCTTTAAGCTTTTCTTTTAGGGAGAGTTTTGGCATCATCAAAAAGGGGGAAATTGTTGGAAATAAAATTTATGTTTTGATGATAATTCATCTTATTTATTATAATGTTGTATTAACCCCATTTGATGAAGTGCTGAAGCCAGCTGTTATAGTGAAAAGATAAAAGATGTCTAGAACTGAATGTATAATTTTTATTAGTCTGATTTTTGTATAGGTTACATCAGACAAGCACTGTAATTATTAGTGTGTCGTAAAACTGAAAACTAGGAATCAATTAGAGAACTGGAATTCATCAAGACAAACAAATCGACTTTGAGATACACTCTTCAAGAAGGTAAGTTCACGAGAGTTCTGAGACTCAGTTGGCTTATCTAGAAGATGGAAGAACTGAGGGACACAGACTCAGTTATTGAAGATGGAAGAACTGAGGGATCAAACTCAGTTATGAAGATTAAAAGTCGAGACTGTAAAGTTGGACTTCAGGCAAGATTGTGGTAACCTGAACTGACTTTATAGATCTTGTATGAAGACCTAAGAATCATAAGGTCAATGAATTCTTAGATAATAAATGTATCATGGTGTACTCTGATTAAGTCAATTGTAATCAGATGAAAACTGGAGTACTTATATTTGAAGAAGAATAAAATCTCAGTTAATGCTCCAAGTCAGTTAGGAAACTGATAAGTGAAAAACTGACAAGGAAACTCAGTTTTATAGGTCAGCCATCCAACAAACTGAAAGTACAATCGAACGTTGTAAAGAAAGAAATTTCATTGGATGAGTCACTGACACAGCAGGAGCGGTCAGAAAATATAACCGTTGCAAGATATACAATTCAAATAAAAGCCAGATGAACGTTGGACTTCACACTATAAATAGAAGACTTTGCACCTACAACAAACATATAGAGAACAAGAGCATATACAAGATTTAACAAGCAATTTGTGCACTCTATTTGAATTGTTATCATCACTGAACTACAACAAGATCACATCTAGTATTTCTTCAAGTGTTCAAAGCTACAAAGAATTTATCAAGGATTCAACACTTTGAAGAACCACAAACAAGAATCAATCTATTGATTCTCAGCCCAACTTTGATTCTATTTCAAAGGTTTAGACTGTGAAGCAAACCAGGAAGGTTTTGTCAAGGACAGTTGTGACAGGCAGTCGGGTAGACTGTGTTTGTGGTGGTAGCTGGTGAAGAGGCAATCCTACCCTCTAAGGACCAGTGGTTCAAGCACTTGGAGAGCAGCAATTCTACCTGTTCTACAATTGTTTAGATAGTGAAGCTAAGGATTAGCCAAGGACTATTGTTTAGGACTTTTTGTAGCAGTTCACCTCAAGAAGTTCTAGTGGAATTTTCCTCCGAACCACAGGGGAAGAGAGGACGTACATGATTACACCACCTGGAACCTCTATAACACCCGACTCATTTACTTTACGCATTTACTTATTTATTTAGCACTTACTTACAGCATTGTGATATTTGATTGTTATACATCTCACAATCTGGCGACATTCACCGAAATTCACAACACTCGCCATATAACGAATAACAAGATCACTTTAAAGGCTAAAATTATATCCGATGCCGGTTGACTCAGTTTCAGCTTAAAGTCAGTTTGATTTAATCTCAGCTTAGTCAGCTCAACTCCGCACAAGTTTTTATCTGAACCATAATTTGTTTTAAACTCAGTTTTTGGTGACAAGTTTATTCACCCCCCCCCCCTCTAAACTTGTGTTAGCCTTTCCAAGGGACCAAGAGGTTGAAATTTGGATTGGAGATTTTGCGCATATGTTCAGATTGTCACTGTTCGTGAAATATCTTAATGTGACGAGTGAAGGTTGGTTATAAGATTCTTGAGATCAGAAAGTGACGGTTGAACTGTCACAAGCCTTCTGATAAAATCTATAAGTGATAGCCTTAAACCTTGGAGTACGGTTACCCAAAGGTAGTTTCTATCTGATTTAATCAGACCACGCCCAACATCGGTTGTTGGTGATTACACTGATAAATACTACTAGATCAGAATGTCAATCCACCCAAAATGCAGTGGGAGTATGGTTTAACCGATGACCCATTGTGGTTTTGTGGACTTTATAGTCTGCTGGGGTGATTGATAAACTATGGCTCTTCGTGGGCTGTGTAGGATTCTGATCATAGAGGTTGGTTTGAAAGCCTTAACCCTATGGATGGTGTTTTGGTACTCCAGTTCTGTTCATCCGCTTGTAGAACCACCTGAGTGTCTCAGGCCCAGTGGGAGCAATTGAATCTACACGGAAAAGAGTCTAATGAATAAGAAAGTTTAAAATTTCAGTGCAAATCTGAGTGGTCTAGGGGTGATTCCTGACAAGTAGAGAGTTAACCAGACTTTGAACTCTCTCACCACTCAGTCTTGCTAGATTTCGTTAGAAAGCAAAATATAGGGGTGATTCCCTGAGACTTTCTTGCCGAGAAATGGTGTCTGGATTCATTCAGAATAGAAGGGTCATGGTTAGAACAAATGGCAGGATGACTGCCAGGGCTTATATCCTTTGTGGATTTAAGAGAACCTTTCGATCATTTAATGTCACATGTTTTAAAATATGTGGACTTAACCAGAATATTGCTAAATCTTTCGTAGACTGGATATCAATATTGGTAAAGTAGTAGTATTAGTGTTCATGAATGATAACACTGCAACGGTTGGAAACAACATGGGTGTGCTATCTGAAGTTGGAAACTGACAGGCCAAGATTCTCTGGATGAGAGAATTGGACTATCTTCTAAGAATTTGATTCGGTCGAATTCACAAGAATGAGTCATTGGCTATCCCATCCATCTTATTGGTTAAGATGATCTTGCATATACGTATGCAACATTCAACGAGGGTAGTCCTACCCTACCTCTCAGGAATGATTCTCTAAATCTTCGGATAAAGAGAAAATAGGATAGGGTCTCTCTTGGATAATGGCAAGTCAGGTTATCACAAGTTAATAGTAGTCGAATCTTGGATTCGAGCATTGAATAGAGGTTTAGTACGTCCTCAAGTATCTTTGAAGAATGAGGAATAATGTGCTTGTATATTCGGGTGCAAACTTGAATATGGTTGACTACACTGATTCTGACTTATTGTCAGATTAAGGATGATCGTTGGGACGATCTCAGACTCAGTGTTTACTCATTGTGATGGAGCTATAGTCTGGAGAAATCCAGCACCGCCAATTCGATTTTAATTAATCGGATACGTAGCAGCTTTCGGGGCAGCTAGAGTGGCGATATAGCTTAGAAATTTCCTTCCTGGTCTAGGAGTAATTCCAGGTCTAGTGAGCCGATATCACTTCATTGTGAAAACAGTGAAGAGATAGCTTAGAAGGATCTTCTCGATCCTTTAGAGGTCAAAAGCATGAGAAATCTTGCTGATTAGATGGACCGGCGACGTTTCGATCCTAAAGATCGTCTCGAGACGATAACCTAACTGATCAGTGTACCAAGTCGAATGCTTGGAGGGTACAGCATTGAGGGATATGTCTCATCTGCTTTTAGAGCAAGTGGGAGAGTGTTGTGAATAGTATGAGAAAGGGTGTGCTCTAAAAACAATCATTGCTTGTCATTTCGTGCAAGTGGGAGATTGTTAGGTGTAGTGCCCGAAAGACAATTTGTGTAATTGTTTTTGGATAGCAAAATTTATCTCACCTTATTACTTGCTTTGTGCTTGTAAGTAATACACTGCTATAAACCCTAAGTATATCAGTATGTAAGCGCTTAACTCAGTGTATGGCATGCACGTGAGGATTGAGTTAGTGGTGATATACTTAAACTGTTAGTCCATGGTGAACTTAATCAGAGTTTAGGGTCTTATGATCAAAACACCAATAATGCGCCCAGAACACCTTAAGGTGTGATAGTCTTATCCGGACTGTCGGTAGAGGGTACCTACGTAGGGCATTTATATATGATGGCATTCATATAGGACTGGACCGATTTAATCTGAATTTCTCGATATAATTCCGTAATCGAGGAATCTTATTAAATCATTATATGATCATATATAGATCAACCTTAATCCAGAGGTGATCACAGGGTGCCACTTGTCTCGAGGTAGTCTTTGATGTGTTAGTTACGGTACACTTAAATATGTGTTCCAAGTCACTTCTCATTGGCACTATCTCCTGATGAGTGAGTAGTTCTAATTTTCACAGATAGAATCCATTCCTTCTTGCGGGAAGTAGAGAGACAGTCCCCTTATTTGTTAGCCCTAAGAAAATTATCGATGGGCCCAGTTCATGTTAGACTAATTAGCTACTAGTCAGATATGTGAACAAATTGATCACTAGGGGGTTAATGGTAAATAAGAATAAGATATTCTGAGTCGGGTTCACGGAGACTTCCCACTCAGAATGGATAGTCTATGGAGGGTTAGTCCGTATGTAGTGATTATATCAGTGGTCGCTTATTTACTCATAGGGTTGAGTGTAAAGATATATCTATAATTGGTAGAGTTCAGTTTCGGGTTTATGGTGGCGTAATCCCGGAATTAATAATTTAAGTATGAATATTCTGTTCGATGAATATTTTACTTAGTTATTGGAGCTACTAGTTATAGGTCCATGGTCCCCAATGTGGCTCCTGTGGCTCCTGTAATTCAGGTGTTTTTTCTGTTATTGGGCCTGAGTGATAATTAATTGGCTGGGCTAATGAATTGATATGCGAAATATTATTTAGTTGAGCTGAATAATATAATACACAGAAAAGACATTTTCTGTGGGCCTAAACCTTGGGTGTGTGTGGTGCCTCCTCATCAATAAAATGCAAAAATTGATTTTCTTGTGTGATTAATTATTTACTTGGTAAGTAATTAATTAATAAATGATTGATTGATTGATTAATCACAATCTTTTATAAATGAAATTATCCTTTATTGTGATTTATTTTAATTATTTATTTAATTAATTAGAAACTTGGAGGCCAAGGATTTACTCTCCTATATAAAGAGAGTTCTTCCAAGACATAAGATGAGATGAAAATTTCGCCCCCCCCCTCCACCCCCCCCCCCACACTAAAATAATGAGAGAAAAATTTATTTCTTGTCTTGGGTTTCTGGTTGAAGAAAAACATGGAAGCATATGAAGGAGGTTTCAATTCCAAGGATTGGTGTCCACCAACCCCCATTTGGAGAACACATTGGAAGATCTTGGCTTCTCTTCCTACTATTGGTAAGATAAACTTAACCCCCTTGTAGGATTTTAGATCCTTTATTTATGTATTGTAGTTTATAGATCGTGATCCATCCGCTGCGCAAAGATCTGTTCTGTACTGATCTGAGCTCCTACATCCCTCAATATCGAATCAAAATGAATAGTCTATAGAGGATTTATTCGTATGTAATGATTATATCAATGGACGTGTTGGTCCCTTGGAAAGGCTGACACAAGTTTAAGGGGGGTGAATAAACTTGTCACCAAAAACTGAATTTAAAACAGATTAGGGTTCAGATAAAACTTGTGTGGAGTTGCACTGACTAAGCTGAGATTAAATCAAACTGACTTAAGCTGAAACTGAGTCCACTGGTAGCGGATATAATTTTAGCCTTTATATTGATCTTGTTATTCTGTTGTGAAAACTGAGTGTTGTGAACTGAATTCTGGTGAGTGTTAGTTGTGACTGTGAGATGTATAACAATCAAGTATCACAATGCTGTAAGTAAATGCGTAAAGTAAATAAGGCGGATGTTATAGAGGTTCCAGGTGGTGTAATCCTGTACGTCCTCTCTTCCCCTGTGGTGCGGAGGAAAATTCCACTAGAAATTCTTGAGGTGAACTGTTACAAAAAGTCCTAAACAATAGTCCTTGGCTAATCCCTAGCTTCACTATCTAAACAATTGTAGAACAGGTAGAATTGCTGCTCTCCAAATGCTTGAACCACTGGTCCTTAGAGGGTAGGATTGCCTCTTCACCAGCTACCACCACAAACACAGTCTACCCGACTGCTTGTCACAACTGTCCTTGACCAAACCTTCCCGGTTTGCTTCATAGTCTAAACCTTTGAAATAGAATCAAAGTTGGGCTGAGAATCAATAAATTGATTCTTGTTTGTGGTTCTTCAGAGTGTTCAATTCTTGATAAATTCTTTGTAGCTTTTAACACTTGAAGAAATACTAGATATGATCTTGTTATAGTTCAGAGATGATAACAATTCAAATAAAGTGCACAAATTGCTTGTTGATTCTTGTAAATATTCTTAGTCTCCTCCTCTTTTTTGTTTGTGCAAAGTCTTCTATTTATAGTGTGAAGTCCAACGTTCATCTGACTTCGATTTGAATTGTATCAACGTATATCTAGCAACGGTTATATTTTCTGACCGTTCCTGCTGTGTCAGTGACTCATCCAATGAAATTTCTTTGTTTACAACATTCGATTGTACTTTCAGTTTGTTGGATGGCTGACTTATAAAACTGAGTTTCCTTGTCAGTTTTTCATCTATCAGTTTTCTAACTGACTTGGAGCATTAACTGAGATTTTATTCTTCTTCAAAAATCAGTACTCCATTTTTTTTTATCTGATTATAATTGACTTAATCAGAGTACACCATGATACATTTATCATCTAAGAATTCATTGTCCTTATGATTCTTAGGTCTTCATACAAGATCCATAAAGTCGATTCGAGTCACCACAATCTTGCACAAGTCCAACTTTATAGTCTCGACTTGTAATCTTCATAACCGAGTTTGAGCCTCGGTTCTTCATTCTTCAATAATCGAGTATGTGTCCTCGCTTCTTCAATCTTCTAGATAAGCCAACCGAGTCTCAGAACTCTCGTGAACTTACCTTCGAGTCGGTTTGTTTGTCTTGATGATTTCCGCTTTCTAATTGATTCCCGCTTTTCGACGACACACTATCAATTACAATGCTTGTCGATGTAACTTATACAAAAATCAGACTCTAATAAAACTTATACATTCAGTTCTAGACATCTTTTAGCTTTCCACTATAACAGCTGGCTTCAGCACTTCATCAATAGGGTTAAGATAACATTATAATAAATAAGATGAATTATCATCAAAACATAAATTTTATTTCCAACAATTTCCCCCTTTTTGATGATGCCAAAACTCTCTCTAAAAGAAAATCTTCAAGATCAAAACAATGAGAAACAATGTAAAACTGGAAAACTGGTTTTCAATAGAATGAGCAAAAACTAGATACATGCATTTTGTTCAAATATCTATGATTAAAGACTGAGCTTCTTCTTAGCTTTTTGCATGACTAAGTCATATCTTTTTGCCTTGTCATACAAACGAAAATCGTCTTCAAGTTTGGAGTCTTCCTTTGAGAAGGTCTTGTTGTAGTCAACTTGACTACTTTCTTTCCATCTTCTCCATTGAATTAGCTTGGGTAAGCTTGAGTCTTCCAAATAGTATTTTTCAAATTCTGTTAGATCGGTTTTCATTTGTTCAACCTTGTCTTTAATCTTCAGTTTATCTTCAATCCTTCGATTCTTCTTATGTTGTGCAATTTTTTGCTTTGGGTAAATATCAGACAAAAAGTAGTTCAAGGATTCCTCAAATGTTCTCTCCTTGTATTTGGCTTTAATAGGATTGTAGTCTTTGATAAACTGTGTCCACAGATACTTTGTAAGAGTAACTCTTCTGTCTCCAGGTTGATTGTATTTTGCAATAAGTTGATCTTCAGTTAACTCTTTCTCCAAAAATTTAGGATCTGATCTGTATCTTTGTAGTTCTTCTTCAAGTTGCTTCATTTCTCTGAGTAATTTCAGCTTTTCTTCTTCAGCTTCCCCCTTTTTGGCATCATATAACTGATCTACCAGGGCATGGGTTGCTTTTTGATCTTCTGAAATTTTTTGTTGAGAAGCAAGTACTTCCTTAAGTTGAGCTTCTAACCCGTAGATATGCTGATTAATATGCCAATGAGCTTGAGCATGAGTTTCTCTATCTACTGCGGTTGAATCTTCAAGTTGTTGTTTGAGTAAGACAATCTCTGAAGCAGAACTTGAACTTGATTTGTGAATCATCTCTAATCTTGCATGAACTGAAACGTCAGTTCTAGTTCTATAACAAAGATATCCAGAGATGTTTGATAAAAGACCATTCTGTGTATCTCTTTGACTGAGTACTATTTTCAAGTTTTCATGAACTTTGACCAATTCCTCCTTAGATAGAAAATCAGAGGGATCATATGTAGCTTCCACTTGATCCTTGTCCTGAGTATCAATAACCATCAGTTGTCTGATTTCATCATCTGCTTGCTGATTGACAGTTGTCTGGTTCTCAACTGACAATGCTTCTCGCTATGGTACAGTTTGCGTTACTGGATGTTGTGATTGAGTGATTGCTTGCAAAACTGTAGTATCATCAACTTCTTTTCTTGACTTATCATGATCATCATCATCCTTTTTTTGGGAACTGTCTTTGGATGATGTGCCTGATTCTCTTCTGTTTGCTAACTTAGTAAACCTTTTGAAACAGTTGTCAAGAAATTCCTTAATAGGAAACAGAGAGTAAAGATCTCTTACTTCAAATTTCTCTAAGAGTGATTTTTCTTCAGTCTGTAAACTGGCATCACGAGAATCTTCTGGTTGAAGTTTCATTTTCATCAGCCTTATGACTTTGTCGGCTTCGAAGACAGGTGCCGATTGTTGAACTGACTGCTGTTGAGTTTGAGAAGTAAGTTTAGCAGTGACATTCTCTTGAGTATCTTCAGTTGTCAATTGTTGTTCCCCCTCAGTAGGTGCTATCTCACTTGAGATTTCAGGGTACAAGCATCTTACAACTGATCTTTCTTCTGTGGATTCTGATTTTCGCTTGGTCCCTCTGTGTTCAGTTTTCTGCTGAGACACAGTTGACTGTTTTGCTTCATGTTGGAAAGTTGTTTCTATGATTTCCTTCAATGTCACAGTTTCCCTTGCTTGCTTCCCTTCCTTAATTCTTTCCAAATAAAACTGAATGATTCCACTAAGAGTTTTCTTCAGTCGGAATCTGCCATCAGTTACTTGTCCTTCAGCTTGAGCTTTTGCCATACTTTATAATCAGCTAAATATTGCTTCTTGAATTGATTGACTATATAACCTGCCCAATTAAATTCTATGTTGTCCTAGATTATATTCATTAGCAAAATATTTTCTTCCGAAAGTATATTAATCCCTTTGGATTTTCCAATGACGTGTTTGCTGAGCCATCTACTGAGATGTCCAAATTCCGGCTTGATTTTGTCGACATAAACACCAAGTACGATTGGTTCTGTAGACGAAGTAATCATTGCGAGAAAAGCTTCTTTCTCCAATGGTAGGGTTGCTAACTCTGTTGAAGTTGCTGTTGTATTTGCGAACCCAAAGAGTGATCTCATAACTCTTTCATTGAAGACAATGCGATCTCCACGAACTGTAGTAATCAAGGAGTCCCTGATTAATCGCATATTTTGCCAAAACTGCAAAATGCCTTCCACATCTCGTTTTTCTTTGAAGCGAACATCGAGAATGTTGTTCAGTCCTGGTTGCTTTTAGATTTTGTCTCGTATACAGCTGGCTAATAGAGTGTTTTGACACATAGCTTCATACATTTCGAGTGTTAGTTCATCCATCTCTGTGATTAATCGTCTGTCTTTCGAATCATTTGCGGCGGCCATGTTTGAGTGTGAACACAAAGAAATTTGATTTTGAAGGGTAGGTTTGAAAAGAGTCTGTTTTTCTTAATAAGAAAAATAGTGTGAACAGAGATTGAATAAATAGGTAGGATATTCTGGCGGTTGAATGGTACAAATTTTCAAATTCCATGATGGTTTTGATAACCGATACATGTACTGTTTTCTGACAATCGTGGGGTGTACACACGAAATCCTGACAAAAAGAACTGTGGCAATTTAATGTGATATAACCACTGTTGATTCTATCGTATCAACCTTTGACCAAATTTGAATAAAGTGAAAACTGATGCTGAGGTCAGTTTCATAGATAATTCAGTTCCTATCAAATTGTTCAGTTTTGTCAAATTCTTCCAATTTGTCAGTTTGAGATTGTTGATGTCAATGACTAATCTGTTAAGTGAGCGCACCCAACATAACAAAGATTAATCCCTTGACGAATCTCCGCTTAACTCGACTTTGATTATTCCCAACTCGGTTCTTAATTTTGCAAATCTCTCTTTGTCCAGTGGGCTTAGTAAAGATGTCACGCCAACCGATCTTGATGAGTACATAAATAATCATTATATCCTTCTTCTCTGCATGATCTCTTATAAAGTGGTGACGAACATCAATGTGCTTTGTTCTTGAATGTAAAACTGGATTATCAGTAATTGCAATTGCACTTGTGTTATCACACATTATGGGAATTGTTCCTCCTTCTATCCCATAGTCTCTTAATTGTTGTCTGATCCATAAAACTTGAGCACAACAACTTCCAGCTGCTATATATTCAGCTTCTGCTGTTGAAGTTGAGATTTAGTTTTGCTTCTTGCTAAACCATGACACAAGTCTATTTCCTAATAACTTACATGTGCCTGATGTGCTTTTTCTGTCCACTTTGCATCCAGCATAGTCTGAATCTGAGTAAGAAATTAGCTTGAATTCTCCTTCTTTCGAATACCAACTCCATCTGTGTCTTTTAGATATTTCAAAGTTCTTTTCACAACTGTGAGATGGCTTTCATTTGGTCTTGACTGAAATCTTGCACAAACACCGACAGTAAAAGATATGTCTGGCCTACTTGCTGTAAGATAGAGTAAGGTTCCAATCATCCTTCTGTAGAGTGTTTGATCAACATCTTTACCTTCTTTATCTTCATCTAATCTGATGTTGGTCCCCATTGGTGTAGAAATTCCATTAGATTTCTCCATACCAAACTTTTTGATAAGTTCTCTTGTATATTTGGTTTGATGAAAGAAGATTCCATCGGCTAGTTGTTTAACTTGCAATCCTAGGAAATAATTTAATTCTCCCATCATACTCATTTGAAATTTGCTTTTCATCAAACTTGCAAATTTCTCACATAGATGTTCATTTTCTGATCCAAAGATGATATCATCAACATAAATTTGAACAAGTAGAGTATCTTCTTCATTCTTTATCCTGAATAATGTTTTGTCGATTGTTCCTTTGATAAATCCGTTATCTACTAAAAATTGAGACAGAGTTTCGTACCAAGCTCTTGGTGCTTGTTTAAGTCCATAAAGAGCTTTCCTTAGTCTGAAAACTTTATCAGTTTGATCCTTGATTTCAAATCCAGGTGGTTGTTGAACATACACTTCTTCTTCAAGAATTCCATTTAGAAACGCACTTTTAACATCCATCTGATAAAATTTGAATTTCTTGTGAGCTGCATAAGCAAGAAAAAGTCTGATTCCTTCTAGTCTTGCGACTGGTGCGTAAGTTTCATCAAAATCTATGCCTTATGCTTGAGAGTATCCTTTGGCTACTAGTCTGGCTTTGTTTATAATGACATTTCCATCTTCATCAAGTTTATTTCTGAAAACCCATTTGGTTCCAATGATATTGACATGAACTGGTTTATCTACCAGTTCCCATACTTGATTTCTCTCAAATTCATTTAGTTCTTCTTGCATAGCTAATATCCAGTCTGGATCTTTCAAGGCTTCTTCAAGTTCTTTAGGTTCTGATTGAGATAGAAAGCATGCTATCATCGCGTCTAGTTGATGTCTTGTTCGAACTCCAGCTTGAGTATCACCAATAACTTGTTCTTCAGGATGATCTCTCATCCATTGATGTGAGTGAGTTTGTATCAGCTGATTTGCATTTTGTTCAAGTGAATCTTCAAAAACTGGTTCTTGAATTTGTTCAACTGAGTCTGATTGATGTTGTTCAAGTTGTTGAGTAGTTAGAAACTGAGGCTGATCTTGATCTGAACATTCTGAAATTTGTAGTCTTCCAACATCAACTGAAATAGGTTCTGGTGTGATTGGTAACTGAGACTGAGGAACAGGTTCTGGTCGGTCTTCAGTTGTTTCACCAGGAAAATTTGGTTCATCAAATACTACATGTATTGATTCTTCATGCTTGAGTGTCCATTTATTCAATACTCTGAATGCTTTGTTGACACTTGAATATCCTAGGAAAATTCCTTCATCAGCTTTGGGTTGAAAAACGTGAAGTTGATCTTTTCCATTATTGTGTATGAAACATTTGCTTCCAAACGCATGAAAGTATGAAACATTTGGTTTTCTTCCATTCCAAATTTCATAAGGAGTCTTTTCATATCTCTTGTTCATGAGAGCTCTGCTCGAGTGTAACAAGTTTGTGTTTATCGCTTACGCCCAATATCTTTCGGTAGTTTAGCTTCACAAATCATAGTCCTTCCAGCTTCTTTGAGCGTTCTGTTTCTTCTTTCAGCTACACCATTTTGTTGGGGTGTTCCTGTGGCAGCAAGTTGGTGTAAAACACCATTTTCTTCACAATATTCAATAATCACACTGTTGAGGAATTCAGTTCCTTTATCAGATCTTATCTTCACAATTGAAACTCCTTTCTGATTCTGAAGTCTCTTAAGAAGTTCTGTGAGTTTTTGCTTGGTTTCACTTTTCTTGGTTAGAAAGATTACCCAGGTATATCTTGAAAAATCATCTACTACCACCAATGTATACTTCTTTCCACTGATACTAATTGGTGTAATAGGTCCAAATAAGTCCATATGTAGCAATTCTAGATGTCTTGTTGTTGAATGCTGAGACTTAGTCTTGAAACTTGCCTTTTTTGTTTTCCCTGTTGACACGCATCACATAAGCTGTCCTTCTTATATGATATTTCTGGTAGTCCAATGACTAGTCGCTTAACAAGTGTATTGATGTCATCAAAGTTGAGATGACTCGAGTTTCTTGTGCCACGACCAACCGATTTACGATTTGGTATGCACAAGCAAACAAGTTTCAAATGACGGTCGTTGTCCAATCTACTACATACATGTTTTCCTTTCTTCTTCCGGCTAGGACAACTTGATAAGCTGATTCGCTGATGACAACGCATAATTCTTTATCAAAAGTAACTTTGTATCCCATATCACAAAATTGACTTGTGCTGAGTAGATTGTAGTGTAGTCCTTCTACATAGGATACATTCTTGATTGTAAGTCCATTTCTGATTAAGGTGCGAAAGCCTCTGGTGTAACCTGGTTTATCTTTACTTCCAAAATTAACATTTGGTCCATTCTTTTCAACGAAATTATCGAGACAGTCTTTGCTCTTTGTCATGTGTCTAGAGCAACCACCACAAAAGTACTATATCCTATGCAGTGAAAATTAGAAATTTTTAGGTACCCAAATCAGTTTGGGTCCATGAGGGTCAGTTGTCAGTACAACTCTAGGAATATATCCTTTTGGAATTCTTCGGATATTGTTGCACTTGTTTTCATATATGTAAGCCTCACTCCCACAACATCTATGTTTGGACTGTGTCTTATTTATATGATTTCTCAGATCTTCTGACTGTAATTTGTTTCCATGTTGATCAAAGCTGGAGTGATAACCATCATTCCTTCTGTACTGAGGTCTATATTGACCTTTGTACTGTAACTTATGCTGAGAACTGAGGTTAGTCCTCTGCTGAGTTTTGGACTGAAACTTGTGATAAGTTTTCGGTCTGGAATGATTGTCATTATTAGTTTTAATAACAAATTCAGTAAAATTCCAATCATCATCAGAGGGATATAACCTTCCTTTCCCCCTGAATGTGTGAATCTTTGAATGATTGACATTCTTGGATTTGTTTTGATTGTAATTTTTCTGGTTCCTGACTTCATTGGTTTTTGTGGATCTGGCAGTTGATTTGGCGTGTCGGTTTCCATTGAATACAGCTGGTCTACCATTTGATTTAGTTTTGTAGGTAGATACAGTTGTCTTCTTAGAAAACTGATTTATCCTGTGTGATACTGGTTCAGCAATTTTCTCATTTTGTGGAACTTGCTCAACTACAAACTTAATACCAGTTTTGGTACTCGGCCCAGTAGCTTTGCTAGTTCCATTCTTCGAAGATTACTGTGTATCAAAACCTAACCCAGTTTTGTCTCCATATGGCTTTCCTGATTTGAATCCAGTAATTGAACTTGATTGAGCAAACGATTCGATTTACTCTACTGATCTGATGAAGATCGATCTTGAATCTTTCCTTTATCAGTTTTAGTCAGTTTCAACATTTTTAGTTTAGAATTCAATCTTTCAATTTCAAGAATTAGACTTTCTTTCTCAGCTTTGATTGATTCATAACCAGCTTGTATGGTTACTAGCTGATTCATCAATTCATCAAGAGTTTCTTCTAATTCTTGATTTTTTGGATTGGAGTCAGCAGTTGTTCGGAGGATTTTGCATCATTAAACAAAAGAAAATTTATAAACCCTAACTACCATGCAAAACTAACTCCTAACCGGCCGAATACCGGGTTGTTGATAGTAGAGCGAGATAAGTAAGGGGTCGATCCACAGGGAATTGGTGTTGAATCTAATTTCACTAATCTCCTAAATTGTTACTCTTAAACAAAATAAACGAAAGAAAGAGACATAAAAAACACAGAACAAATCAAATAAATCTAACCTAGAAAACAAAATAAAACAATCTAAACTAAAGACATGGGATCAAACAACCAATATACAAACCTATGTGATCTCAATCCTAGTTAATCTCATGATTCTAATTCGATTTGTGGTTTCACCTTTTCACGAGACATAAACCCCTAATTCCTTAGTGAACTTATCTCTCAAGCTACGGATTCTTAATTCCTTAGTGAATCCAATTTATCAATCTCTACTCTCTCGTAAGTTGAAACTGATTTCCATACAACACTCGGTGTAGATTCAGGTTAACTCTCGTATTTTAGAATCTAACAACCTAGATAATTAATCGATTAACTTGTCATCATTAACGATTAAAAATCCTATCTTTCTATGGTGATCTAACGTTTATGCAACTTCCGTATTATAAACATCAATAGAAAACAGATCTTTCAATCTATTCTCAAGGCCTCATAAGCACAAAGAAAGATACAAAATAAATCAACAATCATGAAGAAAAACTGGAATTGAATTAATCAAGAAGAACTCACATAGTCTCATACATTGAAGGATCCAAGAACGAAAACGAAAAGCATCTAAACTACTCCTAATCTAACCTCGGTTCACCCGAGCACAAGGCTCGGGTGACCGGCCTTCAACTCTCAAGATGCGGCTGCTGGCCTCTCTTTTGATGTGAAGAAATTTCTGAATGAATTTAGGGTTTGGGGCTGCTGTGCTTTAAATAGAAAACTGAGGCGGTTGATACAGTAACCTAAGTCGGTTTTCAAAGAAAAGCGGCGGTGGGCGCCGTTTGTCAAATTGACGGCCTTTGTCTAGAATGCTTGGATGGAGACTGGACGCTAGTTTGATGAGCGTCTGAACTCTCTGAATGTGAATTATGATTCTGGACGCACGTTCACTTTATCAAACGCCCGTTCGATATAAACGCTTCTCGGACGCTCGTCGGCCTCAGATGAACGCTCGTCCATCTTGATGCAGAACGGATTTCTTGATAATTATCCTTTCTTTCCTCCATCTTTATCCTCTTGTAACATCTCTATCTCTTCATCAACACTTCAAATTCAACTTTAGACTCTTCCAAATCCTTTCCCAAGTTAAAGATATGTATCTACACACATCGAAAAACATACCAAAACGTAACACGATTCCAAAACAACATAAAATCACCAAATAAAGCATATAAATCGATACGTTTTCATATTTAACCATTAAGAACACCATTTACTCAATATTTACATACATAGCTCAAAATCTATGAAAATCATCCGAATGTAGGGGAAATTGATATAGAAAATATCTATAAAAATCACTATAATTTAGCCCTTAACAGCAGTCGAAGAACATGCATTCATCATGGAAATCTGAGCTGAGGAGTATTTAGAGTTTGATTCACATACCTCATTTGGATCTTCCATGTGTGCCATTAAAGCTGTGTCATCTGATAATCTTTCAGTACCAGCTTCATAATCTGATTCATCTCCAGCAAGAAGTGCTATTCTACCATCTCTCCTTGGTGGTGTCTTCTTGATCAGTTCTGAACATTCAGCTTTATAGTGTCCTGGTTTCTTGCAGTTGAAACAGAGGTATTCATCGTCTTTTCTTTTCTCAGGAGTCCTTTTGATGAACTTTTGAGTGACTGGATATCCACTCTTCATTCTTCGAATTCTGTTCATCATTAGAGCCATTTGTTCTTCCATTTCATCCAATTCATGAATATTGTTAGATGAGTTTTCTTGAATCTCATTTGATGCTGCTGCAAGTGCTGTGGTCTTTGGTTCTTCCAGAGCTTTGATTATTGCAGCTGTGGTTGTGAAATCTTCACTGAATTCATAAGCTTTCAGATCTGAAAAGATCTTGAATGAATCTTCTACATCAAGTCTCCTGGATTCTTCCATAGCAGTGACCTTCATTTTCCAGCACATTGGCAATGCCTTCAATATTCTAGTGTTGATGACTTTCTTTGAGTATTCAATCTTAAGTAGATCTAGTTCATCCATAATAACACTGAATCTTGTCTCCATTTGATCAATGGTTTCTCCAGATTTCATCTTGAAATTCTCAAACTTTTGCTTTGCAACGGAAATTTTATTTTCCTTGATTGAATCTGTTCCTTCACAAACTAACTGAAGTTTGTCCCACATTTCTTTGGCAGTTGTGCATTCTTTCAACTTCAAGTACATGTTGCTGTCAAGGGTTCTGAGGATAAAGTCCATGGCAACATTGTTGAGATTGTTTCGCTTGCGATCATCACTAGTCCATTCAGATTTGGGTTTTGGAACTCGAACTTGTCTGTCACCTTCAGTTTGCATGTAGGTGATCAATCAGATTCAGATTCAGATTTGAGTACATCAATCATTTCATCATGAGTAGCTGCTAGGAATGCCTGCATACGACGTTTGTATTCGTCAAATCTGTCCATGTTGCACATAAGCATTTGTCTTGCATATTGATTGTTATCCATTGTGAGTGAGTGAAGATTGACAGTAGATTAATTTAAAACTGAGCTTTCAAATAAGAACAACTAGAGGATAACGAGCAAATGATATCTGGTTAAAGAAACACTGCTCCGATACCAATTGTTGGTCCCTTGGAAAGGCTGACATAAATTTAGAGGGGGGGTGAATAAACTTGTCACCAAAAACTGAATTTAAAACAGATTAGGGTTCAGATAAAACTTGTGTGGAGTTGAGCTGACTAAGCTAAGATTAAATCAAACTGACTTAAGCTGAAACTGAGTCAACTGGCAGCGAATATAATTTTAGCCTTTATATTGATCTTGTTATTCTGTTGTGAAAACTGAGTGTTGTGAACTGAATTCTGGTGAGTGTCAGTTGTGACTGTGAGATGTATAAAAATCAAGTATCACAATGATGTAAGTAAATGCTAAATAAATAAGTAAATACGTAAAGTAAATAAGGCGGATGTTATATAGGTTCCAGCTGGTGTAATCATGTATGTCCTCTCTTCCCCTGTGGTGCGGAGGAAAATTCCACTAGAACTTCTTGAGGTGAACTGTTACAAAAAGTCCTAAACAATAGTCCTTGGCTAATCCCTAGCTTCACTATCTAAACAATTGTAGAATAGGTAGAATTCTCCAAATACTTGAACCACTGGTCCTTAGAGGGTAGGATTGCCTCTTCACCAGCTACCACCACAAACACAGTCTACCCGACTGCTTGTAACAACTGTCCTTGACAAAACCTTCCCGGTTTGCTTCACAGTCTAAACCTTTGAAATAGAATCAAAGTTGGGCTGAGAATCAATAAATTGATTCTTGTTTGTGGTTTTCAGAGTGTTGAATTCTTGATAAATTCTTTGTAGCTTTTAACACTTGAAGAAATACTAGATATGATCTTGTTATAGTTCAGAGATGAAAACAATTCAAATAGAGTGCACAAATTGCTTGTTGATTCTTGTATATATTCTTTGTCTCCTCCTCTTTTTTGTTTGTGCAAAGTCTTCTATTTATAGTGTGAAGTCCAACGTTCATCTGACTTCGATTTGAATTGTATCAAAGTATATCTAGTAACGGTTATATTTTCTGACCGTTCCTGCTGTGTCAGTGACTCATCCAATGAAATTTATTTCTTTACAACGTTCGATTGTACTTTCAGTTTGTTGGATGGCTGACTTATAAAACTGAGTTTCCTTGTCAGTTTTTCATCTGTCAGTTTTCTAACTGACTTGGAGCATTAAGTGAGATTTTATTCTTCTTCAAAAATCAGTACTCCAGTTTTTTTTTATCTGATTATAATTGACTTAATCAGAGTACACCATGATACATTTATCATCTAAGAATTCATTGTCCTTATGATTCTTAGGTCTTCATACAAGATCCATAAAGTCAGTTCAGGTCACCACAATCTTGCTTGAAGTCCAACTTTACAGTCTCGACTTGTAATCTTCATAACTGAGTTTGAGCCCTCAGTTCTTCATTCTTCAATAACTGAGTCTATGTCCCTCAGTTCTTCCATCTTCTAGGTAAGCCAACCGAGTCTGTAACTCTCAGCGAACTTACCTTCTTCAGTAGTTGTATTCTGAGTCTGTTTGTTTGTCTTGATGATTTCCAGTTTTCTAATTGATTCCCAGTTTTAAGTTTTACGACACACTATCAATTACAGTGCTTGCCTGATGTAACTTATACAAAAATCAGACTCTAACAAAACTTATACATTCAGTTCTAGACATCTTTTAGCTTTCCACTATAACAGCTGGCTTCAGCACTTCATCAATGGGGTTAAGATAACATTATAATAAATAAGATGAATTATCATCAAAACATAAATTTTATTTCCAACAGGACGCTTTTACTCATTGATTAGAGTGTAAGTATGTTTCTATAATCGATAGAGTTCAGTTTCGGGTTTATGGTGGCGTAATCCCGGAATTCATAGATTGAATAAGAATTGTTCTGTTCGATGAATAATTTTATTTAATTTATTGTAGCTACTGGTTATAAGTCCATGGTCCCCGATGTGGCTCCTAATATGCATATGTTTCTTGACGTTGGGCCTCAATGATAATTAAGTAGGGTTTGGGTCAAAGCTTAGGGTTTGGGTTGGAAAAAGCTTAGGGTTTTGGGTTGGGTTGGGAAAATCTTCTGGATTTTCCGGGTAGCATATCAAGGAGGTCAAGCATAAAGGATCAACATCCACCGGTTGTTGTTGGAGATACACATCGGAAGATCGTGGCATCTCAACTATTCGGATCTTGGCTTCTCAATCTTGGAGTTCATTCTTTTTGATTGGTAAGTAGATCTCACCTTCTTGTAGGTAGATCTTAAATTATGTAGTTTAATTTTATATGATCGTGATCCTCTTGTTTATTCCGCTGCGTAATCGGGCGGATCTAGATCCCTCCGGCGATATTACATCCAACATTTGCACCCAATAGGTTTCTTGTCTGTCGGCATATCAACTATTTCCCAGGTATGAGTATTGTGTAAAGCATCAATCTCTTTTTGCATTGCTTCATTTCATTCATCATGCTTGCTGGCTTGATTGTAAGTCTTAGGCTCTTTAACAGCATCAATAACATTAATGTATTTGGCATAACCTGCTGAGAGATTATCCAGGCTCATGATTGCACTCAGCAGGTGTGGAGTCTGCTGAACAGTATGAGCACCTCCTTGATAAAAGGTTGGTGATTTCTTAGTTCTTGTAGACCTTCTTAATTTTGTGGGTTCAGGTGCCTGATTGACTGGTGCAAGCTCTTCAGTAGATGCCTCAGCTGCAGGTGACCCTACGTCTGGCTGGTCTGCTGACTCATTTAATAGATCATCAAAAGTGTCCATTGCTGGTAAAGGAACGGGCATGTCAGTAAAATATCTAGCCTTTCCCAACACCTGTTGAAATAGAGGAAAAATAAGTCTCATGGAATTGAGTATTTCTAGCAACAAAGATTTCTTTTTTTGGTAATGTCTAAGGGAATAGAACCATTGGATGTATTTGAATTCCCAAGATAGACTCAAGTCCTACATCTTGAGTCAAGATTTGTCTTGTACTGCTGAAGTGTGCAAGAAAAAACCAAGCAACCAAAAACCTTAAACATAGGTTTAGTGCCATAGAGCACTTCATGTGGAGTGCTTTCCTTCAACAGTGGTGTAGGTGTAGCGTTAATTAATTTTACAACATGTAAAAGACATAAACCCCAATATTCAATATGAGAATTACTCTGGAACCTCAGTCCCCTAGCAACATTCAGCACATGCCGATGTTTTCTTTCAATAATACCATTCTGTTCAAGTGTGCTAACACAAGATGCCTCTTATCCTTCAGCTTTCCAGGTAATCGTTCTCATCTTCAATCAATTTATTGTTTGAATTTCATGTTTGTGGATAATTTAGCTTCTGAATCTGGTGTCGTTGTTTTGATGGTTTTGGTTGTCGCGATGGCTACCAATGCTGTTTCTGGTCAATAGTTGCTCTAGCTCCGGCAACTACTGCTATAACCGGCACCGGATTCTCCATTATGGCTTCTAATGGAATCAAATAGACTAGCACGATTTAGCCAATTCAAGAAATGCATCAGACCCAACTTTAACACCAAAATAGTTTTGACAGCATTTAGATGCAATTAACATTGTAGTGAAATGCAAGGTAATTGAACATAGAATAGATTTTGAATCTGTTCTATAATACAATGAATGTTAAAACACTTAAAGAAGCCCCTAAATATGTAATTCCATTTAAGCTTGATAATAATTTAATGTAGTGTTACCATGTACTATGTTCCGTTTGCTTCACTTATCCGCGTACAAAATGTTAAGGGTTGGCATCTTTAATCACCAAGACCTGCTCATGTTCATGGTTTTGTAATATTGGTTTATTGATTGTTGTTGACACTTGGCATCTTAGAATATTTGACTTTGGATTTCTGGTTGTTTATGTAGTTCTATCTGAATTTCAAAACAATAAGCGTACATGAATATGTTTTGCATCTTGTTAAATTTCTTCCATTTTTAGTTCTAAAAGAATTCTTCTATTTTTATATCTACTTAAGAAATTGTGATATTTTTGCCCCAATACAAGTCAGCAAAAACTTGGCTTGTAGTGATGGTTTGAGAATCATTGAATATTCCAAGGCTGATAGTGCTCAAAGATCCTCTAGAGATTTGTTCTCTGAAGAATTAGGCAGTTATTCTCCTTGATTCCTATGGACTCATGTTTATTATTAACATTTTGTCTTTATTAAACAAGTAAGTACATAGGTAGGATGAGTTAAGAGGAAATCCAATATTTAAAAGATGTTTGTATATTTTTGTGTTTTTGTCAAGCTCATAAAATAGTTTGCAAAAACATAGGCTAATAAATTTTTTTTTTTTTTGGGTGATCTGAGTGCATGTGATTGACTACTCCATTACTCAAATATGTTTACAAGTTGTGATCGCTTTTCTTTTTAATTCAGACCATATGAGTAAGATATTGAGCTATTTTGAGGTTGTTCTTGAGTCGGTCTTCGGATGATGTACCTAAATGGAGTAATGCCTCAAGTGTGTGTTATTCACTCGGTTCATATCATTAAGCTTTTAATACACTAGTTTTGGGGGGTGTTACTATTCACATTCTTGTATTAATGATACTGTGTTATCAAGTATTCGTGTATTCTTCTTGATAACATGTTATCACTCTCGATCTTGTGTTACTAATACTATAGGCTCCTTCTCTATTTTTCATACAAAATGCAGTTCAATGAGGAAGCAACTGACGTAAATAGAGAAAATGCAGCTCCATTGATTGAGTTTATGAAGAGGGGCAACAAGTTCAATAGACTTTTGCAAAATTCCTCGCCAGTTGATATATAAGAATGTGCAGCGTGTTTCCCATTAGAGCTTCCGTTTGGAGGGAGTACAAAGAGCTTGGAGAATGTTGTACTTGATGTAGTTGCAACTAATAGACCATTTCTTCATGCTTTAGTTTATTTTCGGAGCTTTCGTTTTGTCTTGTTGATGCTTCTTCCCACATGTTGGTTGTTTTTTTTGCAGAAGATGAGACAAGTACTATATGTTCATTATAACCATATTTTTGCATTATTGAAACTACTAGTATTATATTTAATTGTTTTAGATCAATGTGATTGTTGGAAATAAAATTTATGCTTTGATGATAATTCATCATACTTATTCTAAATGTCATCTTAACCGCATTGATGAAGTGTTGAAGCCAGCTATTATAGTGAAAAGCTAAAAGATGTCTAGAACTGAATGTTTAGGTTTTACTAGATTCTGATATTTGTATAGGTTACATCAGACAAGCACTGTAATAACTAGTGTGTCATAAAACTGAAAATTGGAAGTCATTCAAAAAACTTGAAATTGTCAAGATAAACAAACTGACTCAAGATACACCAAGATGAAAATTGAAGAAGATAAGTTCGCTGAGGGACACAGACTCAGTTGGCTTATATTGAAGAACTAAGGGTCACAGACTCAGTTATAGAAGATTGAAGAACTGAGGGTTCAAACTCAGTTATGAAGATCACAAGTCGAGACTGTAAAGTCAGACTTCAGGCAAGATTGTGGTGACCTAAACTGACTTTACGGATCTTGTATGAAGACCTACGAATCATAAGGATAATGAATTCTTGGAAGATAACTTGTTATGGTGTACTCTGATTAAGTCAATTATAATCAGATGAAAAACAGGAGTACTGATATTTGAAGGAGAGTAAAATCTCAGTTAATGCTCCAATACAGTTAAGAAACTGACATTTAATAAACTCAGTATAAATCTGACAAGGAAAATCAGTTTTATATATCAGTTATCCGATAAACTGATAGTACAGTCGAACGTTATAAAGGAAGCAATTTTATTGGATGAAATACTGACACAGCAGAACGGACAGAAAATATATCCGTTACAAGATAGACGTTGATACAATTCAAATTCAAGCAGAGGAACATTGAACCTCACACTATAAATAGAGGACCTTGCACAAAGAAAATATATATAGATTTATTAAGAAAAACAAGAATTATTGTGCACCAATCTTATTCATTCGAATTGTTATCATCTCTTCACCACCACAAGATCATATCAAGTATTTCTTCAAGTGTTCAAGCTACAAAGAATTTATCAAGAATCATACACATTGAAGAACCACAAACAAGAATCAATTCATTGATTCTCAACCCAACATTGATTCTTTATCAAAGGTTTATACTGTGAAGCAAACCGGGAAGGTTTTCTCAAGGACAGTTGTTGCAAGCAGTCGAGCAGACTGTGTTTCTGGTGGTAGCTGGTGATGAGGCATATGTTACCCTTCAAGGACCAGTGTTCAAACAATTAAAGAGCAGCAATTCTACCTGTTCTACAAGTGTTTAGATAGTGCAGCTAGGGATTAGCCAAGGACTATTGTATAGGACTTTTTGTAATAGTTCACCTCAAGAAGTTCTAGTGGAATTTTCCTCCGCACCACAGGGGAAGAGAGGACGTACATGATTACACCACCTGGAACCTCTATAATTCTTGTTCACTTACTTTACGCATTTATTTATTCATTTAGCATTTACTTACAACATTTGATAGTTGATTGTTATACACTTCACAGTTCACAAACTGACATTCATCAGAATTCAGTTTACCACACTCAGCTTTCATAAAAGAATAACAAGATCAAGAAAAAGGCTAATTATATCCGCTGCCGGTTGACTCAGTTTTTGCTTAAATCAGTTTCACTTAATCTTGGCTCAGTCAGCTTAACTCCACACAAGTTTTAACTAAACCATAATTTGTCTTAAATCCAGTTTAGGAAAATTTTTGGTGACAAGTTTATTCACCCCCCCCCCCTTAAACTTGTGTTAGCCTTTCTAAGGGACCAACAATTGGTATCAGAGCAGTGTTTCTTTGACAAGATGTAACGCCCCGTTCCCGGACACTGAGTCCTTATCCGGAAAATGAACGTTCGGTACGTATAAAATAAATGTAAATTCATTTCATACGCAAGCCTCTACTACGTCGTATCAAAAACAAGCAAACGGAAGCAAAAGACTCGGGTATAAAATTTCCAAACATCCAAGAATAGAAAAAACAAATAAAGGTGGAAATGTATCTTATTACATTCAAGGAAAAATACGAATCCAAAAGAAACGTAATGGTACTACAAGTCTCGAAAGAGCAAAAGTCTAAAACAATCTAATAAAGAATAAATAAAGAATAAATGTAAATTCTTCAATGAGGTGTCTCCAAACGTCATCATCGAACTCCTCCTCGTAAACAATATCAACCTGTTCGTCTTCTCACCCCCAAACACATAGAAAACATGCATTTGAGGTAAGTACAACGTACTTAATAAGAAAGAGAAGCTACGACAACAATTATAATTTATAAAGTAAAGATAATTAAAAGTTTAGTTGATTATGTGTGACCGACTCAATCTAGGGTTCACTCCATGTCCATCAACATGAATTGACTAAACGTTTCTACTTAACTCATCTATGTTACAACCGCACTCAAAGGCACTACGCATATCCAAGCTGGGGATATTCTTGGCAACATATTAGTGGATCACACCTATATCCATGGAGTACAGAATAGGTAGAATCCGATAGTACACACATCTCAGCGGAGTCCCTCCGTACTTAGGGTTTTCTTGACCTATGGAGTTCTTCCACCTTCAGAGGTACGCATACATCGCGATATAGACTGGTGCCTATCCAAGAGAGACATGTTGTTTAATCTTTTACTAGTCAAGTACGTATTTATGAGGGTGATTAACTAGCCACCTAAGTGTTTTCAATTAATCTCCTTCACATTAACTACTCTCTTCCTAGACCACTAGACATTAACAAGACCTAGCAATTACACAGACAGTGATGAATGCTAATTCATCAAAGCACAAGCCTATCATGCCCTTCCGATGGATCCAAACTTCAACTCCCTTTAAGAGTACATTCGGTGTTTTAACTGAACGAATCAGAAGCTCAATTCAGGCTTTTTTATGTTAACCAATGATATCATATCATAAATAAGGGTTGAAAACAATAATAGTGTGATTATAAAACCCAAAACCAAACTAGAATGATAAAACCGTAAAAAAAAAACAAGGCAAAACAGGCCAGACGCCCGTTTGATCTCCCAAGGACGCCCGTCCATATCAGACGCCCGTCCACTAAACCCCAAACACCCGTCTGCCGAAATTAGCTACATCCTGAATCAAAAATCTCACCTCAGACGCCCGTCTGGGCTACTAGGGTCACGGACGCCCGTCCGCCTATTGTAGACGCCCGTCTGCCTGGGTTTTTCCCAAAACGCTAAAATCGTCAAAACTCGATTTTTAAACCGATTCTCACCTAATTAACATCGAATTAATCACAGTAAAACACAGAAAACATAGCTAATCAACCATAGCATCTATGATCCTTTGATCAACAAAAAAACGCATCTTTCAAACTTTGAAACATCTTAAATTATGATATAAACCCTATAAACGATAATTGAGATCATAGGAAGAGCCTCTTACCTAATTGCTGCCCAAAACAGATCCAAACAGCCTCAGAATTCTGCAGCCCTTCCAACAAAGCTGAAATCCAAACGGAGCTCTCCTCACGACGATTCCAATTCTACCGTCTGATCTGAAAACGATCAAGAACCGCTTCAGTTATTGCGAAAACTATCCAAGCCCTATTTCTCTCCTCAAAGCCACAGAGAAGGAGCATGCAAACTAAATTTCTGAATTGTGTTTAGGTTATGGGATTAATTTGTATTGATTTTCCTTAAATACCAATTTCCCATAAATCCCTTTTTCCTTAATTGTCCTTTAATTACCAAAATCAGAATAATCCCTTAAATATATATATATATATATATGTATATATATATATATATAAAATTTGAAAATATATATATACATACTCTATTAAATACTTAACTCCCAAAAAAGACAAGAAATAATAATATTTCGTTTTCGCAAAATGACACGTCTGACCTTTCCCGAAAATCAGAATATTACATTCCTCCCCCCTTAAAAGGAGTTTCGTCCTCGAAACTAGAACATACCTGGTAAATCCACGAACTCTTGGAATTCAATGATCATATCATCTTCAACTTTCCAAGTTGCCTCCTCGGGTGAATGATTGCTCCACTGAACCAGAACCCAATAGTATCATCCGTCTCTTAATCATCTTTTCCTTCCTGTCCAAAATCCTGATCGGTCTCTCGTCATAAGCAAGATTGTCTTTTAGAATCTCTGGATCAATTGTAGTTTCGACATCATTCCTCGTCAGACACTTCTTCAACATCGAGACGTGAAACACACTATGGACCCTTGACATCGATTCCGGTAACTTAAGCTTGTAAGCCAACGGTCCAATCCTTTCCAGAATTTCAAAAGGTCCAACATACCTTGGACTTAGCTTTCCCTTTTGTCCAAAGCGTTTCACTCCCTTCATCGCTGAAGCTCGTAGATACACTCTATCACCGACTTCAAACTCCAGAGGTCTTCTTCTAACGTCTGCCCAACTTTTCTGCCTGTCCTGTGCTGCCGTCAGATTCTTCTTATCCAACTGAACCATTTCCTTAGCTTGTTCAACCATCTACGGCCCTGTAATCTGTCTTTCCACAACTTCATCCCAAAACAGCGGCATTCTACATCTTCTTCCATACAACGCTTCAAACGGTGGCATGCCTATACTTGCATGATAACTATTATTGTAAGCAAACTATGCTACCGGTAGATAATCAAACCATGATCCACCCACTTCCAAAACACAAGCTCTTAGCATGTCCTCGAGTGTTTGGATGGTCCTCTCAGATTGTTCATCTGTCTGAGGATGAAACCCCGTACTCAAATCTAACTTGGTTCCAAAAGCTTCTTGTAAACTCTTCCAAAATCGACTGACGAACCGACTATCTCGATCCGAGACAATAGAGATAGGAACTGCACGTAACTTCACTATATTATCCAAGTATAGTGTCGTCATCTTCTTCAAAGGCATATCAACCTTATACGATAAGAAATGGGCAGATTTGGTCAATCTATCCACAATTACCCAAATCGCATCATGTCCTCCTTTTGTCCTTGGTAAACCGGTGATGAAGTCCATCGTAATCTTATCCCATTTCCATTTAGGGATATCCAAGGGCTTAAGCATTCCTCATGGTCTTCTATGCTCTGCCTTCACTTTCTGACAAATGTCACACTCTGCTACGAACTTGGCTATTTCCAATTTCATCGAAGGCCACCAAAACTTCTCCTTCAAGTCTCGGCACATCTTAGTAGCACCTGGATGAACTGCAAAAGCAATCCTATGTGCCTCTTCCATAACCCTCTGTCCTAAGTCGCCAACATTAGGCACACACAAACGATCCTGGTACCAAAGGTTTCCATTCTTATCCAAGACATAACCCACTGTAGGCTTCTCTCCAGCAACTCGCTTCAAATCAACCAAATTTGGGTCTTCATCTTGCTTCTCCCGAATATCATCCATCAACTCAGATCTTGCTAACATCGGCACCACAAACTGTCGATCCTCAATCTGGTCAAACCTATTGATGTCCAAATTTCATCTAACTTTTCTTACAACTTCGACGCTTGAAATCGCAAATCATCGGTTTCTGCTTAAAGCATCTCGCCACTACATTGGCTTTGCCGGATGGTACTTGAATATCCAAATCATAGTCCTTCACGAACTCTAACCATCTTCTCTCGCCTCATATTCGATTCTCTTGATCAAGAAATACTTTAAACTTTTGTGGTCGGTGAAGATCCTTGCCTTAACTCCATACAAGTAGTGCCTCCAAGTCTTTAATGCAAACACTACTGCTGCCAACTCCAAGTCGTGTGTCGGGTAGTTCTTCTCATGCACCTTCAACTGCCTAGATGCATAAGCGATCATTATTCCCCCTTGCATCAACACACAACCTAAACCCTGTCCCGAAGCATCTATGTAGACATCGTAGTTATCAAAAATCTCTCAAACTGCCAGAACTGGGGCTGTATTCAACTTCTTTTTCAACGTCTGAAATGCCATTACACACTCTCTAGTCGATTCAAACTTCACATTCTTCTGTGTAAGCTTAGTGAGTGGAGTAGCTATCTTCGAGAAGTCCTGCACAAACTTCCTATAGTAGCTTGCCAATCCAAGAAAACACCTTACTTCTGAAACTGTAGTAGGTTTGGGCCAATTCCCAACTACCTCAATCTTGGCGGGATCAACTTGTATGCCATCTCCAGAAATGACATGACCCAAGAAACTGACTTGCTTCAACCAAAAGTCACACTTAGAGAACTTAGCAAACAACTGATTCTTCTTCAAAGATTCTAACACTATCCTTAAGTGTTCCTCATGTTCTTCCACATCCTTAGAGTATACTAGGATGTCGTGTATGAAAAATATCACAAACTTATCCAAGTATGGCATCAAAACTCACTGCATCAAATCCAAAAATGCAGATGGAGCATTAGTGAGTCCAAAAGGCATAACTAAGTACTCATAATGTCCATACCTCGTACTAAAAGCCTTCTTCGGTATATCTGCCACCTTGATCTTCAACTGATGATATCCAGACCTAAGATCAATCATAGAAAACACTTTCTTGCCTTGCAACTGATTAAACAGATCATCTATCCTCGGCAAAGGATACTTAATCTTGATTGTAATATTATTCAATGCTCTATAATCGATGCACATCCTCATGCTACCGTCTTTCTTCTTCACGAACAAATTAGGGGCTCCCCAAGGCGAAGTACTAGGCTGAATTATGTTCCTCTCAAGCATATCCTTAAATTGAGCCCTCAACTCCTTTAATTCAGCCGGTGCCATTCTTTAGGGTGCCTTTGCAACTGGTGCCGCTCCCGGTATCAACTTGATCTCAAATTCTATTTCCCTATCCGGCATGTTTCCCGGTAACTCTTCCGGAAATACCTCAGGGTACTCTCTCACTACCGGAGTATCTTCAAGCTTGGGCTTAACTTGTTCCACATCCACTGCATACAACAAGTAGCCTTCACAACCCTTCTGACAAGCTTAATTGCCTTGACCGCTGAAATTATCGGATGTCGCTTCTTACTCGGCTTGTACACATTACCCTGATAAGTCTTGTCTGATTTCCCGGGTATCTTAAAAGTCACTTTCTTCTCTCGGAAATCTAGATGAACAAAATTCTCAGATAAACAATCTATCCCAAGGATTACATCAAAATCTGAAAAGTCTAAAACAGTGAAATCACTCTTGCATCGATAAGATCCAACTCGAACTTCCACTTGAGGTATCATCCTAGTTACCTTTGTTACCTTCCCTAATGGTGTAGTTATTTCCAAAGTGTTTATCAAAGGATCCGAAGGTAAACTCAACTTCTTAGCTACATTGGTCTACGCAAAAGTGTTAGACGCTCCCGTATCGAACAAAGCTCTGACCACTAGATTATCTAACATTATCGTACCTAGGATGTATGTTCATTCATTTAAATAAAGTTACAGCATGAATAAATGTGCTATAAAAATATCTTAATAAAATAAAATAACAACGAGGTACCTGAGATAACGTCGTCCTCTGGGTCTACGTCCCTAGCATCAGCTGCAAAAACTCGGACTGGTCGGCTTGGACCGCTTCTACCATTTCCCTGGCCTGAATTGCCCTTGTTTCCTCTGCTTGGACACGCCCTAGAAAAGTGACCTGGCTCTCCACAAATGTAGCAACCATTAGTATTTTGCTTGCACTCCCGAGAATGATTTCTGTTGCACTTAGGACACAGGGGTGCACTGTTTGGGGCCTTAGCTGCCTTGGGAGCTGTTGTCTTCTTGACGTTCTGTTGTGGTGCTCCTCGGTAATTTCCCTGACTAGTCCTAAAGTTCCGCTTGTTTCCAATGACTACTGTGGCCTTCTTCCTGAAGGTCTCAACCTCCAAGGCTTTGTTCAGTAATTCCACCATGTTCCTTGCTGTAAATCCCAACATGCCAGACTGAATCTCATAAGCCAATCCTTCCTTGTAAAGGGCCATCTTTCTATCTTCCACTTTCATCAGCTCGGGATAGATTCGTCCCAACTCGTTAAACCTATTGGTATATTGAGATACCATCAAATGATTACCCTCCTTGAGTTTCAAAAACTGACTTGCCTTATCCGCTTTCACTGTTGCCGGGAAGTACTCGTTGAAGAACATAGCTTTGAAAGCTTTCCAGTCTGTTACTTTGCCATTGCTACTCTGTATAGCATGTATCCAAGCTTCAGATGCGCCCAAAAGAAAACTAACTGCCAACTGTGCCATCTCTATTTCAGGAACATGAATGTTCCTGCATGCCTTCTCGAAGCTCCTTATCCATTCCTCGGCCTTTGAATGTTCAACATTTCCATAGAAATTCTCAACCCGGTTCCTTCTCAATCTTGTATACCAATCCACAGCCGGTGCTTACTCAAATGCTGGTCTCACGGGTGGGTAAACCGGAGGATAGCCGAAGGTACTACTTGCTGCTGATCATCAGCTGCATTCTTGAGGTAAGTGGGATTTACTTGAGGTTCAGGCTGAAAAGGGTAGTATCCTTGGTGGTAATTCTGATGTTGCTGAGGAGTTGGCTGAGGTTGCTGGAGACCAAAGGGTGGGTAACCAAAACCATGCTGATGGTCGAAACGAGGTGAAAGTGGTACGGTAGGTCGAGGGGTATGACCTGCATGATGTGGGTAGACAGTCTGCGATTGTTGGTGAAACACCAATGGTGAGGGCTGGCTCACTGTTGGAGGGTAAACGCTAACTGGTGGAGGATAAACACTGAATGGTGGAGGATAAACGGTTTGCTACTGTGGGTGATAGCTTACCGGTGGCGGTACAAATCTTGTTGGAATATCGCTTACCAATGAGAACTGAGCTGAACTTCCCACGTGCCATCGTGGGGGTTGCTCCAGATGAGGTCTCAGTGACAAAACCTGCTGAGACCTTAGGGTGGGTGTCGCGGTATGAGGTGGTGGTGATAAACTCCGCTGGGGTGGTGGAATCTGCCTCACAACACCGCCTCCTACGACCGGTGTTGGACTTTCCCATCGAACTCTGGAAGTCTCTGCACCCGCTCCAGTTCTCGTTAACACCATCCTGATGATCAAAGAAAACCAGAACGTTACTAAAAGGTCTAGAGAAAACTTATCTTAAAGAAAGGAAGCCTAAAAGACGCTTCTCTCTGATACCAACTGTAACGCCCCGTTCCCGGACACCGAGTCCTTATCCGGAAAAGGAACGTTCGGCATGTATAAAATAAAAGTAAATTCATTTCATACGCAAGCCTCTGCTACGTCGTATCAAAAACAAGCAAATGGAAGCAAAAGACTCGGGTATAAAATTTCCAAACATCCAAGAATAGAAACAACATCTAAAGGTGGAAATGTGTCTTATTACATTCAAGGAAAAATACGAATCCAAAAGAAAAGTACGATATTCTCCAAAAGAAACGTAACGGTGCTACAAGTCTCGAAAGACCAAAAGTCTAAAACAATCTAATAAAGAATAAATAAAGAATAAATGCAAATTCTTCAATGAGGCGTCTTCAAACATCATCATCGAACTCCTCCTCGTAAACAATATCAACATGTTCGTCTTCTCACCCCCAAACACATAGAAAACCTGCATTTGAGGTAAGTACAACGTACTTAATAAGTTTAGTTCATTATGTGTGACCGACTCAATCTAGAGTTCACTCCATGTCCATCAACATGAATTGACTAAACGTTTCTACTTAACTCATCTATGTTACAACTGCACTCAAGGGCACTACGCATATCCAAGCTGGGGATATTCTTGGCAACATACTAGTGGATCACACTAATATCCACGGAGTATAGAATAGGTAGACTCCGATTGTACGCACATCTCAGCGGAGTCCCTCCGTACATAGGGTTTTGTTGACATACGGAGTTCTTCCACCTTCAGAGGTAGGCATACATCGCGATATAGACTGGTGCCTATCCAAGAGAAACATGTTGTTTAATCTTTTACTAGTCAAGTACGTATTTATTAGGGTGATTAACTAGCCACCTAAGTGTTTTCAATTAATCTCCCTCACATTAACTACTCTCTTCCTAGACCACTAGACATTAACAAGACCTAGCAATTACACAGACAATGATGAATGCTAATTCATCAAAGCACAAGCATATCATGCCCTTTCGACGGATCCGAACTTCAACTCCCTTTAAGAGTACATTCGGTGTTTTAACTGAAGGAATCAGAAGCTCAATTCAGGCTTGTTTATGTTAACCAATGATATCATATCATAAATAAGGGTTGAAAACAATAATAGTGTGATTATAAAACCCAAAACCAAACTAGAATGATAAAACCGTAAAAAAAAACAAGGCAAAACAGGCCAGACGCCCGTTTGACCTCCCATGGATGCCCGTCCGTATCAGACGCCCGTCCATTAAACCCCAAACGCCCATCTGCCAAAAACAGCTACATCCTGAATCAAAAATCTCACCTCAAACGCCCGTCCGCCTATTGCAGACGCCCGTCCGCCTATTGCAGGCTTTTCTAGCAGCTACTCATGATGAAATGATGGATGTACTCACTGATGGACCAATTCATATCACTCACATGCAAACTGTTGGTGGAGAGCAAGTTCGAGTTGCAAAACCCAAAGCCGAATGGACTAGTGATGATCGCAAGAGAAACAATCTCAACAATGTTTCTATGGACTTTATCCTCAGAACTCTTGACAGCAACATGTATATGAAAGTGAAAGAATGCAAAACTGCCAAGGAAATGTGGGACAAACTACAACTTGTTTGTGAAGGAACATATTCAATCAAGGAAAACCAAATTTCTGTTGCAAAACAAAAGTTTGAGAATTTCAAGATGAAATCTGGAGAAACCATTGACCAAATGGAAACAAGATTCAGTGCTATCATGGATGAATTAGATCTACCCAAGATTGAGTACTCAAAGAAAGTTATCAATACCAGAATCTTGAAGGCATTACCAATATCTTTGGAAGATGTAGTCAACACATATGGAAGAATCTAGAAGACTTGACATAGAGGATTCATTCAAAATCTTCTCAGATTTGAAAGCTTATGAATTCAGTGAAGATTTTACAAGTACAGCTGCAATAATCAAAGCTCTGGGAGAACCAAAGACCACATTACTTGCAGCAGCATCAAATGACAATCAAGAAAACTCATCACGCAATCTTCAAGAATTGGATGAGATGGAAGAACAGATGGCTCTAATGATGTACAGAATTCGAAGGATGAAGAGTGGACACCCAGTCACTCAGAAATTCATCAAAAGGACTCCTGAGAAAAAAAAAGACGATGAATATCTCTGTTTCAACTGCAAAAAACCTGGACATTATAAAGCTGAATGTCCAGAACTGACCAAGAAGATCCCACCAAGAAGAATTGGTAGAAGAGCACTCATTGCCGGAGATGAGTCAGATTATGAAGCTGGTACTGAAAGATTATCAGATGACACAGCTTTAATGGCACACATGGAAGATCCAAATGAGGTATGTGAATCCAATTCAAAATACTCTTCAGCTAAGATTTCCATGCAAAATGCATGTTCTTCGACTGGTGACTCCAATCCAAAAAATCTAGAATTAGATGAAACACTTGACGAATTGATGAATCAGCTAGTCACTATTCAAGCTGGTTATGAATCAATTAAAACTGAAAAAGAGAATCTAAGTCTTGAAAGGATTGAAGTCTGAATTAAAAATGATGAAACTGACTAAAACTGATAAACAAAAGATTCAGTATCAGTCTACTGCATCAGCAGCAGCAACTAAATCATTTGCTCAATCAAGTTCAGTTACTGGATTCAAATCAGGAAAACCGCATGGAGACAAGACGGGTTTAGGATTTGATACACAACAATCTTCCAAGGATAAAACTAGCAAAGCTACTAAACCGAGTACCAAAACAGGTATTAAGTTTGGGGCTGAGCAACTTCCACGAACTGAGAAAATTGCTGAACCAGTAAAGCCAGTATCACATAGGATAAATCAGTTTTCCAAGAAAACATTTGGATCTACCAACAAGAGTAAACCAAATGGAAGATCAGCTGTATCGCAGGAAAACCGAACTGGAAGTTCAACTACCAAATCCACAATAATCAATCAAGTCAAGAACAAGAAAAATTACAATCAAAGTAAATCCAAGAATGTCAATCATTCAAAGATTCACACATTCAGGGGGAAAGGAAGACTATATCCCACTGATGATGATTGGAATTTTACTGCATCTACTAATAAACTGATAATAGCAATCATTCTAGACAAAAAAACAAGTTTCAGTCCAAAACTCAGCAGAGAGCTAATCTCAGTTGTCAGCAAAAGACCCAGTACCAAGGCCAGCCCAGACCTCAGTACAGAAGGAATGATGATTATTTTTATCTTAATAGAAAGCATGATGAAAGTAAATTTCAGTCAAAAGATCTAAGAAATCATTTAAATAAGACACAATCCAAACACAGATACTATGGAAATGTGGCTTCCATATATGAAAATAAGTGCAACAATATCCGAAGAATACCAAAAGGATATATTCCCAAGGTTGTACTGACAACTGACCATCATGGACCCAAACTGAGTTGGGTACCTAAAAATACTTAATTTTTATTGCAGGATATATGGTACTTTCACAGCGGATGCTCTAGGCACATGACAAAGAGCAAAGACTGTCTCAGTAACTTTATTGCAAAAGATGGACCAAAGGTTAATTTTGGAAGTAAAGACAAACTTGGTTACACCAAAGGTTATGGCAACTTAATCAGAAATGGAATTACAATCAAGAATGTATCTTATGTAGAAGGACTACACTACAATCTACTCAGCACCAGTCAATTCTGTGATATGGGATACAAAGTTACTTTTGACAAAGAATTCTGCATTGTCGTCAGCGAATCAGCATATCAAGTTGTCTTAGCCGGAAGAAGAAAAGAGAATATGTATGTAGTAGATTGGACAACAGCCGTTGCTAAAACTTGTTTGCTTGTGCATACCAAATCAGAAATCAGTTGGCTATGACACAAGAAACTGAGTCATCTTAACTTTGATGACATCAACACACTTGTTAAGAAACAATTAGTCATTGGACTACCGGAGATCTCATATAAGAAAGATAGCTTATGTGATGCTTGTCAACAAGGAAAGCAAACCAAAGTAAGTTTCAAGACCAAGTCTCAGCATTCAACAACCAGACATCTGGAGTTACTACACATGGACTTATTTGGACCTATTACGCCAATTAGTATCAGTGGAAAGAAGTATACATTGGTGGTAGTGGATGATTTTTGAAGGTACACTTGGGTAATCTTCTTGACCAAGAAAAGTGAAAGCAAGCAAAAACTTACAGAATTACTCAAAAGACTTTAGAATCAAAAAGGAATATCAGTTGTGAAGATAAGATCAGATAAGGGAACTGAATTCCTCAATAGTGTGATTATTGAATATTGTGAAGAAAATGGTGTTTTACACCAACTTGCTGCCACAGGAACACGTCAACAGAATAGTGTAGCTGAAAGAAGAAACAAAACACTAAAAGAAGCATGAAGGACTATGATCTGTGAAGCAAAACTACCTGAAAGATATTGGGCAGAAGCAGTTAACACAGCTTCTTAGACACAGAACAGAGCTCTCATGAATAAAAGGCATGAGAAGACCCCTTATGAAATTTGGAATGGAAGAAAACCGAATGTTTCCTACTTCCATGCTTTTGGGAGCAAATGTTTCATACACAACAATGGAAAAGATCAACTTCATGTTTTTCAGCCCAAAGCTGATGAAAGAATTTTTCTAGGATATTCAAGTGTCAGCAAAGCTTTTAGAGTACTAAATAAAAGGACACTCAAGCATGAAGAATCAATTCACGTAGTATTTGATGAACCAAACTTCCCTGGTGAAACAACTGAAGACAGACAAGAACCGCTTTCTCCTGTCTACTACCAGTCTACTCGCCAAACCGATTTTTGTTGATATTGGGAGACTACAAAATTCAGAATGTTCAGATCCAGATCAGTCTTAGTTTCCAACTACTCAACAAACCTCACCTGAACTACATGGTTCCGATCTAGTTGAAGAAACTCAAGATCCAGTTCTTGTAGAACCAGATGAACAAACTTTAAATCCCTTGGTGCAAGCACCAGTTCATCAATGGATGAGAGATCACCCTGAAGAACAAGTAATTGGTGACACTCAAGCTGGAGTTCGAACAAGACATCAACTGGATGCAATGATTGCATGTTTTCTATCTCAATCTGAACCTAAGGAAATAGAAGAAGCTTTGAAAGATCCAGATTGGATACTAGCTATGCATGAAGAATTGAACGAGTTCGAAAGAAATCAAGTATGGGAATTGGTAGATAGACCAGCTCATGTGAATATCATTGGAACCAAATGGGTTTTTAGAAACAAACTTGATGAAGATTGAAATATTGTCAGAAACAAGGCTAGACTTGTAGCCAAAGGATACTCACAAGCAGAAGGCATAGACTTTGATGAAACCTACGCACCAGTTGCAAGACTAGAGGCAATCAGACTATTTCTTGCCTTTGCAGCTCATAAGAAATTCAAAGTCTACCAGATGGATGTTAAGAGCACATTCTTGAATGGAATTCATGAAGAAGAAGTATATGTTCAACAACCACCTGGATTTGAAATCAAAGATCAAGCTGATAAAGTTTTCAGACTAAGGAAAGCTCTTTATGGATTAAAACAAGCACCAAGAGCTTGGTATGAAACTCTATCTCAGTTTCTAGTAGATAATGGATTCAACAAAGGGACTACAGACAAAACCTTATTCAGGATGAAGAATGGAGAAAATACTCTACTTGTTCAAATTTATGTTGATGACATAAATTTTGGATCAGAAGATGAACAATTATGTGAGAAATTTGCAAGTTTAATGAAAAGAAAATTCCAAATGAGTATGATGGGAGAATTAAATTACTTTCTTGGATTACAAGTTAAACAATTAGATGATGGAATTTTCATTCACCAAACCAGGTATACAAAAGAACTTATCAAAAAGTTTGGTATGGAAAAAGCAACCAGAATCTCTACACCAATGGGGACCAACATCAGATTAGCTGAAGACAAAGAAGGCAAAGATGTTGATCAAACACTTTACAGAAGAACGATTGGAAGCTTACTCTATCTTACAGCAAGTAGGCCAGATATATCATTTTTTGTTGGTGTATGTGCCAGATTTCAATCTAAACCAAAGGAAAGTCATCTCACAGTTGTGAAAAGAACTTTGAAATATCTGAAAGATACAGATGGAGTTGGAATTTGGTATTTAAAAGAAGAAGAATTCAAGCTAATATCTTATTCAGACTCAGATTATGCTGGATGCAAAGTGGACAGAGAAAGCACATCAGGCACATGTCAGTTACTAGGAAATAGACTTGTGTCATGGTTTAGCAAAAAGAAAAACTCAATCTCAACTTCAACAGCTGAAGCTGAATACATAGCAGCTGGAAATTGATGTGCTCAAGTTTTATGGATTAGACAGAAATTAAGGGATAATGGGATAGAAGAAGGAATGATTCCCATAATGTGTGATAACACAAGTGCTATTGCAATCACTAATAATCCAGTTTCACACTCAAGAACAAAACACATTGATGTGCATCACCACTTCATAAGAGATCATGCAGAGAAAAAGGATATCACAGTTCTTTATGTACCTACTGAAGATCAGTTGGCAGATATCTTTATAAAGCCATTGGACAAAGACAGATATGCCAAACTAAGAACTGAATTGGGGATAATAAAAGTTAGTTGAAATCAGTTAAGCCCGAAATTCATCAAGGGGATTAATCTTTGTTATGCTGGGTGTGCTCATTTAACAGATTAGTCATTGACATCAACAATTTCAAACTAATTAACTAGAACTGACAAACTTTACTTGAATCAAAAACTTTATCAAAATCGAATGATTTGTGGCGGAAGTTATTTCTAAAATCGACTTGACATCGCTTCCTATCCCACCAACTCAAGTCAAAGGTTGACAAGATAAAAGCGACAGCGGTTATATCGCATTTAATTACTGCAAATATTTTTTGTCAGAATATTGCGTATACACCCCACGACTGTCAGAACAGTGCATACATTGGTTACCCAAACCATCATGGAATTTGAAAAGTTGTACTAACCAACCGTCAGTACACTACCCCTATATATTCAATCCCCATTCACACTTCATAAAAATCAAAATCAGATTTTTCAAATCCAAAATCATCTCAAATTTACTCTATGTGTTCACACCTAGACATGGCCACTTCAAAGAAATCACAAGAAGAAAGATTGATAACAGAGCTAGATGAACTTTCATTCGAAATGTATGAAGCTATGTGTCAAAACACTCTGTTAGCCAGTTACATCTGCAAGACGATTCAAAAACAACCAGGATTAAGAAACATTCTGGAGGTTACCTTCAAAGAACCACGTGATGTGGAAGGAATTCTACAATTTTGGGAGAATATGCGATTGGTAAGAGACTCCCTAATGACAACAGTTCGTGGAGATCGCATTGCTATCAATGAAAGAGTAATGAGGTCACTCTTTGGCTTTACAAATTCATCTGTGACTCCAACAAATTTGACCACTCTACCATTGAATAGGGCTGTATTTCTAAAAAAACTATCATTTTCTACGGAACCCATAGAAATTGGTACTCATGTTGACAAAATCAAGCCAAAATTTGGACATCTCAGCAGGTGGCTCAGCAAGCATGTCATTGGAAAATCCAAAGGAATTAGTATACTATCTGAAGAGAATATTTATCTAATGAACTTAATTTGGGACGAAACAGAATTCAATTGGGCAGGTTACGTAGTCAATCAAATAAAGAAGCAACATTTAGCCAAATTAGACAGTGTACAAAGAGCTCAAGCTGAAGGCCAAGCAACTATTGGTAGATTTCGACTGAAGAAAACACTCAGGGGAATCATTCAATTCTATCTGGAAAGCTCAAGGAAGGGAAGCAAGCAAGACAAGATGCAGCTACAAAGGAAATCGTGGCAAAAACAGGAACAACTTACCAACCTGAAGCGGTCGAAAATCGTGTCTCAAAGAGGAAGTCGAACACGAGGAATCAAGCGAAAAGCGCGTACTCGGCTCAAGAAAGATCAGTTGTAAGATGTATATACCCAGCAACCTCAAGTAAGACAGCACCAACTGAGGGGGAACAACAACAACAACTGACAACTGAAGATACAAGGAAAAACACTCTTGCTGATAATACTTCTCAATTACAACTTCAATCAGTTCAGCAATCAGCCCCAGTTTTTTAAGCTAATAAAATTATCAGACTAATGAAAATGAAGCTTAAACCAGAAAATTCTCGTGATGTTAGTTTACAGACTGAAGAGAAGTTACTCTTGGAGAAATTGGAAATCGGAGATCTATATACTCTATTTCCTATATCAGAGTTTCTTGAAAATTGTTTTAAAAGATTTACTGAACTAGCTCAACGGAGAGAATCAGCCACATCATCTGTTCCCAAAGATAGTTCAAGAGAAAAGGATGATGATGAAGATGATCATACAAGAAAAGAAGCTGATGTGCCTACAGTTTTGCATTCACAATCTCAACCCCAACCTCAAGCTACGCAAACTATAAGTCAGCAAGAAGAGTTACCAGTTGGAAATCAGACAACTGACACTCAGCAAGAAGCTGATGGAACTAGTAATCAACAACTGATGATTATTGAAGATATCACTCAGCCCAAGGATCAACCTGAAACGACATATGATCCTTCTGACATCCTAACAAAGGATGAGTTGGCCAAAGTTCATGAAAACTTGAAGATTGTGCTCAGTCACAAGGATGGACAAAATGGCCTTCTATAAAATATTTCTGGATATCTCGATTATAGAACTAGAACAGATGTCTCAGTTCATGCAAGACTAGAGATGATCCATAAATCCAGTTCAAGTTCTGCTTCAGAAATTCTGTTACTTAAACAGAAACTAGAAGATTCAACCGCAGTAGACAGGGAAACACATGCTCAGGCTCACTGGCATATGAATCAGCACATCTACGGGTTAGAAACATAGCTTAAGAAAGTAATTGCGTCTCAACAACATATATCAGCCAACCAACAGGCAACCCATGCTTTGGTAGATCAGCTGTATGATGCCAAAAAGAAGAAAAGCAGAAGTTACTTAAAGAGATGAAGTGACTTGAAGACGAATTGCAAAGATACAAATCAGATCCTAAGTTCTTAAAGAAAGAACTAACTGACAATCAACTCATTGAAAAATACAGTCAACCAAGAGATAGAAGAGTTACTCTTACGAAGGATCTGTGGATGAAGTTTATCAAAGATCACAATCATATCAAAGCCAAGTACAAGGATAAGACTATTGAAGAATTCTTGAACTACTTCTTATCTGACAAATATCATGATCAGAAGTGTTAGGTGTAGTGCCCGAAAGACAATTTTTGTAATTGTTTTAATTAATAAATGATGATTTTATTATGCTTCTTATTTGTTTGTGCTTATATAATATACACTACACGCAAACCCTAAGTATATCGATGATGTAACCACTTAACTCGAGTGTATGGAATGCACGAGAGGATTGAGTTAGTGGTGATATACTTAAATCTGTTAGTCCGTGGTGAACTTAATCGAGTTTAGGGTCTCTTGATTAAAACACCAATAATGCGCCTGAAACACCTTAGGGTGTGATAGTCTTATCCAGATCGGTAGAGGGTACCTACGTGGGGCATTTATATATGATGGCATTCATATAGAAATTTGGACCGATTTAATCTGAATTTCTCGATATAATTCCGTAATCAAGGAATCTTATTAAATCATTAGATGATCATATATGGATCAACCTTAATCTGAGGTGATCACAGTACCGCTTGTCCCGGGTAGTGTTTGATGTGTTAGTTACGGTTCACTTAAATATGTGTTCCAAGCCACTTCTCATTGGCACTATCTCCAGATGAGTGAGTAGTTCTGATCTTCACAGACATGGAATCCATTCCTTCCTCGGGAAGTAGAGAGACAGTCCCCTTATTTGTTAGCCTTAAGAAAGTGATCGATCGGCCGAGTTCACATTTGACTAATTAGCTACTAGTCAGATATGTGCACTAATTGATCATCGGGGGGTTAATGGTAAATAAGGATAAGATATTCTGAGTCCAGTTCACGGAGACTTCCTACCGAATGGACAATCTATGGAGGGTTAATCCAGTATGTAGTGATTATATCAATGGACACTTATTCACTCGATGGGTTGAGTATAAGTATACATCTATAATCGGTAGAGTTCGATTTCGGGTTTATGGTGGCCTAATCCCGGAATTAATAATTAATGTGTTTATTACATTCGATGAATAATTAATTATTAGAGCTTCTTGGTTATAGGTCCATGGTCCCCGATGTAAACTATAATTCGGACAAATAATCTTGATATTTGGGCCTCGGATATATTTAATTGGTTTTGGGCTAATTAATTGATATGCATGTATATTGTTTAGTTGGGCTAAATAATATAATACACATAAAAAAGACATTTTATGTGGGCTTGAAACCCTAGAGAAATGGCGCCTCACCTTTTTTATTATCATAAGAATTATTTTTGTGATATGGAAAATAAAAGATATTCTTGTTATATGATTGGTTGGATGACTTGTTATTTGATTTCCTATTGGTCAATACATGTCACAATTAATCATTAAGGAAAATATCTTTTATTTTGTTTAATTAATTATTTATTTAATTAATTAAAACTTGGAGGCCAAGTTTACTCTCCTATAAAAGGAGAGTTATTCCAAGGAAATTGCATTGGCAATTTTCGAGTTTCACACCACAAATAAAGAGAGAAAATTTGTTCTTTCTTGTCTAGGGTTTTGTAGAAGAAAAACTCTAAGTTTTCCTTGAGTGTTGCATATCAAGGAGGCTTGAGTATCAAGAAGGGTGTCCACCAACCGCCGTTTGGAGAACACATCGGAAGATCAAGGCGTCTCTTCCTAATATTGGTAACTTGATTTTAACCCCTTGTAGTTTGTTTAAGTCCTTTAATTATGCGTTATGTTATGTAAATCGTGATCCATCCATTGCGTATAGATCGACATAGTTAGATCTAAGAACCTCGCATCCTTCATGTGGTAGCGAGCCGGGTTCCCACGATTTATATAGTCATAATCGTAGTTAAACGATTTAAAGGAGTGGAATTGCATGTAGGTATTTTTTTTTTACTTATTTTATGCATTGATGTGATTAAAATTGTTATGGTTGAAGAGATGGACTGGGGTTGGAATCGTTTACCCGTTAGATCTATTGTAAACTCATATGAACGATGAAAATTCGTTCATATGAGTATAGGAAATTATGTAATTTATTTTTATTGCAATTTTAATTTCCAGAAAATAGATCTGTTTAGTAGCTGTTTAGATTTTTCGTTTTTCCCGTTGATCGAGCCGTTATAAAGAAGATCCCTCCGGTCAAAATCAAGATTGGAAGTTGGTGAACAATCCCACAAAATTTGGCGTCGATCAGAGTCCGTTTGGATGTCCGTTCGTTGCTGCAAAGAAGCTGCTGTAACAGAAAAACGCAGGATTCACAGAAACCCTATCTGTGACTTCCTCGAATTTCTGGGAGAGTTTCAACCGTTGAAACACAAATCCAACCGGTCAGATTTATAAATATGGAGTTTTGTACGTGGAATAAAAATTTCAGGTCGATCGGGTTTCATCTCGATTCCCGATCGTCAGTGGGAAGTCATTGATGCGCTGCTATAAAAGTCAGATTCAGCAGCAAGTTGGGCGGCTCGCTGGAGAAGATTGACAAGTCAAAGCTCCGATCCAACCGTCCATCTTGAAGTCCGCAGAATGAAGATCAGATCTGGAAAGTTTCGTCCCGATCCGAGTTCGTTTGGTTTGCCGATCGTCGAAAATTTTGATCAGCTGCAGATTTTGTTAGAAAGTAGTAAACCCTAGTTAGGGTTTCGTTATTTATTTTCTAATAGGTTAGATACGGGGGTGCCAACGGTCCATCTTGATGTTTATTTTCCGCACTATACATGTTTAGATTGTATGAGTAGAACTGGAAAATTGCCATTACATGCATCATATCATGAATTCCACTCCATATGCATACATGTAGAAATTAATTCGAGGAATTAGTTAGGCATGTATAAAACACACGATTAGTTTTAATTAATTGTTTGATATTAATTAGAAACTAATTAGGTAAAAACCGAGGAACACGGGTTTTTCAATCGTCGAGGTTGGGTGATGGATTCTCGGTGAATCCCACTCTGCGAAAGCATAAGGAGTAAAATCCGAAACCTCGTGGTTAAGGTGTTGGATTCTCGGTGAATTCCACCTTACCTAAGGCGAGATTACGTTTTTGTTCCGTAGTGTCTACGTGAAAGTTTGATGTTTAAGGACCGGATAATCACGGGCAAACAGGTTCGAAAGTGGTTTAACCACGGTTGGGTGGTCAACGATAGCTACGGCTCAATCGACTTCACCTCCACGTGTGGCGTTTGCACGGGTCCGCAATCTTGAGCCATCCAAAGAGCCACTGCGCTCAACGGAGCTCTTCTAGCCTTGACCCGTCCGACGGCCACATATGTTCTAACGAATAGGTCGGGTGGGCTAGCCCACATAACCGACAACATTCGGGCCTGTGATTTATCATTCCTTAATGTAACATCAAGTCCAAAAACGTGATCAGTAAACCCACCACTTTTTCAAAATATTGAGTGGGAGCGGGGAAGGCGACAGCCAACCCCACGGCCTCTACTATTGACACAAGCAACGTGAGAGAATGGTGACGCCTCGTGCCGGCCTGGGACCGGCCTCCCTAAGGAAGGCCTTCACCGCTATCAAAATTCAAGGCTTGGTCTCCGAAAGGATAGGATTTTGGGTACTCGCCGGGTCACCGACCGACCTACAAGCGGCATACTCGGGTCTACTGAAAATCAAATAGTAGGTCACACTCATTATGGGTATTTTTGGTAATACCTTGGCTGGAAAAGAAAGGTAATCGGGATTAAAGTTGGATGTTTGATTCCACTTTAATCATCGAGAGAGAAAGATCTCAATTTAGTCGTCACCTCTTTGACCTACCCTAAGGCGGCACTGAGGTGTGAGACTAAGTCCTTGGAACGGTAGGATAGACTATAAGTAATTAGTTTATAGTTCCTAAAATTTATTAGTAGTGTATGAGCTTGAATTTAATTTCTGTCATTTTACTTTACAGCATCATGTCGTCTCAGATTTCTTTACTGTTAAATGATAAGTTGACCGGAAACAATTTTTCAAAGTGGAAAAGTAACCTCAACGTTGTTCTCGTCTTTGAGAATGTTCAACACACCTTGACTTCGGCTATTCCAGCACTTACCGCTCAGTCTACTAAAACCGAAAAAGAAAATCGGCGTAAGTGGGTGAGGCAGATAATAAGGCGCGGGGCATCATGTTAGCCTCAATGTCGGAGATCATAAGGACCAAATGTGAGAACCTTGGCACTGCAAAAGAAATGATGCAGCACCTTGTTTCCATGTTCGGCTCACCTTCTGATCAGGCCCGACATGAGGCTGTCAGGATGGCTGTTAACGCGAAGATGAGGAAGGGTCAGTCAGTGACGGGTCATGTAATGAACATGATCAATTACTTCGCTGATGCTGAGACTCACGGTTCCAAGTTCGACGAAGTGACTCAGGTGAGCATGATTCTCGAATCACTGTCACCTGATTTCCTCCAGTTCAAGACCAACTACGTCATGAACAAGCTTAAGTTTGACTTGACGCGGTTGATAAATGAGCTGCAGATATTCGAGGGTTTCCAGTCTAACAACCGGGCCCGAGAAGGGGAAAAGAAAGCTGAAGCCAATTTGGCTGAGGCTAAGTCGTCAAACAAAGGGACAAAGGGAAAGCCGAAAGCCAAGCCTGTGAAAGAACAGAAATCAAAACCCATGAAGAAGAAAGGGAAAAAGGCAACTCCTTCCAAACCTAAAGGTAAGTGCTTTCACTGTGGAGAATTAGGGCATTGGCGCAAGCATTGCCGAAACATCTCAAAGAGGTGAAGGAAGGAAAGGGCCGAGCAAACAAGGCGCGAGGATAAGACAGTAATTTACTTGTCTTGGAATCCTCTGAGTGTAGCTAAAGATGTATCAACTTGATATCTTTGGATTACGAGCTACTAACCATGTTTGTTCTTCTTTGCGAGATCCTTAGTTCATATGAGGAGCTAGAGGAAGGGGCACAAGTGATGAGAGTTGGCAACGGGCGAAGGGTTTCAACAAGAAGCGGTGGGAGTAGTTAGTTTAATGTTTGGAAATAAAGTCCTAAAGTTGGACCATGTCTTTTATATTCCTCATTTTAGAAGAAATTTAATTTCAATGTCTGCATTTTGCAAGAACAATTGTATTCTTTATCTATTGAGTATAATAAGATTGTTATTTCGAAATGGACGTGACTTATGTTCTGCAATGTTAGAAAACGGATCGTATGTCATTAAACCAACCGATACTCCAACGCTTAATCTTGAAATGTTTAGAATAGCACATCAAAGTTACGCTAAAAAGGCGAAAAGTTCTCATGAAGATAAAACATATCTTTGGCACCTTAGGCTAGGTCATATTTCCTTGAAAGAATCAAAAGATCGGCCAAAGACGGTCCCTTAAGTGAGTTATCTGTTGACTCATTTGCCGATCTGCGAATCTTGCCTGGAGGGAAAAATGACTAAGCGTCCCTTCACGTCAAAGGGTAATAGGGCCAAAGAACCTCTAGAATTGATACATTCAGATCTGTGTGGTCCGATGAATGTACAGGCTAGAGGCGGATTTGAGTATTTTGTGACTTTCATTGACGACTACTCAAGATTCGGATATGTTTATCTACTGCACAGGAAATCTGAAGCTTTTGGAAAGTTTAAGGAATTCCAGGTAGAAGCCGAAAGGCAGTTGGGCAAGTCTTTGAAATGCCTTCGCTCTGATCGCGGAGGTGAGTACATGGATACTGATTTCACTGACTATCTTTTGGAACATGGGATTTGTTCCCAACGTTCTGCGCCCAGAACGCCTCAGCAAAACGGAGTTGCTGAGCGGAGAAACAGGACTTTAATAGACATGGTCAGATCCATGATGAGCTATGCGTCACTGCCAGTTTCTTTTTGGGGACATGCCTTAGAAACAGCGGTCCACATTCTAAATGTGGTGCCGTCAAAGTCTGTCGAGAAAACGCCTCTTGAGTTATGGAGTGGGAGTAAACCTAGTTTGCGTCACTACCGTATATGGGGGTGTCCGGCACATGTGCTGGTTGACAAGACTAGCAAATTGCAAGCACGCATTTAAAAGTATGTCTGTTTGTAGGGTATGCAAAAGGGACACGAGGAGGTTTCTTCTATGATCCAGAAGATCAGAAGGTTATAGTTTCGACTAATGCCACTTTTCTCGAGGATCAGTACATGAAGGACTTCAAGCCTCGGAGCAAAGTTGTACTCGAGGAGTTACTTTCTGATGAAGTCAGACCACGGGTGACACCTAGTGTCACAAACAACACCACTGATACACCTGTCGACCCTGACAGTCCTAGACCACTCAGACGTACCACCAGAGTGGTTCGGCCACCAGTGCGGTACGGCATGCAACCAGAGGCAAATATCGCCATCTCTGATGGAGTGGAGGATGATCCATTGTCCTATCGCAGGGCAATGAATGATTCTGATAAGGACATGTGGGTTGAGGCGATGAATCAAGAGATGGAGTCGATGTACTCCAACTCAGTCTGGAGACTTGTGGATTGCCCTGAGGGTGTACAACCCATAGGCAGTAAATGGATCTACAAGAGAAAGCGAGGAGTGGATGGAAAGGTTGAAACCTTTAAAGCTCGGCTAGTGGCGAAAGGCTACACACAGAGAGAGGGAATCGATTATGAAGAAACCTTCTCCCCTGTGGCAATGCTGAAATCCATTCGGATCCTCCTCTCAATTGCTGCATGTCTAGATTATGAGGTCTGGCAGATGGATGTCAAGACAGCCTTCCTAAACGGCTATCTTGACGAAGAAATATATATGCAGCAACCAGAAGGATTTGTCGAGAAAGGCCAAGAGCACAAAGTGTGCAAGTTGCTCAAATCCATTTATGGGTTAAAGCAAGCATCTCGGTCTTGGAATCATAGATTTGATGAAACAGTCAAGTCATATGGTTTCGAACAAAACTTTGATGAGCCTTGTGTATACAAGAAGGTCGTCAAAGATCAGGTGGTGTTCTTAGTATTATATGTTGATGACATTCTGCTAATTGGACCCAATAAGGGGATGTTGTCAGATGTGAAAAATTGGTTATCCACGCAATTCCAAATGAAAGATTTGGGAGAGGCGAGTTATATTCTGGGGATCCAAGTTATACGGGATCGCAAGAATAAGATGTTGGCTTTGTCCCAAGCATCTTACATAGATAAGATGTTGTTGCGTTACAGCATGATGAATGCGAAGAAGGGTTTCCTACCTACCCGTCACGGCATTCAACTCTCTAAGCGATCTCCACAGACTCACGAGGAAATTGAGAGTATGGGACGAATACCATATGCTTCGGCTGTTGGTAGTCTGATGTACGCTATGTTGTGTACTAGACCAGACATCTGTTATGGCGTGGGTTTGGTCAGCCGTTTTCACCAATCCAGGTATGGAACATTGGGCGGCGAAAGAAGAATCTCTCAAGTATCTTAAGAGAACGAGGAATTATATGCTTGTATATTCGGTGCGAACACGGATATAGCAGTACACTCGATTCGACTTTCGATCGAGATAAGGATGATCGTAAATCGACATCGAGGCTCGAGTGTTTACTCTGGGAGGCGGAGCAATAGTCTGGAGAAGCGTCAAGCAATCCAGTACGGCCGACTCAACTATGGAAGCCGAATACATAGCAGCCTCTGAGGCAGCTAAGGAAGCGGTATGGCTCAAGAAGTTCCTGGGAGATTTAGGAGTAATCCCAAATCCAGAAAGTCCGATACGTCTCTACTGTGACAACAACGGGGCCGTGTCGAATTCCGAAGAACCCCAAGTCACCAAAAGTCAAAGCATATAGAGAGAAAGTATCACTTGATCAGAGAGATTGCTCAAAGAGGAGACATTTCCGTCACGAAAATCCCCTCAGCCGACAACCTTGCTGATCCGTTTACAAAGACGCTTTCCATTGAGGTCTTTAACAGGCACTTGGAAAATATGGGTATTCGAGACATGAGTCATTTGCTTTAGAGCAAGTGGGAGATGTAGTTCTAGCTGTAATAGTTAAGGGGTGTGCTCTAAAACAATTATTACTTGTCATTCGTGCAAGTGGGAGATTGTTAGGTGTAGTGCCCGAAAGACAATTTTTGTAATTGTTTTAATTAATAAATGACAGATTTTATTATGCTTCTTATTTGCTTTGTGCTTATATAATATACACTACTGCAAACCCTAAGTATATCAGTATGTAACCACTTAACTCAGTGTATGGAATGCACGAGAGGATTGAGTTAGTGGTGATATACTTAAACTGATAGTCCGTGGTGAACTTAATCGAGTTTAGGGTCTCTTGATTAAAACACCAATAATGCGCCCGAACACCTTAGGGTGTGATAGTCTTATCCAGATCGCCGGTAGAGGGTACCTACGTGGGGCATTTATATATGATGGCATTCATATAGAAATTGGACCGATTTAATCCGAATTTCTCGATATAATTCCGTAATCAAGGAATCTTATTAAATCATTAGATGATCATATATGGATCAACCTTAATCTGAGGTGATCACGAGTACTTTGCTTGTCCCGGGTAGTGTTTGATGTGTTAGTTACGGTTCACTTAAATATGTGTTCCAAGCCACTTCTCATTGGCACTATCTCCAGATGAGTGAGTAGTTCTGATCTTCACAGACATGGAATCCATTCCTTCCTGCGGAAGTAGAGAGACAGTCCCCTTATTTGTTAGCCTTAAGAAAGTGATCGATCGGCCGAGTTCACATTTGACTAATTAGCTACTAGTCAGATATGTGTACTAATTGATCATCGAGGGTTAATGGTAAATAAGGATAAGATATTCGAAAGTCCAGTTCACGGAGACTTCCTACTCAGAATGGACAGTCTATGGAGGGTTAATCCGTATGTAGTGATTATATCAATGGACACTTATTCACTCGATGGGTTGAGTATAAGTATACATCTATAATCGGTAGAGTTCAGTTTCGGGTTTATGGTGGCGTAATCCCGGAATTAATAATTAATGTGTTTATTCTGTTCGATGAATAATTAATTATTAGAGCTACTGGTTATAGGTCCATGGTCCCCGATGTGGCTTCTATAATTCGGACAAATAATCTTGATATTTGGGCCTCAGATATAATTAATTGGCTGGGCTAATTAATTGATATGCATGTATATTGTTTAGTTGGGCTAAATAATATAATACACATAAAAGACATTTTATGTGGGCTTGGAAACCCTAGAGAAATGGCGCCTCACCCTTTTTTATTATCATAAGAATTATTTTTTGTGATATGGAAAATAAAAGATATTCTTGTTATATGATTGGTTGGATGACTTGTTATTTGATTTCTTATTGGTCAATACATGTCACAATTAATCATTAAGGAAAATATCTTTTTATTTTGTTTAATTAATTATTTATTTAATTAATTAAAACTTGGAGGCCAAGGATTTACTCTCCTATAAAAGGAGAGTTATTCCAAGGGAAATTGCATTGGCAATTTTCGAGTTTCACACCACAAATAAAGAGAGAAAATTTGTTCTTTCTTGTCTAGGGTTTTGTAGAAGAAAAAACTCTAAGTTTTTCTTGAGTGTTGCATATCAAGGAGGCTTGAGTATCAAGAAGGGTGTCCACCAACCGCCGTTTGGAGAACACATCGGAAGATCAAGGCGTCTCTTCCTAATATTGGTAACTTGATTTTAACCCCCTTGTAGTTTGTTTAAGTCCTTTAATTATGCGTTATGTTATGTAAATCGTGATCCATCCGCTGCGTATAGATCTGACATAGTTAGATCTAAGAACCTGCATCCTTCAAGAAGATGGCACAACATAAGAAGAATCAGAGGATTGAAGACAAACTGAAGATTAAAGACAAGACTGAACAAATGAAAGCTGATATAATAGAATTTGAAAAATACTACTTAAAAGAATCAGACTTACCAAAGTTATTTCTATGGAGAAAATGGAAAGAAGGAAGCCAAGTTGACTACAACAAGACCTTTTCAAAGGAAGACTCCAAGCTAGAAGATGAATATCGTCTGTATGACATAGAGATGAAGTTTATTTCAGTTAAGAAAAAGCTTAGTCTTTAATCACAATTATTTGGACGAAATGTAACTATTCCAGTTTTTGATCATTCTAATGAAATCCAGTTTTCCAGTTTTACATTTTTTGATCTTTAAGCTTTTCTTTTAGGGAGAGTTTTGGCATCATCAAAAAGGGGGAAATTGTTGGAAATAAAATTTATGTTTTGATGATAATTCATCATACTTATTCTAAATGTCATCTTAACCTCATTGATGAAGTGCTGAAGCCAGCTGTTATAGTGAAAAGATAAAAGATGTCTAGAACTGAATGTTTAGGTTTTACTAGAGTCTGATATTTGTATAGGTTACATCAGACAAGCATTGTAATAACTAGTGTGTCGTAAAACTAAAAACTGGAAGTCATTCAGAAAACTTGAAATTGTCAAGATAAACAAACTGACTCAGGATACACCAAGATGAAAATTGAAGAAGATAAGTACGCTGAGGGACACAGACTCAGTTGGCTTATATCGAAGAACTGAGGGTCACAGACTCAGTTATAGAAGATTGAAGAACTGAGGGTTCAAACTCAGTTATGAAGATCACAAGTCGAGACTGTAAAGTCAGACTTCAAGCAAGATTGTGGTGACCTGAACTGACTTTATGGATCTTGTATGAAGACCGAAGAATCATAAGGATAATGAATTCTTGGAAGATAACTTGTTATGGTGTACTCTGATTTTGTCAATTATAATCAGATGTAAAACAGGAGTACTGATAATTGAAGGAGAGTAAAATCTCAGTTAATGCTCCAATATAGTTAAGAAACTGACATTTAATAAACTCAGTATAAAACTGACAAGGAAACTCAGTTTTATATATCAGTCATCTGATAAACAGATAGTACAGTCGAACGTTATAATGGAAGCAATTCTATTGGAGAAATACTGACGCAGCAGAACGGACAGAAAATATATCCGTTACAAGATAGACGTTGATACAATTCAAATTCAAGCAGATGAACATTGAACCTCACACTATAAATAGAGGACCTTGCACAAAGAAAAGATATATAGATTTATTAAGAAAAACAAGAATTATTTTGCACCAATCTTATTCATTCGAATTGTTATCATCTATGTGCCACAACAAGATCATATCAAGTATTTCTTCAAGTGTTCAAGCTACAAAGAATTTATCAAGAATCAGACACTTTGAAGAACCACAAACAAGAATCTATTCATTGATTCTCAACCCATCCTTGATTCTTTATCAAAGGTTTAGACTGTGAAGCAAACCGGGAAGGTTTTGTCAAGGACAGTTGTTGCAAGTAGTCGGGCAGACTATGTTTGTGGTGGTAGCTAGTGAAGGGGCATACGTTACCCTTCAAGGACCAGTGTTCAAACAATTGAAGAGCAGCAATTCTACCTATTCTACAAGTGTTTAGATAGTGAAGCTAGGGATTAGCCAAGGACTATTGTTTAGGACTTTTTGTAACAGTTCACCTCAAGAAGTTCTAGTGGAATTTTCCTCCGCACCATAGGGGAAAAGAGGACGTACAGGATTACACCACCTGGAACCTCTATAATTCTTGTTCACTTACTTTACGCATTTATTTATTCATTTAGCATTTACTTACAACATTTGATAGTTGATTGTTATACACTTCACAGTTCACAAACTGACATTCATCAGAATTCAGTTTACCACACTCAGCTTTCATAAAAGAATAACAAGATCAAGAAAAAGGCTAATTATATCCGCTGCCGGTTGACTCAGTTTTTTCTTAAATCAGTTTGACTTAATCTCGGCTCATTTTGAATTCAGTTTGAAAATTTCTTATCCTAATTATCCATATTTGGGGCGCCATTAATTTTGTCATTTTTAATAGAAAATGTCTTTTCTTTTTCACATATTATTTACCAAATAAATAATATTGCATATTCATTAAATAGACCAACTATTTAATTTATTCTCGAGGTTCTATAAAACGAGAAAACACTCGCGTGTTAGGAGCCAACCCGGGGACCATGGACCTATAACCAGTAGCTACAATAAATCAAATAAAATATTCATCGAACAGAATATTTCTACTCAACTCATTTATTCCGGAATTACGCCACCATAAATCCGAAACCGAACTCTATCGATTATAGATATAACTTATTCTCAAAACGTCGAGTCGAGCCGAAAAGTGTCCATTGATATAATCATTACATATAAACTAACCCTCCATAGACTATCCGTAATGAAGCAGGATTATTTCCGTAAACCTTCTTCAATACATCTCATCCTTATTTACCATTAACCCACTAGTAATCAATTAGTTCATAACCAATAGGAACTCCGCGGATCGACCTGTTTCTAGGATTAACAAATAAAGGGATTGACTTTCTACTTCCCGCAGGAAGGAATGGATTCCATATCTGTGAGGCACACTTGTCACTGATTCCAGAATAGTGCCAACAAGAAAGTGATTCGGACTGCGCCTCTTAGCGATCCTTAACGAACACATCAAACCCTATCCTGAAACCAGTAGGAGTATGCAATCACTTCAGGATTAATGTTAATCCATATATGATCATCTTGTGATTTAATAAGATTTCTCAATCACGGAATTATATGAGAAACGTAGATTAAATCGGTCCAGTCCTATATCACTCTAGTCATATATAAATGCCCCACTTAGACAACCAATTTCGACGGTCCGGATAAGCCGGTCACACCATAAATTGTTCTGGACTCATTAATGGTGGTTTAATCAATAGACCCCATACTTTGATTTACTTCACCACAGACTAATATTTCAAGTGTATCACTATAAACTTAATCCTCATGTGTGACACACGTTAAGTTATATGGCTACATATGATACAACTTGGGGTTTTCAGCAGTGTATTACATATAAGCACAAATCAAATAATAAGATGAGAATAAATCTGTCATTTATTAATTATAAAAACAATTACAGAAATTGTCTTTCGGGCGCTACTTGCACAGTTGACACTTGTCATCTTAGAATATTTGACTTTGGATTTTTGGTTGTTTATAACTCTATATGAATTTCAAAACAATACGTGTATATGAATATGTTTTGCATCTTGTTAAATTTCTTCCATTTTTGGTTCTAAAAAAATCTTCCATTTTTTATATCTGATTAAGAAATTGTGATCTTTTAGGCCCCAATACAAGTCAGCAAAAAATTGGCTTGTAGTGATGGTTTGAGAATCATTGAATATTCCAAGGCTGATGGTGCTCAAAGACCCTCTAGAGATTTGTTCTCTGCAAAATTGGACAAGTATCCTCCTTGATTCCTATGAACTCATGTTTATTATTAACATTTTGTCTTTATTAAACGGGTAAGGACATAAGTAGGATGGGTTCAGAGGAAATCCAATATTTAAAAGATGTTTGTATATTCTTGTGTTTTTGTCAAGCTCATAAAATAGTTTGCAAAAACATAAGCTAATAAATTTTCTTACTTTTTTGGGTGATCTGAGCGCATGTGATTGACTACTCCATTACTCGAATAAGTTTACAAGTTGCGATTGCTTTCCTTTTTTATTCAGACCATATGAGTCAGATATTGAGCGATTTTGAGGCTGTTCTTGAGTCGGTCTTCGGATGATGTACCTAAATAGAGTAATGCCTTAAGTGTGTGTTGTTCACTTGGTCATATCATTAAGCTTTCTAATACACTAGTTTTGGGGGGAGTTACTATTATCATATCGTTGTATTCTTGTTATTCTGCATCTTGTATCAAGTTCTTGTATTCTTGATAATGTGTTACTGATGATACTGTGTTACTAATACTGTAGGCTCCTTCTCTATTTTTTCATACAAAATGCAGTTCAATATGGAAGCAGTAAATGGAGAAAATGCAGCTCTATTGGTTTGAGTTTATGAGGAGAGGCAACAAGTTCAATGGACTTTTGCAAAGTTCCTAGCCAGTTGATATATAAGAATGTGCAGCGTGTTTCCCATTAGAGCTTCCGTTTTTAGGGAGTGCAAAGAGCTTGGAGAATGTTGTACTTGATGTAGTTGCAGCTAATAGACCATTTCTTGGTGCTTTAGTTTATTTTCGGAGCTTTCGTTTTGTCTTGTTGATGCTTCTTCCCACATGTTGGTTGTTTTTTTTTTGCAGTAGATGAGAGAAGTACTATATGTTCATTATAACCATATTTTTTTCATTCTCTACACTACTAGTATAATATTTAAATGTTTTAGAACAACGTGATGCTATTGAACCTTGAACTACATATGTTACTGTGATACTGTTACTGTGATACTGATACTATGATACTGATACTGTGTTAGTGTAAACGTTGCGATTAAATATACGTCGAAAGGGTATCGTATGAGATCTCAAAATGAAGAGAAAAACAATATAAACTTTGGTGAAGGAATTTTGATGATCGGTGTTCTAAATCAAAAGTTACGGTCGTTTATAAAAATAACGCTTCGATTAATGTAAACATTTTTTCTTCTTTCAAAATTTACGTCGGAAGGGTATCATATTAAATCTCAAAATGAAGTGGGAAAAAAATATGAATTTTGGTGAAATTTTTTTGATGATCGGAGTTCTAAATCAAAATTACGGTTGTTTGAAAAATATATAAAAATGACTTGCTCGGAGCAGCTGAATGAGTAACGAAACTGATGAGAGGAACGACGCGCGCGTCTTTTTGTATAGTATGGGTATTTTTGTCTGTCTGATTTTTTTTTTGTCCTTTTTGCAATTAAAAAAACTGTGTGTCCTGTTTTTTCATTTTGTATTATAAAGTGAACTTTTGGCACCTTCCTTAAAAATAAGAAATTTTTTTATCTTCCAAATTTTTTTGTGTGCTTTTTGCTCTTTAGTTTTTCCTAACAAAAGTTACAAACTCAACTTTGTGAGTTTCATGTTTACTTTTCTATGAAATAAAATTTTCATTAAAAAATAAAACACAACATACATCTAACTGTCCAGTGTATAAGAAGATTTTTCGAATAAGAACCGCTTGTTAAAAAATCCGTTCTCATGTTTACGAAATGATATAATATAAATTGTCTTGTTGTATACATGACAATGTGGTATGATGATGTTTTCCACATTTAGCCTCACTCACAAATATAGGTGGATCCTTATGTGTTAGGGTGGCATATGCCCCACTGAAATTCTAGTTTTATTCTTTTATTTTTTAAAAATATGTAATATTCATATATATATATATATATATATATATATATATATATATTGAAAACAATATTGATTTATATTTAAACAATAATTGTGTTTCTTTTTTTTTCTGTTTTTTTTTAAGAAGAATAATTGTGTCACTGTTGGGTTTTATTTTATTTTTTAGCAATGCTACGACTACAATAAAATTGACACAACATACTTTTTCACTATTGATCATAGCGGATATATATCAATCAATATACATATATAACTATCAATGATGTAAATTAATGTTGTGTTAACGGTTGTAGCATTTTTTTTTATGTCTATTATTCTTTCCTTTTACATCAACGTAAAAAATGATTTAAAAAACTACTAAGTAAGAATGAACTTTGCACAAACTTTATTTCATAATAATAAAATAAAATATGATTTGCCGTATGCTGATTATGATTGTGACGCCCCGTTTCCGGACACCGAGTCCTTATCCGGAAAAGAACGCCCGGCATGTATAATATCAAATAAAATCTAATATTATACATAAGTCTTACGTCATATATCATAAACACAATGCTGAAGCAAAACGACTCGGGGAAAATTCCAAATATCAACTAGAATACGAATCAATGCTGCACTAAAACCAAAATGGAAAGAAACTGAAACGTTTCAACCTCCAAAAGAAACCAAACGATCTAGTCTTGCGTCAAAGGCTTCTAAAACGAGCCAAACAAAACAACCTTCAATTTGAAATAACAACATCGTTTAAATAAAAACATGAAATAAAAGAAAGTCTTCAAAACTACTTCAACAAAAAGTATCATGCATCATATGTCGTCATCGTTCTCATCTCCATCAAAAACCTGTTCATCTTCTCAAAACAAAACATATAACGGGTAAGTACATACGTACTTAGTAACGAGTAGAAGCTATTGAATAATATGTTTTATAATGAAAGCAAGTAAACGTCGTCTTATTATTAATCCGTTATTAAAGATCTTACATCAAACTATCACATTATATTCATAGTATAACATGAGGTCCTTAGGGTTACTAACTTAGCTTACCTTAGTTACAGCATGTTTGCGAGGGCACTACACTTAGTGAGATATGCACAAAGAAAAAGACGCAACCCTATAGAGATAAATCTCTAGCGGTCCCGAGATAGTCATTCCACTTTGTCTGGCCAAACCTAGATAGATGACCGGTGAATGTCTACCTCGTTCATGAGTTTGTCCGGCGGAATGATCACTACTTTATCTGGCGGGTCTAGAATCCGGCACTGATCATCTCCACTTTATCTGGCCAAACATCACATTGCCGATATTGTACTGTGTCTATCCAAGCTCTCATGATGTTTAACCTTTTATCTAGTAAAATACGTTTATTAAGTGATTAGATAGCCGCCTATGTTCATTCAGGAAAAGACTCCTTACTCCCTATTCATAGACCCTTAGACTCAAGCTAGCAATTACACAGATAATGATGAACCCTAGTTCATCAAAGCACAATGCCAATCCTAAGTTTCCGACGGTCCCAAGTTTCATCCCTAAGAAAACCACTTGGTGCAGAACTAAACGCATTAGAAACTCAATCGAGGCTTGTTCATCTTCATTTAATCTTATTTAAGTTCATTAACAAAACTACACTTCAAATTAAGCATCAAATAACATTGACCACAAAATCCACTGTCTACCAAAATAATAATTTCATATTTCCCGAAAGGAAAAAAATAACACAACCCCAAAAATGTCACAAATGTTGATCACATAATTTATTAAAGAAAAATCCAATATTACAAACTGTAATTTGTCCAATCCACCAACAACATCAAATAACATCTAATTTATGTTTATTTATTTCCATTTTATCACTACTGTTATTATTCTTGCTAAACAATACCAAATAGTCAATACCAACCAAGTGACATTAACCCATTACTGCAAACCTGCAACCCACTGCCGTCCTTTACAACTAACTCAAATTAAGACCCATTTCCTGTACGAACTCAAATTAATTCCCAGCCAATCCCATTGATTTTTGTTTACAGCAAGAACACCAATAAAACAGGTCTCAATCATCACCAAACATATTTTAAAACCAACAACAACCCATAAACTTTAATCTACAAACAAAACACACAATCCAACATTATGAAACTTTCAATCATTCAATATGAAAACCCCGTTACTTTAATTGCGAGCAACAAACGATCCAAAATACCAAAACACCTAGCTTTCGATTCAACCTACAAATTGATCAAACCGAATTCATCAAACTACGATTCTTGAACATCAAAGCAACCTAAAGTCAAAACATCTAACTTATACTGTGACGCCCCGTTCCCGGACACCGAGTCCTTATCCGGAAAAGAACGCCCGGCATGTATAATATTAAATATAATCTAATATCATACATAAGCCTTACGTCATATATCATACACAATGCGGAAACGAAACGACTCGGGAAAAAAAATAAAATCTAAGGATCAACAAAAGATGATTCAATGCCGCACTAAAACCAAAAGTGGAAAATGAAAAGTCTTACATCATTTCCAAAACAAAAGAAACCAGAGATCTAGTCTTACAACAAAGGCCACTAAACGAGCCAAACAAAAACAATAATCAAAATGAATTGACAACATAGTTTTAAATCAAAAATCAAATAAGAAAGTCTTCAAAGTAACTTCATATAAAATCTTCAAACTTCCTCATCGTATTCATCATCTCCGTAAACTGTTTCATCTTCTCAAACAAAGCATATAACGGGTAAGTACAAACGTGCTTAATAACGAGTAGAAGCTATTGAAATCATGCGTTTAAGTAATGAAGGCAAGTAAACGTCGTATCAATATTATACCGGTAAAAAGTGATCTTACGCCTAACTATCACATTATATTCATGGTATAATATGAGGTCCTAGGGTTACTAGCTTAGCTTATCTTTGTTACATCATGTTTGCGAGGGCACTACACTTAGTGAGAAATGCACTAAGACAAAAGACGCAACCCCATATAGAGATAAATCTCTAGCGGTCCCGAGACAATCACCTCACTTTGACTGGCTAGCTCTATAGGCTATCCGGTGAATGACTATCTCGTTCGTGAGGTTGTCCGGCGGTATGATCACTACTTTAACTGGCTTTGTCTAGAATCCGGCAGTGACCAACACCACTTTATCTGGCCAACCAACACATTGCCGATATTGTACCGTGCCTATCCAAGCTCTCATGATGTTTAATCTTTTATCTAGTCAATTACGTGTTTACATGGTTAACTGGCCTCCTAAGTTCGCTTCAAAGTGCAAAAGCTCCTACTCCTCTTCTTAGACTTCTAGACTCAAGCTAGCAATTACAGACATTGATGAATACTAACTCATCAAAGCACAAGGCCACTCTACTCTTCCGACGGTCCCGAACTTCAATTCCTTTAAGAATACATTCGTGCGAACCAAACGCATCGAAGCTTATTCATGGCTTTGTAAGGTTATTAAATTGTTCATATATTATCAACAAGGGTCTAAAACAATCAAACATGATAAACTGCTCAAACGCCCGTTTCATGTCCTAAACGCGCGTTTGGGAAGCCCAAACGCACGTTTGGAAGACTTCTAAACGCGCGTTTGGAAGCGCTGAATCCTGTATCAAATCTGTACTCTCAAACGCCCGTTTGAACACTTCAAACGCGCGTTTCCCCTCCAAACGCGCGTTTGACTACTTCAAACGTGCGTTCGGCTGGGATCGACCAAGAAGAAACCCTAAAATCTGCAAACTCGATTCCACCCGTTTCCATTTTAAACAACAGCAAGAAAACTCAGAAAAATCACAGATGAAACGCAGTACAACATCATAAAACAACAATCAATCAATATGAAGACCCCGTTACCTTAATTGCGAGCGACAACGATCCAAAACGTCAACAAAGACCTAGCCTTCGATTCAACCTATACATTGATCAAACCAATGATCAAACTACGATCCCAAACACCAAAAACACAGCTCTTAACACTGATATCCAAGTCTAAGGCCAGAAAATCTAAGAGAGGTTAAAACCTTACCTTCACCATACGGTTCGTTGTTGGTATCGAAACGATCCTCTCTTTCCGTAGAGCGTTTTTCTCTTGATGCGTCTGCACAACCGATCAACGATTAAGCTTCGATTATCAAAAGCCTCTTCCCCTCTTTTCTTTCTCCAAACTTGCGCCCCCTTGCCCTCCAGAAACCGTTCCTCACTCTTTTTTTTTGATTAATGATTATGGAGAATAATGGGAATTTAATCCCTCAATTAACCCCATAAATCCCTTAAATACCAAACATTAATTTCCTCTCCTTTTTTTTTTAACTTAAAAATAAATATAATATTCTGATTTTCGTTAAATGACTCAAATGCCCCTTTTTTGAAAAATCAGGATATTACATTCCTCCCCCCTTAAGAGGAGTTTCGTCCTCGAAACTTGAACGTACCTGGAAGATCCAAAAACTCTGGGAACTCGGCTGTCATCACATCTTCCTCTTCCCATGTCGCTTCACTTGGTGAATGATTGCTCCATTGCACCAAGACCAAAGGGATCATCCTTCTCTTGACCACCTTCTCTTTCCTATCTAGGATCTTAACCGGCTTCTCGACATAAGATAGATTATCTTGAAGCATATCCGGATCAAGCTGTGATTCCACATCCGTAGAAGTTAGACACTTCTTAAGCATGGATACATGGAAGACATTATGTACCCTAGACATCGATTCCGGTAATCGAAGTCTATATGCTAACTTTCCAATCCTTTCGATGATGTCAAAAGGCCCCACATACCTCGGACTCAGTTTCCCTTTCTGCCCAAACCTCTTAACACCCTTCATCGGAGAAGCTCGTAGATACACTCTGTCCCCAACTGCAAACTCTAACGGTCTTCTTCTGATGTCTGCCCAACTCTTCTGTCGGTCTTGCGCGGGCTTTAAGATTCTTCCGTGACGACTCAACTTTCTCTTTGCTTTGCGTAACTAACTCGCCTCATCAATTTGCTTTTCCCCAACCGTCCCAATAAAGTGGAGTCCGGCATTTCCTACCGTACAAGGCTTCAAACGGTGGCATCCTCAAACTAGCATGATAATCGTTGTTATAAGCGAACTCGCCACTGAGAGGAAATCATCCCATGATCCCCCTTCTTCAAGAACGCAAGCTCTAAGCATGTCCTCGAGAGTCTGGATCGTCCTCTCGGATTGACCGTCTGTCTGCGGGTGGAAGGCTGTACTCAAGTCCGTCTTTGTTCCAAAAGCCTTTTGCAACCCTTTCCAGAAGTGACTTATAAATCTGCTATCCCTGTCGGACACGATAGATAAGGGCACACCATGAAGTCTCACTATATTATCCAAATATAGCTGGGTGAACTTCTTAATAGGCATGTCAACCTTGCATGGCAAGAAATGGGCTGATTTCGTGAGCACATCAACAATCACCCAAATCATGTCATGGCCACTCTTCGTCTGCGCGATAAACCGGTGATGAAATCCATCGTGATGTTCTCCCATTTCCATTCCGGTACTTCCAAAGGCTTCAACAAACCACCTGGCCTTCTATGTTCGCTTTAACTCTCGGCATGTATCACACTTTGCCACGAACTCTGCGATGTTCAACTTCATGCCAGGCCACCAATATCTCTCCTCGAGATCTCGGTACATCTTGGTAGATCCTGGATGAACCGCAAAGCGATCTTATGGGCTTCATCCATGACTTGCGCCTCGGTCCATCAACATCGTGGCACACACAAACGATTACCATACCGTAGATGTCCACTCTTGTCCAACGATAACCCGGCGCGTAGGTTTCTCTCGAGCTCACGCGCTTCAAATCCACTAACACTGGTCGTTATCTGCTTTGCCCGGATATCATCCAATAGTTCGACCTTGCCATCAATGGCGCGAAACACTGAGCTTCACCTTCCCGTTCAACCACTTGAATCTGCAAACTGTCTAACTGATGAATCACTTCTTGTAAAGTGGTGATAGCATTGACCGGTCTCCGGCTAAGTGCATCCGCTACAACATTTGCTTTACCCGGGTGGTATTGAATGTCCAAGTCATAGTCTTTCACGAACTCCAACCATCTTCTTTGCCTCATATTCAAGTTCTCTTGAGTGAAAAAGAACTTAAGGCTCTTATGATCCGTGAATATTCTTGCCTTAACTCCATAAAGGTAGTGCCTCCACTGTTTCAAAGCAAAAACCACTGCTGCCAATTCCAAATCATGTGTAGGATAATTTTTCTCATGAACCTTTAACTGCCTGGATGCATAAGCTATTACCTTTCCTGCTTGCATCAGAACACATCCCAATCCTTGACCCAAGCATCTGTATACACGTCGTAGTTATCAAAAACCTCTGGCAAGGCCAACACAGGTGCTGCAGTCAACTTATCCTTCAACGTCTGAAAAGCTTCCTCACACTCCTTTGTCCACTCAAACTTGATGTTTTTCTGAGTAAGTCTAGTGAGAGGAGTTGCTATCTTCGAGAAATCTTGTACAAACTTCCTGTAGTAACCTGCTAAACCCAGAAAACTTCTTATCTCTCACATCAGGTGGGTCTAGGCCACTTAGAAACGGCTTCTATCTTCGCAGGATCAACTTGAATTCCATCCCCAAAATCACATGGCCAAGAAAACTAACTTGTTTTAACCAAAATTCACACTTAGAAAACTTGGCATACAATTTCTTTTCTCTTAAAGTTTGCAAAACAATCCTTAGATGCTCCTCATGCTCCTTCTCATCCCTAGAGTATATCAAGATATCATCTATGAATACTACCACAAATTTATCAAGATAAGGCATGAAGACTCTTTGCATTAAATCCATGAACGCTGATGGAGCATTAGTGAGTCCGAAAGGCATGACAAGAAACTCATAATGTCCATACCTGCATTAAACGCTTTGTCTTCGGTCTATCTCAAACCTTGATCTTCACCAGATAACTCGACCTAAGGTCAATCTTAGAAAACACCTTCTTCCCTTGCAACTGGTTAAACAAGTCATCAATCCTAGGCAAAGGATACTTATTCTTGATTGTCAGGTTATTCAAAGCTCTGTAGTCGATGCACATCCTCAAACTACCATCCTTCTTCTTCACAAACAAAACCGGTGCTCCCCAAGGCGATGTACTTGGCTGAATCACATTCCTTTCCAACATGTCCTTAAGCTGTACTTTTAACTCTTTTAGCTCAGCCGGTGCCATCCTATAAGGTGCCTTGGCTGTAGGTGCTCGGGATTAACTGTATATCAAATTCTATATCCCTGTCAGGCATATTTCCTGGTAACTCATCTGGAAAAACTTCAGGAAATTCTCTGACTATAGGAGTTTCTTCTAACTTAGGAGTATGCTTCTCTGTGTCCATAGCATAAAGAACATACCCTTCACAACCTTTTCTGCAAAGCCTTCATGGCTCTAACATTGATATTATCGGATGCCTCTTCTTACTTGGCTTATAAACGTTACCCTGAAAGGTCTTATCGACTTGCTCGAACTCAAGACCACTTTCTTACCTCTACAATCCACATGAACAAAATTCTTGGATAGCCAATCCATCCCGAACTTACATCAAAGTCTGTGAAGTCCAAAATCTGTCAAGTCTGATTTACACCTATAAGTTCCAACTCTAACGTCGACTTGAGGTAAAACTTGTGCAACTTTAGTAACTCTTCCCAAAGGTGTAGTGATACTTAGAGGTTTCTCCAACTCTGAAGTGGTAGGTTCAACTTCCTAGCTATCTTAGAAGACACAAAAGTACACGAGGCTCCGATATCAAACAAGGCCGACCTTTGCTAAGTTATCTATGATTATGGTACCTAGCAAGTGGATCAATTTAAGTGCAATAAATAACATCATATCGTCCATATAATATTAAGTATTCATAATAAACACAAACACTTAAAACGTACATGTAACCACAAGATCATCAGGCTCTTCTGGCTCCACATCGACAGCAAAAACACGAGTAGGTCTGCTAGAAGATCCACGGTTTGCATTCTGATTCCCTCTGTTATCTGCTGGATTCCGCTGAGATAAGTTCTTAGGACAGTTCCTGGAGAAGTGTCCCGTTTCTCCACAGTTATAGCAACTATTACCTCCTGGTCTGCATTCTCCTGTATGCGTCTTGTTGCACTTAGAACAAATCGGGTGAACCACTTTTACAGTTAATCGTTGCCGGTCTTTGCGGTCTTCTTGAAGTTCCTGCTGCGGTGCCCCACGATTACCACTCGAAAAGATCCAAACGGCCTCTTATTCCCAACTACCACGTGCTTTCTTCCTAAAAGTCTCAACCTCCAAAGCCTTGTTCATAAGCTCAGCCATATTCCTGGCTGTAAAACCCAACATACCCGACTGTATCTCATAAGCCAACCCATCCTTGTATAGTGCCATCTTCCTTTCTTCAACTTTCATCAGCTCGGGATAGAACCTCCCCAACTCATTGAACTTGTTGGTATACTGAGATACCGTCAGCTGTGTACCTTGCTTATGCTTTAAGAACTGACTAGCCTTGTCTGCCTGTACTGTTAGTGGGAAATACTCGTTGTAGAACATAACCTTCAGTTACTTTCCCATTACTACTCTGTACGGCGTCGATCCAAGCTTCGGCTGCCCCCAAGAGAAAAATCGACCGCCAATCGGGCCATCTCGGTTCGGGAACATGAATATTCCTGCAGGCCTTTTGAAACTCCTTATCCATTCTTCGACCTTTGAATGTTCCACATTCCCAAAGAAGTCTGTACTCTGTTCCTTCTCGATCCTGGTGTACCACCCTTTGGTGGAGCTTGCTCAGCTATTGGTCTAAGCGGAGGATAAGCAGGTGGATAAACCGGTGGATAAACGGGTGGATAACCAAAGGGTACATGGGGTGCTGAGGTGGATAAGGTGGTGGATAAGGCTGCTTTGAGGTTGTTGTGGTTGTCACAGGCCGTGCTTGTTGGTAAGGATGGTATCCTGGGTGATGTTGTGGAGTGTGGTACGGCTGATGTAGTCCATAAGGTGGGTATCCGAAACCGTGATGGTGATCAAACCGCGGTGATGGAGGAATAGCGAGTTGAGGTTGGAAACTTCGTAGGTGGAGGGTAGAAGGTTTGTCAAGGAGGGTAAGCTGTGGTTGGCGGATAGCTTCTTTGGTGGTGGTGGGGATAAACCTCGATCCTTTGGTGGAACAAAGCCCATTTGGAATGTCACTTACCATAGTAAATTGTACCGAACTCCCCACATGCCATTGTGGAGGTTGATCCTGATGAGACCGTGGTGTGGGGGTCGCAGTATGAGGAGGTGGTGAAAGGCTCGGGTGGGGTGAGGGATTCTGCCTCACAAAACCTCTTCCCACAACTGGTGTAGCATTGTTAGCCCCTGGTCTAACCCCTGAACTCCCAGCTTCATGAGCACCTCTCCTTGTTGTCACCATTCTGAAAGATCAAGAAGATCAGAATGTTACTAAGAGATCTAAAGAAACTTATCTCAAGAAAGTCAAGTCCTAAGCAGCAAAGAAACATTGTCTCTGATACCAACTGTGACGCCCCGTTCCCGGACACCGAGTCCTTATCCGGAAAAGAACGCCCGGCATGTATAATATTAAATATAATCTAATATCATACATAAGCCTTACGTCATATATCATACACAATGCGGAAACGAAACGACTCGGGAAAAAAATAAAATCTAAGGATCAACAAAAGATGATTCAATGCCGCACTAAAACCAAAAGTGGAAAATGAAAAGTCTTACATCATTTCCAAAACAAAAGAAACCAGAGATCTAGTCTTACAACAAAGGCCACTAAACGAGCCAAACAAAAACAATAATCAAAATGAATTGACAACATAGTTTTAAATCAAAAACTGAAATAAGGAAAGTCTTCAAAGTAACTTCATATAAAATCTTCAAACTTCCTCATCATTATTCATCATCTCCGTAAACTGTTTCATCTTCTCAAACAAAGCATATAACGGGTAAGTACAAACGTACTTAGTAACGAGTAGAAGCTATTGAAATCATGCGTTTCGTAATGAAGGCAAGTAAACGTCGTATCAATATTATACCGGTAAAAAGTGATCTTACGTCTAACTATCACATTATATTCATGGTATAATATGAGGTCCCTAGGGTTACTAGCTTAGCTTATCTTTGTTACATCATGTTTGCGAGGGCACTACACTTAGTGAGAAATGCACTAAGACAAAAGACGCAACCCTATAGAGATAAATCTCTAGCGGTCCCGAGACAATCACCTCACTTTGACCAAGCTAGCTCATAGGCTATCCGGTGAATGACTATCTCGTTAAGTGAGGTTGTCCGCGGTATGATCACTACTTTAATCGGCTTTGTCTAGAATCCGGCGGTGACCAACACCACTTTATCGGCCAACCAACACATTGCCGATATTGTACCGTGCCTATCCAAGCTCTCATGATGTTTAATCTTTTATCTAGTCAATTACGTGTTTACATGGTTAACTGGCCTCCTAAGTTCGTTCAGTGCAAAAGCTCCCTACTCCCTCTTCTTAGACTTCTAGACTCAAGCTAGCAATTACACGATATTGATGAATACTAACTCATCAAAGCACAAGGCCACTCCTACTCTTCCGACGGTCCCGAACTTCAATTCCCTTTAAGAATACATTCGGTCGCGAACCAAACGCATCGAAGCTTATTCATGGCTTTGTAAGGTTATTAAATTGTTCATATATTATCAACAAGGGTCTAAAACAATCAAACATGATAAACTGCTCAAACGCCCGTTTCATGTCCTAAACGCGCGTTTGGGAAGCCCAAACGCACGTTTGGAAGACTTCTAAACGCGCGTTTGGGCGCTGAATCTGTATCAAATCAGTATTTCTCTCAAACGCCCGTTTGAACACTTCAAACGCTGCTGCGTTTCCCCTCAAGCGCAGCTTTGACTACTTCAAACGTCATGTTAATTTGAGATCGACCAAGAAGAAACCCTAAAATCTGCAAACTCGATTCCACCCGTTTCCATTTTAAACAACAAAGAAGAAAACTCGGAAAAATCACGGATGAAACGCAGCACAACATCATAAAACAACAATCAATCAATATGAAGACCCGTTACCTTAATTGCGAGCGACAACGATCCAAAACGTCAACAAAGACCTAGCCTTCGATTCAACCTATACATTGATCAAACCAATGATCAAACTACGATCCCAAACACCAAAAACACAGCTCTTAACACTGATATCCAAGTCTAAGGCCAGAAAATCTAAGAGAGGTTAAAACCTTACCTTCACCATACGGTTCGTTGTTGGTATCGAAACGATCCTCTCTTTCCGTAGAGCGTTTTTCTCTTGATGCGTCTGCACAACCGATCAACGATTAAGCTTCGATTATCAAAAGCCTCTTCCCCTCTTTTCTTTCTCCAAACTTGCGCCCCCTTGCCCTCCAGAAACCGTTCCTCACTCTTTTTTTTGATTAATGATTATGGAGAATAATGGGAATTTAATCCCTCAATTAACCCCATAAATCCCTTAAATACCAAACATTAATTTCCTCTCCCTTTTTTTTTTTAACTTAAAAATAAATATAATATTCTGATTTTCGTTAAATGACTCAAATGCCCCTTTTTTGAAAAATCAGGATATTACATATACTAAGACGAAATCTTACCTTCTCCAACCGGTTAATTGTCGGTATCAAAACGATCCTCTTCTTCCGTAGAATATTTTCCTCTTGATGCGTCTGTTGAAAAGAACAACGGATTAGCTTCGAATTGAGAAAGTCTCCTCACCCCCTTTTTTTCCAAACTTGCGCCCCTTGCTCTCACGTGAAACTGTTTTTTTTTTCTTTCTAATTTCTGAATAATGGGAATTTAATTCCCTATTAATCTCATTAAAACTTATTCTATTTAATTCCTTAATTAACAAATCCTTTAATTTATTTTTTTTCTTTAATTCCAATAATTAAAATAAACTAATATTCTGATTTTCGTTAAATGACTGAAATGCCCTTTTTCGAAAATCGAGATATTACATTCCTCCCCCCTTAAGAGGAGTTTCGTCCTCGAAACTTGAACGTACCTGGAAAATGTATAAACTCTGGAAACTCAACTGTCATCACATCTTCCTCTTCCCATGTCGCTTCACTTGGTGAATGATTGCTCCATTGCACCAAGACCAAAGAAATCATCCTTCTCTTTCCTATCAAGAATCTTAACCGGCTTCTCAACATAGGATAGGTTATCTCGAAGCAATTCCGGATCAAAATGAGATTCCACATCCATAGTAGATAAACACTTCTTAAGCATAAATACATGGAAGACATTATGTACCCGAGACATCGATTCCGGTAATCGAAGTCTATATGCTAACATTCCAATCCTTTCAATGATATCAAAAGGCCCCACATATCTCGGACTCAGTTTCCCTTTCTCCCCAAACCTCTTAACACCCTTCATCGGAGAAGCTCGTAGATACACTCTGTCCCCAACTGCAAACTCTAACGGTCTTCTTCTGATATCTGCCCAACTCTTCTGTCGGTCTTGAACGGCTTTAAGATTCTTCCGTATCAGCTCAACTTTCTCCTTAGCCTGCTTACCTAACTCTGGCCCTGTAAACTGCTTTCCCCAACTTTGTCCCAATAAAGTGGAGTCCGGCATTTCCTACCGTACAAGGCCTCAAAAGGTGGCATCCCTAAAGTAGCATGATAACTGTTGTCATAAGCGAACTCTGCCACTGAGAGATAATCATCCCATGATCCCCCTACTTTAAGAACACAAGCTCTAAGCATGTCCTCGAGAGTCTGAATTGTCCTTTTGGATTGACCGTCTGTCTGTGGGTGAAAGGTTGTACTCAAATATGTCCTAGTTCCATAAGCCTTTTGCAAACCTTTCCAGAAGTGACTTATAAATCTACTATCCCCGTCGGATACAATAGATAAAGGCACACCATGAAGTCTTACTATATTATCCAAATACAGCTGAGTGAACTTCTTAATAGGCCTGTCAACCTTACATGGCAAGAAATGGGCTGATTTCATGAGTCTGTCAACAATCACCCAAATCATGTCATGGCCACTCTTCGTACGCGGTAAACCGGTGATGAAGTCCATCGTGATGTTCTCCCACTTCCATTCCGGTACTTCCAAAGGCTTCAACAAACCTCCTGGCCTTCTATGCTCTGCTTTAACTCTCTGGCATGTATCACACTTTGCCACAAACTCTGTGATATCCAACTTCATGCCAGGCCACCAATACCACTCTTTGAGATCTCTGTACATCTTGGTAGATCCTGGATGAACCGCAAAAGCAATCTTATGGGCTTCATGTTAGGTGTAATGCCCGAAAGAGAATTTTGTAATTGTTTTATTTAATAAATGAAATGATATTATTATTCATATTTATTATTCTCATATTCACCGATGTGACAATAGTATTTACACTACAAAAAACCCTAAAGTATATCGTTTATGTAACCACTTAACTCAGTGTATGGGATATACACGGGATGATTAAGTTAGTGAAGATGTACATAAAATACAATTAGCCCGTAGTGAAGTTAATTGAGAGTATCAGGCCTCTCCTTTAACGTGCTATTAATGCGCCCAGAACACAATAGGTGTGATTGTCTTATCCGGACATTCGGTTAAGAGAACCTAATGGGGCATTTATTTATGATAGATATATCATATAGGGCTGGGCTGATTTGATTAGAATTCACGATATAATTCCGTAATCGAGAAGTCTTATCGAATCAATCGATGAACATATTTATGGATATATCTTAATCCTGAGGTGATCACAGTCAACTGCTTGAATCAGTATGAGGTTTGACTTGACGGTTAAGGATTACACTGAGTCTGTGATCTGAATTACCCCATCTTGGCATTGTACTGAATTGAGTGAGTAGTCTGTGTTATCACAGATACGGAATCCATTCCTTCCATTTATGGAAGTAGATAGACAGTTCCCTTATTTATTAATCCTAGAAACTCATCGATCGTATGAGTTCATATTACACTGATTAGCTACCAATGAGTTGTATGAATTAATTGATCACTAGTGGGTTAATGGTAAATAAGGATAATAGGTTCTAAAAAGGGTTAACAGTAACTTCCCGATTTAGAATGAACAGTCTATGGAGGATTAATCCATATGTAATGATTATATCAATGGACGCTTATTATCATTCTCGTGAGGAGATAAATATAATCTCATAATCGGAGGAGTGCAGTCACGAGATTATGGTGGCATATTCCTGTGTTTGATTTATCAAATATAATTATTCTGTTCCTAAGATAATTATTTCATTGATTTATCGGAGCCGCTGATTATTAGTCCATGGTCCCCGACATGCCTCCAATATAGCATAGCTATTCTCAGACGTCGAATCCTAATAATATTAATTTAGTTCTTATTAGAATTTAATTAATACGATATGTGAATTAATTGTTTAGTGGACTATTAAATTAGTTGAGCTAAATAATTAAAGATGTGAAAAAGACATTTTTCATAATTTTGGCCCAGTTAGTGTGTTATGGCCGAAAATAATATTGACTAGGTCAATAAGGAATTTTCGGCCAAGGCTTGTCTTAGTGAACAAGAAATTGTTTTCTTGTGGATTAATAAGACATGTGCAGAAATATTTATTAGATAAATGTTTTATGGAAAAAATTCAAGATAAAGATTATTTTAGATTTGTTCTAGAATATTCTAGGATTATCTTTTATTTATTGGATTTATTTATTTGTAAAATAAAATCCTTGGAGGACAAGAAAAGCTCTCCCATATAAAAAGGCTTTTCCCATCTAATATTGACACACAATTTTCGACTTCTATCTCTTAGAGAGAAGAAGATAAAATTCGTCCAAGGGGAAGTGAGGGAACATCTTGGAGGTTTTCCGGGTAGCATATCGGGAGGATTCGAGACGAGGATTTCCTTCCACCGGGAGTTGCTCGGATCACACGTGCGGAAGATCGTGGTGCTCTTCACACCAACTTTTGTTCTTCCTATTGCAGTTCTTCTACTTGGATTTTCAGATCCAAGAGGTATGTTCTACAACCCCCTTGTAGAGTAGATCTAGTTATTTTATTGTGTGTAAATTATAGATCTAGATCCTTAAATCGCTTCCGTTGCGGATGGTATTACTAACAGTGGTATCAGTCGCCCAGTGATCTATATTTATACAAATAAAATATTAGATCTAGGAGTGGAAAACATGTAGTTTTTGTGTCCCAATTTTTTTTTGGGGGCCGATGCACTTTTTATTTTTTTATGTTGCGATTGTTGTGGTTTGAAGAGATGGATTGTGGTTGGTACTGTTTACTCGTTAGATCTATTGTAAGCTCTCTCGATTTAGATCGTTTGAGCATAGGATTGATGTAAAAGTTGTTGTTTTTTTATTCTTTTTTTCACTATTTTTATTTTTTTGTAATTCCGGAAAAACGACGAAGAACGATGATGAACACGAGATGAAGACGGAACTCGAGGTATGAATAGGAGTCGGGGCTGAAAATTTTTTGTTCATGATTTTTCCTAACTCGGTTAGGTTTTCGATTTTATTAAAAATCAAAATTTTTTTTCTAATCGGCTGTTTAATAAAAAAAAATATTTTTCTGAAAAAAAAAATTTAAAAAAATAGCAGGATTTTAATAAAAAAAATTTAAAAAAAAAATTTATTTTATTTTATAAAATAAAGGCCCCTTCTCCTTTCGCGGTTCATGGTTCAAGGTTCGAAGATCGAAGACATGAAGACAACAAGTTGTAATTTACTGCTATCCTAGGATATATATGGGTGTACCAACGATCCATCTCGGTATTTAAATTTTCCGCAATTTATTTTTTATGTGTTTGATCATAAAATAGATATAAAATCGGAATTGCCATGACATGCATCATATCATAAATCCACTTCATGCATACATGTAGAATTTTAATTTTGGTAATTAAAATAGGCATGTATACTAACTCGCGTAATTAGTTGAAATTTAATTAATACGTGGTAATTAATTAATTAGTAACTAATTAAAGATCCGAGGACGTGTTATGAAATCGTTAAGCCTTTTCGGTGTGTGTTCTCGGTGAACCGTCTTAAAAGCCCAAACGAGATCACGTTTTCAATTCGTAGTGTCTACGAGATTGAATGATGGTAAAAGAACAATAAATCTTGGATAAAAACGGTTCGCCTATAGGTTGGGTGGTCAACTGAACTTCGCTCGACCGACTTAACCCTCCTAGTGTGATGTATGCATGGGGGTCCGGCAAGACTAAGCTACACCGGCGAGCAGAGGGGTGATTCCTTCTTATCTCAGTGGGGCTCTCTTGACCCGATTTCGTCTGACTGTCACATATGTTCCAACGAATAGGACGGGTAGGTTTGCCTACGTTACCGACACCATTCGGAATCCTTCATTTGATGTGCTTTTATAGTAACATCAAAAAGACGTGGTTAGTTAACCCACCACCACTTCCAAAATATTGAGTGGGAGCGGGGGAGGCAACAGCCAACCCCACGGCCTCTACTATAGATACAAGTAAGTAAGAGAAGGGTGACGCCTCCCGTCGCTTTGATTTCGCCCCCCTATGGATGGTGTTCACCCCTATCAACATTCCTGGCTTGGTCTCCGAAAGGATAGGATTTCCGGGTACTCATCGGGTCACTGACCTATCCTACGACGGCACACTCGGGGCGTACCTAAGAGATCTGATATAGTATGTCACACTCATCAAGGGTATTCTTGATAATATCTAGGCTAAAAAAAGGAAGGTAGTCAATGAAGAAAGGGATGTTCGATTCTCGTGGGATGTTCGATTCTCACAAGTTATTCATTGATGAGATTGTCTCGATTTAACCGTCATCTCTATGACCTACCCTAGGCGGCACTAAGATAAGAGGTTAAAACCTTGGAATTGTAGAGTAGACTTAATTTTAGTTTACAATTCCTAAAATAAACTTATATAGTAGTGTTAAACTTGAATAAATATATGTCATTTTATTTTCAGCAAAAATGTCTGCACAAATTTCTGCTTTACTGTCTAAAAAATGATTGGAAAACAACTTTAAGAAATGGAAGAGTAATCTAAACGTGGTACTCACATACGAGAATGTGCAATATGTACTCACTTCTGAATGCCCTGCGGTGGCGATCCAAAAACCCGGAAAAGCTGAGATCGAGCAGCGTAATCGCTGGATCGAGTCAGATAACCGGGCTCGTGGGATCATCCTGGCGGCAGTGTCGGAGGTTATTAGGTCCCAGATTGAAGAGTTTGAAACTGCACGAGAAATCATGCAGAAACTTACTTCGATGTTTGGATCACCTAGCAACCAAGCAAGACACGATGCCATCAGGATGGCAGTTAACACGAAATTGAAGAAAGGTCAAGCAGTGAATGGTCATGTTCTAAATATGATCAGTTACTTCAATGACGCTGGTATTCATGGATCGATGTTCAAAATCATCAAGTGTCGATGATTTTGGAATCGTTGACTCCTGAGTTTATCATGTTCAAAACTCAGTATCTAATGGGCAAACATGAGTTGACCATGACACGGATGCTTAATGAACTGACTATCTATGAGGGCCTACTATCGAAAGATAAGGTCCAAGTAGGGGATAAGAAAGCTGAAGCCAATATGGCCGAAGCTAAGCCATCAAACAAGCCTAAGGCCAAACCAAAGAAAAGGGTAGTGTTGCACCTGTGCCCAAGCAAATGAAGAAAAGAAAGCCAAGAAAGTTGATTTGCGCTGCCCAAGGGCAAGTGCTTTTATCAGAAGGAGGTAGGACATTGGAAATGCCATTGTCCAGAATATCTTCGTGATGTAAAAGATGGCAAAGCCAAGGCTGTTACTGGGAAAGATAAGAAAGGTAATTCGGAATTACTATTCTTGGAATCTTTTAATGTAGCTAAAGATATGTCCACTTGGATACTTGATACTGGAGCTACTAACCATGTATGTTCTTCATTCCAGATTCATAGTTCATACGAGGAGCTGGAAGAGGGTTCACAAGTGATGCGAGTAGGCAGTGGGAGCTATGGACTTACACTTTAATAATATAATTTTACATTTTGAGAAAGTTTATTTTATTCCGAATTTCAGGAGAAATTTAATTTCTCATTCTGCCTTAGTTGAACAATCATTTTCTGTTTCAAATTTGAATGGTGAATTTGTTATTTCGAAGAATGGCTTTGAATTGTGTTCAACTACGAATGAAAACGGTTTATATTTTGTAAAACCACATAAAGCTCCCCTACTTAATACTGAAATGTTTAAAACTGCACATCAAAGATCTGCTAAAAGGCAGAAAGTTTTTCAAGTAAAAGAAGAAAAAACATACTTGTGGCATCTGAGGCTCGGCCAAATTTCCTTGGAAAGACTCAAAAGACTAGAAAAGGTTCATGCCTTAGGTGAGTCATCTGTTGACACACTGCCTGTCTGCGAGTGTTGCCTTGAGGGAAAAATGACTAAGCGTCCCTTCTCATCTGAGGGTAATAGGGCCACGGAAACTCTAGACTTAGTGCATTCAGACCTTTATGGTCCGATGAACGTACAAGCTAGAGGCGGATATGAGTACTTTGTGACTTTCATTGATGACTACTCGAGATTCGGTTATGTTTATCGGCTGCATAGGAAGTCCGAGGATTTTGGTAAGTTCAAGGAGTTCCAAGCCGAAGCCAAAAGGCAACTAGGAAAGTCATTGAAATGCCTTCGATCGGATCGTGGAGGTGAGTATTTAGATACTGAGTTCATTGACTACTTGGCTGAAAAATGAATTTGTTTCCAACGTTCAGCGCCTAGGACACCTCAGCAAAACGGAGTTGCTGAGAGGAGAAACAGGATATTAATTAGCATGGTTAGATCAATGATGAGCTACGCCTCACTACCTATATCCTTTTGGGGTTATGCTTTAGAAGCAGCGGTCTACATTTTGAATGCAGTACCGTCAAAGTTTGTCGAAAAGACACCCGTAGAGTTGTGGTCCGGACGTCACGAAAGCATTGGTCACTTCCGCATATGGGGTTGTCATGCACATGTGCTGATGGACAAGACTACCAAGCTACAATCGCGTACGAAAGTATGTTTGTTTGTAGGCTATGCGAAAGGTACACGTGTTGGTCTATTTTACGATCCGTAAGATAACAAAGTGCTAGTCTCGACTAATGCTATGTTTTTAGAGGAAAGTTATATGAAAGACCACAGACCTCGAAGTAAAATTGTACTAGAGGAATTACTCTCCGATGATGTCAGGCCTATTGTGGCTGTTGATGTTCCTGTAAATAACACTACTAATATAACAGTCACTTCCGACATTCCTGTTCAACCTATGTTGGTCCCAGAGAAGGGTTAAACTATAGTCAGAGGGGGGGGGGGGTGAATGACTATAGTGGAGTTTCAAAAACATTTCTTTTGATTAAAAGCTTTTGGGCAGCGGATAAGTCCCTTCAAACTACGTTGTTTTCAAATCAGTTTAGACAATCACAGATATAAGTTATGATCTAGGCAATTTAAATAAATGTTGTAAAGTAAATTGCAGAAAGTAAATTGACACAAGGCTTATAGTGGTTCAGGGTGGTGTAATCCCTTAATCCACTTTTCTCCTATGATGATCGGAGGAATTCACTATTGTTTTCACAGATACAATAGTATGATTGTTCTTGGCTTCCCAAGCTTCACAATCTACAAGAATATCACTCCTTGACTGCAACAGCTTCAGTGATTCAGTCTCTTTTGCTTCTCCTTGAGATCAAAATCCTTCAACAGCTATCACAGATTCAACTCCTTCTCAGATTGCCTCTGATTGTGATTCACACACTTGCTTGATCAATCTCAGTGCTGAATATGACTTTGTAGCTCTGATATCTGAGTTGATCACTAGATGTATCCTTGTAAGTTCAGAGAGAGGGCTTTTCAAATTGACAGAGTTTATGCTTGATTTTTCGTTTCAGATCGTTGTTTTTCTTTGTCTGTCAATGCCTTCTATTTATAGCCTTGAATAACCTTGATTTGAAATTACATCCGTTATTATATTAATGAGGAATAATCCTTGATGTTATTCTTGATTCCCCCTTAATTTCATTCTCCTTGATTTGAGTGATCAGATTCTTTCTTCAAACGTATAGCAGAAAATCCGTCCTTGATTGATCCTCTATTGATTGTGCATTTAATGCATTATCTTCTGAATCTTCAATGTATATTAAATCTGATTTGGTAAGTGTTACTTCGCTATTTTCAGAACGGTTGAGTGATCCTTCTGATTTAGCTGATTTAGATCTTCCTTCACCGTTTTGTCTTTACTCAGCCGGAAGTCAGTTTACTTTGCCGATTCACTGTTTTATTCTTTGCTTCAATTTAAGAAGAATCTTTGTACCTCACTGATCCTTGATTGGGGTGAGATCAGTGTACACCATATTTGAATATTTAGTTTCATCACTTAAAGTGTAACTTGGACTTATCCAAGGTCATCACAGACTTCCTTGGTTATAAGTCAGACCATTAATGTCTTCATTGCTTCTCTGCTGGTGCTTGGCTGGCTTCACTCTGCCGAATATCTGTTTTTACTTTGCCGTCCTACCAACTAGTACAATACTTGTCTGACTCAACTTATACAACATGTCAGAGTCTAAGTAAAGGCTTATACAGAGAATTCTAACTTATTTCAGGCTTGCTATAATAGCTAGTATGGCCATCATCAAAACATAATAGAATGTTCCCCACAATTTCCCCCTTTTTGATGATGCCAAAACCCTCATAAGCCTGAACATAAGTGATCCAAATTTTTCATAAATAACAGAACAAAAACTCTACAATTTTTTATTCATCCATCATAGGGCAATAAGTTCAAAAAGTTTTATTCAAAAGTTACAAACTACATTTTCCTTAATTCAGCTTTGTACCTCTTGAGCTTTGTAGTCTGAACCTCTTCAATGTCTTTCCAATCGATTTCTGGAAACTTCCACTTCCAGTATGCCATAGTTGTGTATTCAGATACACCCTGAAAAACACTTTTGGCAAAAAGTCTGTTGAAATCAGGTATGGTCTCATTTTCCCTAGGTTCCCCAAAGTACTTCTCAAGTCTTTCCCTAGCCTCAGCAATATGTGAATCTGCAAACTTGAGGCTTTTGTAGAGACTCCACTGCTCCTGCACCAGAGGATTGAAGAATTTTGCCATATAGTAATTCTTCTTGTTGTTCAGTTGGCAAGTCTTCTGGTCCTTTTGCAAATAGTGGTATGGCTGAGCTTGGTTTGTTGTTGCTTTGTCTGAGGAGTGCAAACTCTCTTTTGACTTCATTGTAGAGTTTAGCCATATCAGTTCTCATCCTTTCATCTTGATAGCTTAGCCAATCAGCCCATGCTTCATCTTATGAGGAATGAGGATAAAGTCCTTCCTGTACTCTGAAAAATTCTCTTACATGATCCAGTACATCTGCTTCATTTTCAGCTTTGCTTTGGTGACCAGTAAAAGTTCTGTGTTGCCCATTGTATCTGGAGCTGCTACTACCTCTGCTGGTGTTTCCTCTGGTGCTAAGTCTGTGTTGACTAGCTGATCCTCTTTGTTGACTAGATCCAGGCCTTTGCTGTCTGCCAGATCTGTCTCTATCATCATCTCTTCTTTGTATAGGATGAGGAAATCCAATGCAGGGTTCATTTAGAGCCTTTTCCCTTTCCTCTCTGGCTCTCATTTGTTGTTCTTCTGCCTCATTTATGATTCTTATTTCTCTGTCCCTTGCTCTCAGTTGTTCTTCAGTGAAGTTTGGGGGTCTAATAGTTGATCCTTCAGGCTTATCCTGAGTTTCCCCCTTTTTGGCAGCATCATCCCTTTGCTGGAGTAAGATGCTATTTGTGGCCTCTGCCGTCCCAATTAGAGAGTCAAGTTTTGATTCAATAGATGTGAATCTGTTGTTATGATCATTCAATTTTTCATTGACACTACAAAATCTAGGGCCAAAAGCCACTGCCATTGATTTATTTTCTTGGGAAATATGCTGCCTGAGGCCTGCAAGATTGTTAGTGATATTGACGTTGAGTTGTTTCATCAGATTTCCTTGTTGTTGAACCACAACATTTTGTGCATGAATGTACTCCGCAATGGCCTGAAACTTGTGTTCAATGGAGGAGCTTTTGTCATTAAATGCTGAAGTCATGGATCTGAGATACATGGCTTGCTGTTCCAATTCTTCAGCCAGCAAATCTGCCGCTTTCTCAAAAGTTTCATTTGTAATGCCAGTGGCCAGCTGAGAGAGTTTGTGCCTTACATCAGCTGGTTCTGGATCTGTTTGATGTCCCTTGTCTTGATGTTGAGTGACATCTGCGTTCACATCCAGATCTTCAAGTATTTGGGTATCTGTGTAGGCTGGTGTGGCTTGAGATATTGTTCCCCCTATCTCTGTGCCGGGAGTTGTCTTGACTGGAGTGGCAGCAGCTGAACCAGTGTCCATAATGTTTGTGTTGTCAGTTGGAATGTTGACAGACAACGGTTTAGTAGCTGTCTTTGCTGGAGTTGTGGACTTGTTAGAGGCTTGTGGGTTCAAAAATGTACGGAGAATAGTGGTATCATGAATCGCATATGGTGCAGGAGTATCCTCTTCACCGTCTTTACCAAGATCATCATCATGATGATCATTATCATCATTGTCATCATGATCATCACCATCATCTTGATCATGATCATCTTCACCATCTTCTGAGTTGTCACTCTGTCTCCCAGAGGTCTGGGGCAGTTTTCCCTTGGCTGCATCAACCATGTCCCATAGAGGTGATTCATCAAGTACACCAACCAGAGTTGTGATTCCCAGAAAATCAAACAGCCATGCCTCTTCCGCAAGTATGTGATCAGAGTCTTGAAGCTGTTTTCGGGAATCACCTTCCTTCCACTCAAGATAATCTGCAATTCGATCATCTATATCGTTTACAGTCAATTGTGCATCTTCTTCTAGAGATTCCTCATTCTCTCTAGTGTTTTCTTCATTAGGGTGTTGTTCCTCCTCAATGACTCTTTCTTCTTCTTGCTGTTCTGCCTCAGTGTCGGAATCCTCTTCTTCTTCTTCTTTATCAACCAGTTTTCCAAATGCTCTTTTGTCCAGATTTCGCTGGACCTTTTGCTTCTTTCTTTGACTGGTGGTGTGGTGTGTGGGTTTCTTTCTCTTCCCATCTCATGCCTTCTTTTGTTGTTTTACATAGGTAAACATGACTTTGGATTCATGTAGTTTGTGGAGTTGTACCGTAGGGACTTTGAGACATTCTAACAGATAGTGTAACTGAATCCCATATGACTTTTTCACCCAGAATTGTCCCTTCTTTGTCTTTCCCTCTTTTATCCCCTTTTCCCTTGCCTTCCCTTCACCTTGCATTTGTTCTTTAATTCTCAAAAAGAAGTATTTTGCCCAATTGAATTGTAGATTGTTGTAGATGATTCCCATTAGCCGCATTCTAATTTCTGTCATGGCATTATTTGCTCCCAATTTTCCTTCAATAGTCTTGCCAATTAGGGCACTGAACTCATTGAATGGTTTCTTTAAAGCCGATCTCAGACAATTGACTTTTGTAGATCCTGGGTTTGCAGTTCTGGCAATAGTTGCCCAGAAATCATCCAAGTTTTGTGGTACCAATGTCACTTTTGCTTGACCTTTATTTGAAAGTTTAAGATGTTTTCGAATTACCTTTTTTGTAATCACCACTTCTTTGCTGTTGACAGATGCAACGATCTTGTCTTCTTCCCACTTGTCAACTTCTTCAGCAGGAAGCCCAGGTATGTATTTGGCAGATTTCCAGAAGGAAATCAGACATTCATAGCAAACATCGGTTATAGGAGGATTGAGAAAGGTTGATGATTTTAGGTTTTCGCAACCTGTTGCTAATCGTTTGGCATCTTCGTCATTTCCGCACAGTTTCAAGTAGTGTTCTTCTTGAAAGAATGATCCAGTGGCAATCTATTTTTCTTATCCAGCTTGGGTGTTTGAGGAAGATGATGCCCTTGTTGAAAATGAAAGGAAGTTTGAAAATGAACTTGAATTTGCAACAGAGGAAGCCAAAAGTAGGGGTTGTAATTTGCAAAAGAGTGTAAAGATTTCTGAGAATCTCTAAGTATCGTTTATATAGGGTGATTTTGAGTAGTGTGAACGTGGTTTGAATGTGGAAGGATTTTATGACATAATGGCGTGATTTTGTGTATGTAAATCGTGATATTCGAGCGTAATTGGGGGAGTGGTTTGAGGTAAGTAATGATAGAGCCCGGGAATCGAGGCATTCATAATTTAATAAGAATATGGTTACCTCCATGATCATAAGTTGATCTCCTCGTGTGTAATTTTCCACAGAATAATCCTCCATAATTTCATTATTCTCCACGTGTAGTAAAAATTGATTTTGTTCACACTTTAATTTGTCCAAGTCTTTAATTCGGTGAAGTGCCTTGGCTGGTTACTTATCCGATGTAGAGAATTCTTTTCTGAGCTGCTCCATTTAACCGTTCCTAACAATCAGTTAAGTTAACTTCGCTGGATACCAGTGCCTTACCTGTTACATCTCCTGTAACGGCAAAGGTTGAACCAGTTGATGAAGTCACTTAGCCGATCACTCCAGTTAGCCGCTCTTTGGTACTTAGTCAATTTCAATCATTCCTAACTCAGTTCTCAACATGCTAAATCTTTCATAACTGAGTGGTTTAGTGAAGATGTCAGCCAATTGATCTTCAGTGGGTATGTATTTTCGGATGACATCTCCCTTTTCAACATGATCTCTGATAAAATGATGTCTCACATCAATGTGCTTTGTTCTTGAATGCAACATTGGATTTTCAGTAATGGATATTGCACTTGTATTATCACACATGATTGGAATTGTTTTCTCTTCCACTCCATAATCCCTTAGCTGTTGTCTGATCCAAAGTACTTGTGCACAACAACTACCTCTTTGCTATATATTCTCGCTTGGTTGTTGATGTAGATATGGAGTTTTTCTTTTTTCGAACCAAGAGACTAGTCCGGTGCCTAGCATTTGACATGTTCCAGAGGTGCTTTTTCCTGTCTTTTGCATCCAAAGATAGTCGAGTCTGAATATGATATCAATTTGAATCCTCCATCTTTTGGATACCAAATACCAACATTGATAGTGTTTTTCAGGTATTTGATTATTCTTTTGGCAGCTAGAAGATGTGATTCCTTTGGTTGAGCTTGAAATCTTGCACATACTCCTACTGCAAATGCTATATCAGGTCTACTTGCAGTTAAGTATAGTAAGGATCCAATCATTCCTCTATACATTTTCTGATCAACATCCTTTCCTGTTTCATCTTTTCCAAGAATGACTCTTGCACACATTGGTGTGTCTGCTATGCCACTTGTATCCATCTCATACTTGTGTATTAAATCTCTTGTGTACTTGGCTTGACTAATGAAAATACCATCCTACATTTGCTTTACTTGAAGGCCAAGGAAATAATTTAATTCTCCCATCATGCTCAACTGAAATTTGCTCTTCATCAGGTTTGCAAATTTCTCACAGAGCTTTTCATCCTCTGATCCAAAGATGACATCATCAACATAGATTTGTACTAACAATGTACTTGTTCCTTCCTCTAGTTTGAATAAAGTCTTGTCTATAGTTCCTTTGTTGAATTCATTCTTGATCAGAAATTGTGATAGTGTTTCATACCAGGCTCTTGGTGCCTGTTTGAGTCCATAAAGGGCCTTCTTGAGTTTGTATACTTTGTCTTCTTTTCCTTTGATTTGAAATCCAGGAGGTTGTTCTACATATACTGATTCTTCCAAAAGTCCATTTAGGAATGCACTCTTGACATCCATTTGATAGACTTTGAAGTCTTTGAATGCAGCAAATGCTAGAAATAGTCTGATTGCCTCTAATCTTGCTACTGGTGCAAATGTTTCATCATAATCTATCCCTTCTGCTTGAGAATAGCCTTTTGCAACTAGTCTTGCTTTGTTTCTGACAACTGTTCCTTGCTCATCCATCTTGTTCCTGAATACCCATTTTGCTCCAATGATGTTGGCCATATCTGGTTTGTCAACAAGTTCCCAGACTTCATTTCTTTCAAATTCATTTAGTTCTTCTTGCATGGCTGTGATACAATCTGCATTTTGAATTGCATCATCTATTGTCTTGGGTTCCACTTGTGATAGAAAACATGTTAGCATGTGCTCCAGTTGTCTTCTGGTTCTAACTCCTGTGTGAATATCTCCAATAACTTGTTCTTAAGGATGGTCTCTCAACCAATTTAGATCAGGTTGAAGTTTTTCTACACTTGGTGCTTCCATACCTTCATGCTGAGAATGAGCTTCAAATTCGGGTGCTTCTTCTGTTGTATTGATGTGTGGCTCCTCTTGATTTTCAAAATGATGATTCAGGATAGAGGCTGGTATGGTTGTATTTGTATAGATTTTTCCTTTGTACTGCTTCTTCTTCTTGATCTTGAAGGTCTTCACCATTTGTATTTGGTTCATCAAAAACTACATGTATTGATTCTTCAATCACCAATGTTCTTTTGTTGAGTACTCTGAATGCTTTGCTGGTGTCTGAGTATCCCATAAAGATTGCTTCATCAGCCTTTTCATCAAAGGTATGCAGCTGGTTCCTGTTCAAGACAAAACATTTTGATCCTAACATATGAAAATATGAGATATTGGGTTTTCTACCATTCCATATTTCATATGGAGTCTTTCCATGATATTTGTTGATGATTGATCTGTTTTGTGTGTGACATGTTGTGTTTGCTGCTTCAGCCCAAAATCTCTTTGGCAAGCATGCTTCAGCAATCATTGTTCTAACTGCTTCTTTGAGAGTTATGTTTCTTCTATCTGCTACACCATTTTGTTGTGGAGTTCCTGCTGCAGATAATTGATGTAGCACTCCATTTTCTTCACAGTAGGTTCTGATAATTTCATTTAGAAATTCAGTGCCTCTATCTGATCTGATCTTGATGATTTTCAGTTCTTATTCATTTTGGAGTCTTCTCAGCAAGTCTGGCAACTTCTTGAGTGTTTCTTTCTTCTTGTTCATAAAAATGGTCCAGGTGTACTTTGATAAGTCATCCACCACTACTAGTGTGTATTTCTTGCCACTTACACTTCTTCGTGTGGACTGGTCCAAACAGTCCATGTGTAATGTGATGTAGAACTCAGGTTGTAGATTGATAAGGCTTTGACTTGAATGAACTTTTGATTTGTTTCCTTTCGACATGCATTACACAGGCTTTCCTTTTGAATATGATCTCTGGCAATCCTTCAACTAACTTGTTCTTTGATAATTTATTGATGGTCTTGAAATTCGTGTGATTTAATCTTCTCATGCCAAATCCAAATTTTGTTGATTGTTTATTTTTGACAAACATACATGTTTCTGCCTTGGCTGTTCTCCAGTCCACCACATACATGTTGTCTTGTCTTCTACCTGCAAGAACAATTGTGTTGGTTTGGCTGTGAATCACTTTGCATCCTTCTTTGTTGAAGTGCACATTGTAGCCTTTGTCACAGAATTGACTGATGCTCATCAGATTGAAATTAAGTCCCTTAACATATGCCACATTTTGAATCTTCAGATTGTTCTTGAGTATTATGCCTTCCCCCTTAATCTTGCCAGGGTTTTCTTTGCCTTCAAATGTGACTTTTGGTCCATCAAAGGCTTTGAAGTCAGTGAGCCATTTCTTGTTTCCTGTCATGTGTCTGGAACATCCATTGTCTATGTACCAGACATCCTACAAAACAAATTGATTAAGTTTAGGTACCCAACACTGTTTGGGTCCATACCTGTTAGCAGTCATGCCTCCCATACCAAGTGTATATCCAAAGGTTCTTCTTTTTGGATAATTAAAGTCATCAACTTCATATGTATAAGGCATGGCAGAATAGCTTCTAATATTTTTGCTGAAGGTATTCTGATACTTTTCTCCACCTTTTGGTGCATTTACATCCTTCTTCACTTTCCAATATGCAGTAGGAAAACTTTCTTGCTTCACGTGTCTAGGAACATATCTAGATTGGTTTTTCTTAAACATATCTAGATTGGTTTTCTTGTATTTTAAAACATTCAATCATCCTCTAAAGGATAAAGTCCGCTTTTACCTTTCGAAGGCTATTGTTCTTGGTTGATCAAATGAGGATTTTGTCTGATGTTTTACTACACTAGGTTTTGACTTCACGGAGAGCAGATGATTTGTTGGAACTATGGTCCGCCTTTTCTAAATTTTGGTCCAATGTTGGTCCCGGATTTAGAATTGTGTTGACCATTATTCCTACTCTCATCCTGACTGTTGTAGCCAAGACCAGATCTGGATCCAAACCTTTTTGAGGGTTTGTAAGCTAGTGCATTTAGTGGTGCAGTGGTTACCTTTACCGGTGGGGAGATTTTCTTAGCTGATCTGTCAATAACAGATGTATGATCATCTGCTTTTTGTTGATCATTTAAGTAGGTTTCCTTACTGGTTAATTTAGCTTTTGCTTTATCCAGTTCTTTCTTTAATCTTTTGATCTCCTTCTTAGATCCTTGCATTCCTTTTCCAGAATTTCATGATTCATTTCAACTTCATCAAATTTAGTCATGAGATTTTGGACTAGGTCTGCTGTATCTAATGGGAGAGCAGAAGATTGTGCAGTGTCAGAAGTGGATGCATTAGATGAAGAGTAAGAGCTAGATGATACCTCAGTTTCATTTGATTCTTTGGTCATTAGACATAAGTCGGTGTCTGAGCTGTCACCTTCATCTTCATTTAATTCTTTGGTCATGGGACATAAGTCAGTGTTTGAGCTGTCACCTTCATCTTCATTTAATTCTTTGGTCATGAGACATAAGCATGCTTTTTCATTTTCTGAGTTATCTCCTTCATCACTGTCATCTGAGTCATTATCAGATGATTCTTCATTCTTTTGACTACTGGATTCAGCCTTCAATGCCTTCTTGGTTTTCCTCTTTTCAAATTCTTTGTATTTCTTCTTTTCATCGTCTTTGTTATTTTCTTCAGGACAATCAGCCTTGAAGTGACCTTTCTTGTTGCAGTTGAAGCATCTGTATTCATCATCTTTCTTCTTCATTTCTTTATTTGAGCTTGACCTCTTGTTTGATGATGAATTTCCTTTGAAAGGCTTCTTTTTGCTGAACCTATCAAAGCGTTTAACTAATAAAGCTACCTGTTCTTTAAGTTCATGTGCCTCTTTGCTGATGCAATCGGCAAAGTTACTTTGCTGGGGTGCAACCAGTGCAGTGATTTTGTGTGTCTCTGCCGGAGCATCATCTTCACCGTTCAATTCGAATTCATGAGCTTTTAATTGGGACATCGATGTCGAGTGTCGGTGCTTGCAAGATTTGTTGTTCCTCCGATTCGATGTTATGATCTTCCATCTTTCGTAGTCCTCTCAAGATCTTCAAGCATACCTCTTTACGGGGATATGTGTGTCCAAGTCATTGCGATTCATCGATAATGCTTGAGAATCATTGTCCATTTGATCAATGGATTCACCAAATTTTCATTGTGAAGTTCTCAATTTTCTGTTTTGCAACAGATAATTTGTTTTCTTTAACTGCTTTAGATCCTTCATTTATCAATGATAGCTTGTCCCACATCTCCTTTGATGTTTTGCAATCTTTGATTCTAATGAACATGTTGCTATCTAGGGTCTTCAAAATCATGTTTTTTGCAACAAAATCCAGATTTTCTTTTCTCCTGTCATCCTTGGTCCAATCCTTTTTGGGTTTATCGATTTCCTTCCCTTGATCTGCTCCTGTGCCTACCACAGTAGTGATTGTGATTGGTCCTTCATTAATTACATCCAGCATTTCTTCATGAGTTGCTGCAAGATGAGACAACATTCTTATTTTATATTCATCAAAATTATTAACATTAAAAACAGGTACTTGTGACAAAAAGTTTGAGGAATCCATAAGTGCAAGTGAAGATATAAATGTAAACGTAGAGAAAACTTAGATTTGAAAACTACTTTGAAAATGTGTGATCTCGTTGTTACCAAAAATTAGATCTGAACAGGTTCTGATACTAGGAACACTGCTCCGATACCAATTGTTGGTCCCAGAGAAGGGTGAAACTATAGTCAGAGGGGGGGTGAATGACTATAGTGGAGTTTAAAAACTTTTCTTTTGATTAAAAGCTTTTGGGCAGCGGATAAGTCCCTTCTTACTACGTTGTTTTCAAATCAGTTTAGACAATCACAGATATAAGTTATGATCTAGGCAATTTAAATAAATGCTGTAAAGTAAATTGCAGAAAGTAAATTGACACAAGGCTTATAGTGGTTCAGGGTGGTGTAATCCCTTAATCCACTCTTCTCCTGTGATGATCGGAGGAATTCACTATTGTTTTCACATATACAATAGTATGATTGTCCTTGCCTTCCCAAGCTTCACAATCTATAAGACTATCACTCCTTGACCCGCAATGTGCTTTCATGATTCGATCTCTTTTCTCGCTCCTTGAGATCAAATTCCTTCAACAACTATCACAGATTCAACTCCTTCTCGATTGCCTCGATACGCTTGCTTTCAGCTTTGATGTGAATGTTATTCACACACTTGCTTGATCAATCTCAGTGCTGAATATGACTTTGTAGCTCTGATATTTGAGTTGATCACTAGATGTATCCTTGTAAGTTCAGAGAGAGGGATTTTCAAATTGACAGAGTTTTTGCTTGATTTTTCATTTCAGATCGTTGTTTTTCTTTGTCTGTCAATGCCTTCTATTTATAGCCTTGAATAACCTTGATTTGAAATTCCGTCCGTTGGCTATATTAATAAGGGAAAAATCCTTGATGTTATTCTTGATTCCCCCTTAATTTCATTCTCCTTGATTTGAGTGATCGGATTCTTTCTTCAAACGTATAGCAGAAAATCCATCCTTGATTGATCCTCTATTGACTGTGCATTTAATGCATGATCTTCTGAATCTTCAATGTATATTAAATCTGATCTGGTAAGTGTTACTTCGCCATTTTCAGAACGGTTGAGTGATCCTTCTGATTTAGCTGATTTAGATCTTCCTTCACCGTTTTGTCTTTACTCAGCCGAAAGTCAGTTTACTTTGCCGATTCACTGTTTTCTTCTTTTCTTCAGTTTAAGGAGAATCTTTGTACTTCACTGATCCTTTATTGGGGTGAGATCAGTGTACACCATATTTGAATATTAAGTTTCATCACTTAAAGTGTAACTTGGACTTATCCAAGGTCATCACAGACTTCATTGGTTATAAGTCAGACCATTAATGTCTTCATTGCTTCTCTGCTGGTGCTTGGCTGGCTTCACTCTGCCGAATATCTGTTTTTACTTTGCCGTCCTACCAACTAGTACATTACTTGTCTGACTCTATGTAAAGACTTATACAGAGAATTATAACTTATTTCAGGCTTGCTATAATAGCTAGTATGGCCATCATCAAAACATAATAGAATGTTCCCAACAACCTAGACGTACTGCGAGAGTGGTTCGGCCACCGGATCGGTACGGCATGGATTTAGAGACGAACGTAGTCGCCTCTGATGGGGTGGAAGATGATCCTCCTACCTATAAGAAGGCTTTATTGGATCACGATAAGGATAAATGGATTGACGCAATGAATCAAGAGATGTAGTCTATGTACTCTAACTCAGTCTGGAAACTTGTAGAACTTCCTCAGGGTGAAAGGCCCATTGGATGTAAATGGCTCTACAAGCGAAAGAGAGGAATAGATGGGAAGGTCAAAACCTTCAAATCATGGCTGGTAGCCAGAGGTTACACACAGCGAGAGGGTATAGACTACGAGGAAACCTTCTCACCTGTGGCCATGATGAAAACCATCCGCATCCTCCTTTCGATTGATGCATGTCTGGATTATGAAATCTGGCAAATGGATGTTAAGACATCGTTTCTAAACGTCTTTCTCGACAAGGAAATCTATATGCAGCAACCAGAAGATTCGTTGAAGAAGGTCGAGAGCACATGCTGTGAAGTTTCTCAGATCCATTTATGGGTTGAAGCAAGCATCTCATTCCTGGTATCATAGATTCGATCACACGATCAAGTCTTATGATTTGAACAACACTTTGATGAATCTTGTGTGTACAAGAAGGTTATCAAAGATAGTATTGTATTTCTAGTGTTGTACGTTCATGACATACTCCTAATTGGCAACGATAAGGGGATGATGTCTGGCGTGAAAAGTTGGTTGACCACACAATTCCAAATGAAGGATTTGGGAGAAGCGAGTTATGTTCTAAGGATCCAAATTATAAGGATCGGAAGAACATGATGTTAGCTCTGTCCCAAGCAACTTATATAGATAAGGTGCTGGCACGCTTCAGTATGGAGAACGCCAAGAAGGGTTTTCTTCCAACCCGTCACGGCGTTTACCTCTCTAAGACTCAGGGCCCTCAAACTACTGAAGAGATTGAAGCTATGGGAAGAGTGCCATATGTCTCGGCTGTTGGTAGTCTTATGTATGCTATGAGGTGTACGAGACCTGATATTTGTTACGGCGTTGGATTACTCAAATTGTTTTGACCAAATCCAGGGGCAACCGCCTGACGGGCAAAGAATAAAGAATCTCATGAAATATTTGAAGAGAACCAGAAATTATATGCTCGTCTATTCGAGTGGGAGTTTGGTGTTAGCGGGGTACACCGATTCTGACTTTCAGTCAGACGGAGATGATTCTAAATCAACCTCTGGTTCAGTGTTTACGATTGGTGGCGGTGTAATAGAATGGAGAAGCCAAAAGCAATCCAAAGACAAATTGATTCAACAATGGAAGCCGAGTTCATAGCGCCTCTCGAGGCGACTATGGAAGCAGTTTTGTTAAGAAAGTTCATCAGCGGATTAGGCGTTGTCCCGAATGCTGAAGATCCTATTACTCTCTATTGTGATAACAATGGGGCCATTGCCAACTCTATGGAACCTCGAAAGCACAGTAAGTGGAAGCATATAGAGAGGAAATACTAGGTGATCAACGATTTTGTCGATAGAGGGGACATTTCTGTCTGAAAATTCGCCTCCGCCGATAATCCTGCTGATCTATTCACCAAGACACTGTCGATTGAAGCTTTTAGTCGACACTTGGAGACTATAGGTATTAGAGACATGTCTCATTTGCTTTAGAGCAAGTGGGAGTGATAGTTTTCTGTATTTTAAATAATAGGGTGTGCTCTAAAACCATTAATCACATGCTTTCATGCAAGTTGGAGATGGTTAGGTGTAATGCCCGAAAGACAATTTGGTAATTGTTTTATTTAATAAATGAAATGATATTATTATTCATATTTATTATTCTCACATTCACCGATGTGACAATAGTATTTACACTACAGAAAACCCTAAAGTATATCGTTTATGTAATCATTTAACTCATTGTATGGGATATACACGGGAGGATTGAGTTAGTGAAGATGTACTTAAAATACAATTAGCCCGTAGTGAAGTTAATCGAGAGTATCAGGTCTCTCCTTTAATGTGCTATTAATGCGCCCAGAACACAATAGGTGCGTTTGTCTTATCCGGACTTTCGGTTAAGAGAACCTAATGGGGCATTTATATATGATAAATATATCATATAGGGCCGGACCGATTTGATTAAAATTCATGATATAATTCCGTAATCGAGAAGTCTTATCGAATCAATCGATGATCATATTTATGGATATATCTTAATCTCGGTGATCACATCCAATCGCTTGAATCGCATTATGAGGTTTGACTTGACGGTTTAGGATTACACTGAGTCTGTGATCTGAATTACCCCATCTTGGCATTGTACTGGATTGAGTGAGTAGTCTGTGTTATCACAGATACGGAATCCATTCCTTTCATTTATGGAAGTAGATAGACAGTTCTCTTATTTGTTAATCCTAGAAACTGATCGATCGTACGAGTTCATATTACACTGATTAGCTACCAGTGAGTTGTATGAATTAATTGATCACTAGGGGGTTAATGGTAAATAAGGATAAGAGGTTCTAAAAAGGGTTAACGGTAACTTCTCGATTTAGAATGAACAGTCTATGGAGGATTAATCCATATGTAATGATTATATCAATGGATGCTTATTATCATTCTCGTGAGGAGATAAATATAATCTCATAATCGGAGGAGTGCAGTCATGGGATTATGGTGGCATATTCCTGTGATTGATTTATCAAATATAATTATTTTGTTCGTAAGATAATTATTTATTTGATTTATCGGAGCCGCTGATTATTAGTCCATGGCCCCCGATATGCCTCCAATATAGCATAGCTATTCTCGGACGTCGAATCCTAATAATATTAATTTAGTTCTTATTAGAATTTAATTAAAACGATATGTGAATTAATTTTTTAGTGGACTATTAAATTAGTTTGGCTAAATAATTACATATGTTAAAATTTCATTTTTCATAATCTTGGCCCAATTAGTGTGTTATGGCCGAAAATAATATTGACTAGGTCAATAAGGAATTTTCGGCCAAGGCTTGTCTTAGTGAAAGAGAAATTGTTTTCTTGTGGATTAATAAGACATGTGCACAAATATTTATTAGATAAATGTTTTATGGAAAAAATTCAAGATAAAGATTATTCTAGATTTGTTCTAGAATATTTTTGGATTATCTTTTATTTATTGGATTTCTTTATTTGCAAAATAAAATCCTTGGAGGACAAAAAAAACTCTCCTATATAAAGAGGCTTTTCCCAACTCATATTGACACACAATTTTCGACTTCTATCTCTTAGAGAGAAGAAGATAAAATTCGGCCAAGGGGAAGTGAGGGAAAATCTTGGAGGTTTTCCGGGTAGCATATCGGGAGGATTCAAGACGAGGATTTCCTTCCACCGGGAGTTGCTCGGATCACGCGTGCGGAAGATCGTGGTGCTCTTGACACCAACATTTGTTCTTCCTATTACGGTTCTTCTACTTGGATTTTGAGATCCAAGAGGTATGTTCTACAACCCCCTTGTAGAGTAGATCTAGTTATTTTATTTTGTGTAAATTATAGATCTAGATCCTTAAATCACTTCCTTTGCGGATGGTATTACTAACACTTCATCCATGACCTGCTGCCTTAGTCCATCAATATCAGGCACACACAAACGATCACCATACCAAAGATGACCACTCTTATCCAACTGATAACCCACTGTAGGCTTCTCTCGAGCTACGCGCTTCAAATCAACTAACACTGGATCTTCATCTTGCTTTGCCCGGATATTATCCAACAATTCTGACCTTGCCATCAATGGCGCCAAACACTGAGCTTCACCTTCCCGTTCAACCACTTGAATCTACAACCCATCCAGCTGATCAACAACCTCTTGCAATATAGTGATAGCATTAACCGACCTCCGGCTAAGTGAATCAGCTACAACATTCGCATTACCCGGATGGTATTGAATGTCCAAATCATAATCTTTTACAAACTCTAACCATCCTCTTTGCCTCATATTCAAATTCTCTTGAGTGAAAAAGAACTTAAGGTTCTTATGATCCATGAAGATCCTTGCCTTAACACCATAAAGATAGTGCCTCCACAGTTTCAAAACAAAAACCACAGCTGCCAATTCCAAGTCATGTGTCGGATAATTCTTCTCATGAACCTTTAACTGCCTAGAGGCATAAGCTATCACCTTCCCTGCTTGCATCAGAACACATCCCAAACCTTGACCCGAAGCATCTATGTAAACGTCATAGTTATCAAAAACCTCTGGCAATGCCAACACAGGTGCTGTAGTCAACTTATCTTTCAAAGTCTGAAAAGCTTCCTCACACTCCTTTGACCACTCAAACTTGATGTTTTTCTGAGTAAGTCTAGTAAGAGGAGTTGCTATCTTCAAGAAATCCTGCACAAACTTCCTGTAATAACCGGCAAAACCATGAAAACTTCTTATCTCTATTACTGAAGTATGTCTAGGCCACTTAGAAACGGCTTCTATCTTCGCTGGATCAACTTGAATCCGATCTCCAGAAATTACATGGCCAAGAAAACTAACTTGCTTTAACCAAAACTCGTACTTAGAAAACTTGGCATACAATTTATTTTCCTTTAAAGTCTGTAAAACAATCCTCAGATGCTCCTCATGCTCCTTATCATCCTTAGAATATATCAAGATATCATCTATGAATACTACCACAAATTTATCAAGATAAGGCATGAAGACTCTTTGCATTAAATCCATAAATGATAATGGAGCATTAGTGAGTCCAAAAGGCATGACAAGGAACTCATAATGTCCATACCTCGTACTAAACGCTGTCTTCGGTATATCTGCAACCTTAATCTTCAACTGGTGATAACCTGACCTAAGGTCAATCTTAGATAACACCTTCTTCCCTTGCAACTGGTTAAACAAGTCATCAATCCTAGGCAAAGGATACTTATTCTTGATTGTCAGGTTATTCAAGGCTCTATAATCAATGCACATCCTCATGCTACCATCCTTCTTATTCACAAACAAAACTGGTGCTCCCCAAGGCGATGTACTTGGCTGCATCACATTCCTTTCTAACATGTCCTTAAGCTGTACTTTCAACTCTTTCAATTCGGCTAGTGCCATCCTATAGGGTGCCTTAGCTGTAGGTTCTGCTCCTGGGATTAACTGTATCTCAAACACTATATCCCTGTCAGGCATATTTCCTGGCAACTCATCTGGAAAAACATCAGGAGATTCCTTGACTACTGGTGTCTCTTCCAACTTAGGAGTATGCTTTTTGGTATCCATATCAAAAAGAACATACCCTTCACAACCCTTCTGCAAAGCCCTTATAGCTCTAACCGCTGATATTATCGGATGCCTCTTCTTACTTGGCTTATACACATTACCCTGAAAAGTCTTATCTGACTTACCTGGAACTTTGAAGATCACCTTCTTACCTTAACAATTCATATGAACAAAATTCATGGATAGCCAAACCATCCCCAGAATTACATCAAAATCTGTGAAGTCCAAAACTGTCAAGTCTGACTTACACCTATAGGTTCCAACTCTAACGTCGACCTGAGGTAAAACTTGTGCAACCTTAGTAACTCTCCCCGAAGGTGTAGTGATACTTAGAGGTTTCTTCAACTCCTGAAGTGGTAGATTTAACTTCCTAGCTATCTTAGAAGACACAAAAGTACCTGAAGCTTCAGTATCAAACAAGGCTGACACTGCTAAGTTATCTATGATTATGGTACCTAGCAAGTGCATCAATTTAAGTACAATAAATAACATCATACGCGTCCATATAACATTAAATATTCATAATAAACACAAACACTTAAAATGTACCTGTAAACACAAGATCATCAGGCTTTTCTCATTCCACATCGATAGGAAACACGCGGGTAGGTCTGCTAGAAGATCCACGGCTTGCATTCTGATTTCCTCTAGCAGCTGCTGGGTTCCTCTGAGGAAAATTCTTAGGACATGTCCGAGAGAAGTGCCCTGCTTCTCCACCGTTATAACAACTATTACCTCCTGCTCTGCACTCTCAGGCATGCGTCTTGTTGCATTTAGGACAGACTGTAGGTGAACCATTTTTCTGATTAGCCGTAGCTGATGCTGCGGTCTTCTTGAAGTTCTGCTGCGGTGACCCACGATTGTTACTCTAAAAAGCTCCAAACGGCCTCTTGTTCCCAATTACAACGGTGGCCTTCCTTCTGAAGGTCTCAACCTCCAAAGCTTTGTTCAAGAGTTCAAATGCATATTTTTGGTCAGAAACCCAACATACCGGATCAGTATCTCATACGATAACCCATCCTTGTATAGTGCCATTCTCCTCTCTTCAACCTTCATCAATTCAGGATAAAACCTTCCCAACTCATTAAACTTGTTGGTATACTGAGATACCGTCAGCTGTGTACCCTGCTTAAGCTTTAAGAAATGACTAGCCTTGTCTCGCTCAGACTTTGCTTCGGGGAAATACTCATTGTAAAACATAACTTTAAAGCCTTCCCAATCAGTTACCTTTCCATTACTGCTCTGTATAGCATCAATCCAAGCTTCAGCTGCACCCAAAAGGAAACTAACCGCCAACTGGGCCATCTCAGATTCAGGAACATGTGTCCGGCAAGCCTTTTCGAAACTTCTTATCCATTCTTCGGCCTTTGAATGTTCCACATTCCCGAAGAAGTCTTGAACTCTGTTCCTTCTCAATCTTGTATACCAATCCACTGGTGGTGCTTGTGTATGATGTAATATCGTCGGATGATCAAGATCCACCCGATTATGTAGCGGAATAGTACATAGATCTAGATCTAGTCAACCAAAATACGTAAAATAAATAGATCTAAACCTACGAGGGGGTTTAGATTGCTTACCGGTTTATTGTGAATAAACTCCAAGAACAATCTTCAATCCGAGCTATATGTGAGCCTAGTTGAGAAGCCAAAGTCTTCCAACGTGTGTCTCCAAGCACCACCAGGTGGATGGTGTTTCAAGCCGCCGGACCTCCTCGATATGCTACCTTAGAAAAACCCCAAGTTTTTCTAAAACTCAAACCCAAAGAAAATAGCCGAAAATTCCAAGCTATTTTCATCCAATATTTCGAAATTTGTTGTATGTCAAAAGGCTTGGGAGAACTCTCTTTATATAGGAGAGTAAAACTTAAGCCCCAAGGATTAAATAATTAATAGATAATTATTAGAATAATCCTTATTCCAAATAAAAGATAAATAAAATAATTATCCCAAACAAATTAGGATAAATCATATTATTATCTAATATTCCATGAATTATCAATTAACAAATAAAAGATACATCACATGTCAAATAATTATCCAAGAAAACTAATTCCTTGACAATAATTTAATAAAATTTGCGCCACCTTAACTAAATAAAAGGTCCACACTCAATTTTTGACACATTGGGCCGAGTCCCCGAAAAATTTCTTTTCCATGTATTTAATTATCTAGTCCAACTAAACAATTAATCCACATATCAATTAAATAGTCCAATCCAACTATTTAATTATAATTGAGGTGAAACGATGAGAAAACATATGCTATGTTAGGAGCCACGTCGGGGACCATGGACCCATATTCAGTAGCTACAATAAATTAAATAATATTATCCGTCAGAGCGAACAATAATATTAAATCTATTAATTCGGGATTACACCACCATAAACCCGGCCCGAACTCTGCCGAATATAGATAACTTATACTCAACCATGAGTTGATAAGGTGTCCACTGATATAATCATTACATACGGATAAATCCTCCATAGACTTTTCACTTCGATTCGGGATATTTTCGTAAACCCTTCTCGAAACATCTTATCCTTATTTACCATTAACCCCCTAGTGACCAATTAGTTCACCACTAATTTAGTATGAACTGGACCCATCGATTAGTTTTTAGGGTTAACAAATAAGGGAATCGTCTCTGCTCTACTTCCGAGGAAGGAATGGATTCCATATCCGTGATAACACGTACTACTCACTCATTCTAGAATAGAGCCAACGAGAAGTGTTGGACCACATACTACGGCGTGATCCTTAATAACACATCAAACCCTACCCTAGTCTAAGCGTTGCCTGCAGGATCACCTCAGATTGAGATTAATCCATATATGATCATCTTGTGATTCGATAAGACTTCTCGATCACGTAATTATATCGAGAACTCAAATCAAATCGGTCCAGCCCTATATGATTATCATCGTATATAAATGACCCACTAGGTACCCTATTACCGACAGTACGGATAAGACTGTCACACCTAAAGTGTTCTGGGCGCATTATTAGCAAATTAATCTTGAGACCCGTACTCAGATTAATAAACGCTACGGACTAAGTTAATTTTAAGTACATCTCACTAACTCAATCCTCTTGTGTATAGCCATACACTGAGTTATGTGATTACATAAACGAGGTCTTTAGGGTTTTCAGTAGTGTCTTAATTATAAGCATACATGCATATAATAAGATGAATTATTAATTCTGTCCTAAAACAATTATATTATTGTCTTTCGGGCACTACACCTAACAGCTTGCTCAACCGCTGGTCTAACTGGTGGGGCTTGTGGGTACACTGGAGGGTATCCATAGGGTATTTCTTGCTGGTAAGGCTGTTGGTATGGTGGTGGTTGGTAGAAACTGTAGGGTGGATAACCAAGGCCTTGCTGATGGTCAAAATGTGGTGAAGGGGGTTAGTAGGTCGAGGAATGTGACCTACTGGCCGAGGGTAGAAAGTCTGGTAACTAGAGGTAACTAGAGGCCAAGACTGGTCCTGGATCGTCCCTACCAGAGGTAACTAGAGGCCATCCTTACACCGCCTTCTTTTATGGTGCAGCGCATAGTTCCGTTTGATAGTCGGCTCTAAATACCATTCTGTAACGATCCCAGACCCCAGGCCTGGTAGTGCTAAATGAGTCATAAATGTCCGGTCAACTGCTTAGACCGCCGTCCTCGCTTGGTTTAAAAGGGCTAACCCGAGTTGACAAGACATATATGTCTCACACTGATGACGGTCAAATTATACCCGTAAAAGTCATCAACGTTGACCTTAAATCGAGATTAATAATATATATTTCATATTAAATCACATGTTTATATTTATTATTTAATGTTAAGTGATTATTAATATGATATTTGGTATTTAGCTGTTTTCATTATTAAAAGCCGATTTATTGTGCGATAAATGCTGATTTTGTAGATCACGACAAATCGAGAGGATTAATGTCATTCAATCAATGGTCTCAAGATAATAGAGGAAGAAAATCGGAGCATTAAATGAAAGATTAATCAGATCAACACGCAAGCGCGTGCAGCGGGGGGAACAATTCGATAAAGAGACGCGCTTTAACACATGTAAAAAGGGCTCGGTCGACCGAGCCTATCCATTCGGTCGACCGAGTATGTCGGCTCGGTCACTTTTCGGATTTTTTTGTGTTTACCTTCTAGATCCTTCATAAGTCGGCATAAACTCCTATATAAGCAGCAGCTACGAGAAATTGTAAATCATCCCAACATATCCCTTCATTCTTTCTTTAATCTTACAATTCATAATACAACTTTGATACAATGTAGAATAATTTGAGGGTTTCCAGCAATTTAATGGCTGCAATATGTAAGCCTTTATTTTCTATTTCTTTCTTTTAAGTAATTAATCCCTCCCAATTATGCTTTATCGTTTGAATTAGTTAATCATAGCTAGATGATGTAGATCTAGGCTATGATGTTAGGGATGTGGCGACTCCTTGTCTATGGGGATCCCATAACCTACGTCATACACTTAGTATTTATTCATGAATCTACTTGATTTAATTAATGCGTATCTATGTTGGTTTATATGAATATCTTTGTGCGATTATCGCTTAACTGCTCGTATGATGAAACGCTGAGAGATATGTTCAGGGATGTAATCTGGGGATGAAATTGATTCGGGTGACCGAATGAGTTCACTCGGTCGACCGAGCTCTGTTTTATCCGTTAAATAGCCACTTCTTTATGGTTAGGTTAACTTAATAGAATTTATCATCTCAGTAGGTATGGCTATGGCTACGTTGCTCGTCTGTTTTAATTAGCGTATGATTAGGAAATACCAATATAGGGCTCCTAGGTTGGCTCATGAATGATCTTCCGGGACTTTCAAATGAGATCTAGGTAGGTTTTGTATTTGGGAATTGAGCTCACCTAGTTATACGTAAATCGTAGATTAACATGAGACCGCTCAGGTAATTGTTAATAGGACAGAGACTGATGCGATCGTTTAGGAAGTACGCCTAACCACAGGAATGTTTCCTAGACGAGGTGTACGATTAATATCGGCATCCTTAGAGTCGTAAGCGTGTGAGTTATATGAGATGGAGGCACTAAAAGGCAAAGTCACGTAACAATATCACAGTGATTTAGTGACTTACCGGTGCTAAGTCAAGTTAAAGAGGATGACTCCCGTAGCCAATCTAAGATACAAACGGATTGACAGTTAATAAGTTCAGTTTATTATATAAATTATCTAGGTCCAAACGATAAAGACTATAATTGGGGAGGTTAATTACGTCGTGTCGAGTCGTGTCTTTACCTTTCTTGTTTTATGTTGGTCGTAGACCGCCTCTAGGTCCTTGACATGGTTAATTAATTGTTTGTATATAAGATGATCCACAATTGGTTCCCTGTGGGATCGACCTTGATTCACTATAGCTATACTGCGATGGGCCTAGTCCTCTTGCTAGTATTGGTTTATGGTGGTCAAGTATATTATAACCTGATTGACCCCGATCAAGTTTTTGGCGCCGTTGCCGGGGAACCAACGGTCAATTTTATATATAAATAATTTTCTTATTCATGTCGAGTTTTCTGTTTTAGAGTCTGTTTTTACGTTTTTGAGTCCCTCTGGTTGTCTGCTCTGTCTGAAAATTCCAGATTCAAAAAAAAAATAATAATAATAATAATTATTATTATTATTCGGTCGACGGAGAGACCTCATTCGGTCGACCGAGAGACCTCATTCGGTCGACCGAGAATTTATAATTTTTTTTTGTTTTGCTCTTGTTCTGTTCTGTTTACACGGTTTCTGATTTGTGTTTTTCGAGTCTAGGACTTCGCGTGTCTGTTTATCCCCGTATGTTTAATCCGTAGGTCTGAAAGCAGCATGGGAAACCATCTTAAAATCAGTCTATGGTCTGTTTTGTTTTTCTTCTGTTTGCAGAAACCAGGGAAGCAATAATCCAAGTCAATAATTTTTCAAGGGCGCTGAGAAAATAACCCAGCAACATGCGGAATTACTACTCTACGATGGGAAAAGCGATGGAAGCAATACCTTTAAAGCACAAAGATGGCTCCGAAAAATATATATTTTAAGGCTTAAATTCTTCGTGGTACAATGTTGAAGGCAAGGTACTACCTTTTTTTTGCTTATGTTTTACTACCTTGTGGTTTGTTGAGCATAAGTTAGCCTATACATAAACCTTAGTATGAATCTTGGCCCGGAGTGGTTTGTAAGATTATTTCTATTAGTGTGGAAGGTTCTCTTTAAATCATCTCATCTCTAGAGGTGTAAGGAAACATGTAGTCGTTGAAAGGAAGCAAAGTGAATAAAGAGTTCCTCGTAGTTCTGTTAAAATCTCATTGTCCTATGCATGAGATTGCTTCTACCGCCCATGGGAGCAACAAATTGTGTAGTTTAAGCATTCAAAATCTAAAGAAGACGTTGAGTTTTGAGAGAACACAATCTTCTCGCTTTCGTTGAGTTTTATGGTGATGGCTTCTCGGTGAACCCACCTTAAAATGTAAACGAGATTACGCTTTGGGTGACAATTTAGAAATCGGAGACTCTTAGTACATGGGTTCGAAATGGTCTAACCATGGCTAGGCGAGTTCAACCGAAGCTTCGGCTCAATCGACTCCTCCACGTGTGATGTACGTTACAAAGAGATGCGACAAGACTTAGCATAGCCGATAAGCCTTCGGGCTAAACGGGCTTATCTTGACGGATTGGCCTGAATCATCACATATGTTCCAACGAATAAGACGCGCGCAGCTTGCCTACATAACCGACTTTATTCGGAGTACTTAGATTCATTGTTTCTTATTGTCAAGGCCAAAACCATAATTTTAGCCGAGTTTCTTAGAATTCACTAATTCCTAAAACGAGAGCGAGGTAAGAGCTTTGGATAAATGGTATGGATAAATGTTGTTTCCTAGGTCTCACAACCAAGGAAGGGTATTAATCCGCAAAAGCAACAAGCCAACCTCTTATAGTGCGCGAAGGGTCAAAGTCTAGCGATCCAAGAATGATAATTGACAAGGATAATTTTTTTTTGGAACGTCGAGCTCAGGACTTTAAACTCAGAACTACTTCTTTAAAACCCTTAGGATTTCTTTTTAGGATTTTTGGTTTTTCTTCTTTGAGTCCAATAAGTGTAACGTGACATATGTTGAGGTTTTTTATTTTGCCGTGTTCCGATGGCCATTGGGCTAAGGATGTGCAAAACTTTTTTACTCAATATAGGCCACGTGAAAAAGAGTTCCGTAGGAGAGTCGAAAAATTGCTAAAGAAAAGGAAATTTAGCAAACAACCTTAAGATGGAAGCATTAAGAGAGCTTGAGAATTATTGAAAATGTAATGAGAGAATGATTAGTGTGAACAAGAACAATTTTGGTCAACTTCTAAAACTTTTAGAAAGGTGATCCAAGTGAAAATCCAAAGTAGTGTGCAATTCATTCTGCAATTATCCTTATCTTTCCTTTACACTTTTTCACCTTCAAACTTTTCGATCCTCTCACCAATCACCTTAACAGTTCACATTTTTAACAATTTCTTCATTGCCTCTCTTTCTTTCCATCAGCTTCACTCTCCCACCCAATCTCAATGCCTTAACCATTTTCAACCCACCCATAAACACAATTTCTTACCCGTCCTTTATCTTTTCTTCCCATCCTTATGTGTATCTTTTTCTAAACCCATCATACTCTCAACCTCCATTTGGTTTACAAAATACCTTTGTGTTGCGGAATTTGAAATATTGCTAAGCTTTAATGATAATTTTTTATCATTTTGATTTTCATGATCCTAGTTGGGGGAAGTGTAGCTCTGACCCTAGCTAGATTTTAAAGGTTTTTGGTTCGATCAAAGTACAACTTATCTTTCTACCGGAAGTTTTAAATTTCACATTTTTTCCGTCTATTCCGGCATTTCTAGATGATAAGTTTTGTTCTGAACTATCACACAGATCCGACCTTGTTGATGACGGTTATGACTTTTACGTGATACATTGGGTTATTCGTAATTTCGAGGAGTAGCTACATCTCCCTAAGTTGTTGATATCCAATGCAAGCGAGAAGTTTCTGCGTTAAGTATTTGATTTTATCTTTAGCCAATAGGTCGCATTCAATCTGTTATACCTTACCAAGTTTCTCTTTTCCTGGATTGAATACCTTTTCGATCGAGTCAACCTCGTGTTTTCCCACGTCGGGTAATGCTTTTTGATCTTTGTCTTCTCCACCCGGTTTTAAGAATAATTAGGCGGTAGAGGTTGTAGATGAAGACTACCATCTTTAGTTGCTTTTTTATTTTTCTATCTATTTAGTATTTTTCTTGTCTTTGGTTGTATAAAATAAAGTGGCTTAAAATGTTTTTCGGTATTCATACCCAATTACTGCCACATTATTTTATAGCTTCCATAGACATGGTATTTGACGGTTTCGTGGAGTTTATCTGCTTATACAGGTTTTCACTTGCTTCTCCACAACGTGCTGAAATTTACTCCGATCTTTTTCCTTTACTTGAGAGCCGTTTCCAGAGCTAAGTCTTTTTCTTAACTTCTCATTTATTTTTGTCATTGAGGACAATGCCATGTTTAAGTGGGGGGTAGGAGACTTATCCATGTTATGTTATAATGGAAAATTGAATGAAACGGTACAAAATTGAAAAATTGAATAAATACCATATTAGGTATCTCGTACCCTTAGAATTGTGAGTTCCTAGCTAAGAATTGATAGGAAAGGAACCAAGTTTCATGAGTACGTGATCATTTTATACTTATGTTAAGTAAATTTAAGGATATTCACGCCGGTTTTTGCGAGTAGTTATTTATTATTCAATTACTCAACCTGTGAATCGAGTATACCGCGCAAATCAAAATAACTGAAGAAATTATGTGTACATTGCATAGATGATTGGTTATGTAAACTTAGTGTCAATATTTATCTGCTGATGCATTCTTATATCTTAGCCATTAAAGCGGAGTAATAAGCTTGAGACGTACCTGTGTTTGACAATGTGTTAAAACACTGGGCTTGTAGTAACATTACCAAAGTAGCCCCGCGCTTGTGGTAATATTCGATGCTATACATGATCTAAGATAGGGGGATACTCTAAAAATTTTTCTTCCTTGAGATTAATAGTATTTGAAAAATATGAAGATATGAAAAAATATTCAACTCTTTAAGAGGCTTTGAGTAGTACTCGGTCTCCAAGTCCAAAATCCCTATAGATACGCTCTTGCTTATTGCTCTAGTGCTCTAACCATTGCGAGGCATAAGAAGTATGAATGTTGAGGTTGGTAGGTTGAGATTACGAAGTTAGCATAAACTCTAATCTTGCCACGAATATATAAAACTAAATACATAGTAAGTAGTGAATAATGGATATCTTATGAGCATGACTAGTATGAGTTGACTTGAGTTTCTTGTGTAAGTATGATTTGACCATAGAAAATGTGTCTTGGGGAATGACTTATTGATGCTTTGTTCAGGACGATCAAAGTCTAAGTGGGGGGTAGTTGATGACGGTCAAATTATACCCGTAAAAGTCATCAACGTTGACCTTAAATCGAGATTAATAATATATATTTCATATTAAATCACATGTTTATATTTATTATTTAATGTTAAGTGATTATTAATATGATATTTGGTATTTAGCCATTTTCATTATTAAAAGCCGATTTATCATGCGATAAATGCTGATTTTGTAGATCACGACAAATCGAGAGGATTAATGTCATTCAATCAATGGTCTCAAGATAATAGAGGAAGAAAATCGGAGCATTAAATGAAAGATTAATCAGATCAACACGCAAGCGTGCAGTGGGGAACAAGTCAGACAAAGAGACGCGTTTAACACGTGTAAAAAGGGCTCGGTCGACCGAGCCTATCCATTCGGTCGACCGAGTATGTCGGCTCCGTCACTTTTCGGATTTTTTCGTATTTACCTTCTATATCCTTCATAAGTCGGCAGAAACTCCTATATAAGCAGCAGCTCCGAGAAATTGTAAATCATCCCAACATATCCCTTCATTCTTTCTTCAATCTTACAATTCATAATACAACTTTGATACAATGTAGAATAATTTGAGGGTTTCCAGCAATTTAAGGGCTGCAATATGTAAGCCTTTATTTTCTGTTTCTTTCTTTTAAGTAATTAATCCCTCCCAATTATGCTTTATCGTTTGAATTAGTTAATCATAGCTAGATGATGTAGATCTAGGCTATGACGTTAGGGATGTGGCGACTCCTTGTCTATGGGGATCCCATAACCTACGTCATACACTTAGTATTTATTCATGAATCTACTTGATTTAATTAATGCGTATCTATGTTAGTTTATATGAATACTTTGCGCGATTCTCGCTTAATCTGCTTACGTATGATGAAATGCTTTGAGAGATATGTTCAGGATGTAATCTGGGGATGAAATTGATTCGGGTGACCGAATGAGTTCACTCGGTCGACCGAGCCCACCTATTCGGTCGACCGAGCCATGTTTTATCCGTTAAATAGCCACGTCTTTATGGTTAGGTTAACTTAATAGAATTTATCATCTCAGTAGGTATGGCTACGGCTACGTTGCTCGTCTGCTTTAATTAGCGTATGATTAGGAAATACCAATATAGGGCTCCTAGGTTGGCTCATGAATGATCTTCCGGACTTTCAAATGAGATCTAGGTAGGTTTTGTATTTGGGAATTGAGCTCACCTAGTTATATGTAAATCGTAGATTAACATGAGACCGCTCGTAATTGTTAATAGACGAGACCGATGCGATCGTTTAGGAAGCACGCCTAACCACGAAATTTTGCCTGACGAGGTGTACGATTAATATCGGCATCGTTAGAGTCGTAAGCGTGTGAGTTATATGAGATGGAGGCACTAAAAGGTGAAGTCACGTAACAATATCACGATGATTTAGTGACTTACCGGTGCTAAGTCAAGTTAAAGAGGATGACTCCGTAGCCAATCTAAGATAGATACAAACGGATTGACATTTAATAAGTTCGATTTATTATATAAATTATCTAGGTCCAAACGTTAAAGACTATAATTGGGGAGGTTAATTACGCCGTGTCGAGTCGTGTCTTTACCTTTCTTGTTTTATGTTGGTCGTAGACCGCCTCTATGTCCTTGACATGGTTAATTAATTGTTTGTATATAAGATGATCCACAATTGGTTCCTGTGGGATCGACCTTGATTCACTATAGCTATACTACGATGGGCCTAGTCCTCTTGCTAGTATTGGTTTATGGTGGTCAAGTATATTATAACCTGATTTACCCCGATCACACACTTATATGGGAGTGAGCATTCACTTACTTTACCGATGTGAGACTTTACATTCTCCCCCCCTTATAAGGGACTGGTGTCCTTGCAAGGACGGCCAAGACTGGTCATGGATCGTCCCTACCAGAGGTAACTAGAGTCCATCATTACACCGTCTTCTTGTACGGTGCAGCGCATAGTTCCGTCTGATAGTCGGCTCTGATACCATTCTGTAACGACCCCAGACCCCGGGCCTGGTAGCGCTAAATGAGTCATAAATTGTCCGGTCAACTGCTTAGACCGCCGTCCTCGCTTGGTTTAAAAGGGCTAACCCGAGTTGATAAGATATTTATGTCTCACACTTATATGAGAGGGAACACTCACTTACTTTATCGATATGAGACTTTACAATGATGCCACTAATATGAGACATAGCAAACATAGGCGGATCAAACATTTTCAAGGTGGGGTCACGATTCCTACCAAAATCCGATTTTTTTTTTAAATATAGTTTTTGCCTCATCCAATTCTAAGAAACCAACTTAGTATTGGTTTAACTAGTGGTTAAACACAAGGTCATAATCCAAGAATGATCAGGGTTTAAGTCCTCCTTAAAACAAAAAGGTTCGTTCGCATCTGTTGTTTCCGGAAAAAAGAAATTGTAAGAAGGAATGATTTATAGCACTGGTAAAAAAAAATTTGATCAACATAGCACTGGTAAATTATATATGTTTTTTCAATTATGGTAAATTAGACTATTAATTAAGAAATCTTTTTTTATATTATAATTTTTATGTATTTCTTTAGCATGTGTTCTGAATAATTAAATCAATAATTCTTTTTGATGATTATTGGAAAAACGTTAGCAAAGTGTTATATTAAATAAAACTGTATGTTAAGAAGTTTTGTTTGTTAGTTTTGTTGCATGTTTTGGGGAAAAATTACAGAGAATATTAAGATAATTTATGTGATACTAAGCGTAATATTGCGATTTTAGAAATGGCGAGACGTGTCATTTTACTGAAAACGAAATATTATTATTTCTTTTCTTTTAATGGAGTTAAGTATTTTATGGATTTTATATATGTGGTTTTCGAAATTATGTATATGTAATTAAGGGATTATTTTGATTTTGGTAATTAAAGGGCAATTAAGGAAAAAGGGATTTATGGGAAATTGGTATTTAAGGGAAAATTAACACACAATAATCCCATAACCTAAACACAAAAAAATCAGAAATCAGTTTTTCATCTCATTCTCTGCGCAATCAAGAGGAAGAATTAGGGCTTGGTTAGTTTTTCAGAATTTTGAAGCAAAGCTTGACCGTTTGCAGATCAGAATAGAGAATTGGAACCGTTGTGAGGAGCACATCTGTTTTGTGCAGCAATTAGGTAAGAAACTCTTCCTATGATCTCAGTTATGATTCATGAAGCGTAGATCATGTTTTAAGACGTGCAGATGTTAGTAAAAGATGTGTTTTTCGTTGATTAAGAATCATAAGTGTCCTTGGGATGTTTAGATATGTTTTCTGCGTTTTTCTGTGTTTAATTCGATGCCAATTAGGTCAGAAACGGATTTGAAATCGTGTTTAGAAGATTTAGCGTTTTGGAAAAAACCCAGGCAGACGGGCGTCGGAATTAGGCAGACGGGCGTCCGAGACCCTAGTAGCCCAGACGGGCGTTTGCAATAGGCAGACGGGCGTCTGAGGTGAGATTTTTTATTCAGGATGAAGCTGTTTTTGGCGGACGGGCGTTTGGGGGTTTAGTGGACGGGCGTCCGACTACGGACGGGCGTCCATAGGGTTCAAACAGGCGTCTGGCCTGTTTTACCTTGTATGTACGGTTTTATCATTCTAGTTTGGTTTCAGGTTTGATAATCATGTTATAATTGTTTTAAACCTTAATTTATGATATGATAATATTGGATAACATAAAAAAGCCTAGAATGAGCTTCTGATTCGTTCAATTAAAACACCGAATGTACTCTTAAAGGGAGTTGAAGTTCGGATCCGTCGGAAGAGCATGATAGGCTTGTGCTTTGATGAATTAGTATTCATCAATGTCTGTGTAATTGCTAGGCCTCGTCTATGTCTAGGGGTCTAGGAAGAGAGTAGTCAAGGTGAGGGAGATTAATTGAAAACACATAGGTGGTTAGTTAATCATCCTAATAAAACACGTACTTGACTAGTAAAAGATTAAACAACATGTCTCTCTTGGATAGGCACCAGTCTACATCGCGATGTGTGTGCTACCTCTGAAGGTGGAAGAACTCCGTAGGTCAACAAAACCCTAAGTACGGAGGGACTCCGCTAAGGTGTGCGTACTATCGGAGCCTACCTAGTCAAGCCTCCATGGATATTGGTGTGATCCACTAATATGTCGCAATCGATATCTCCTGGTGGATATACATCGGCGTAGTAGTGCCTTGAGTGCGGTTGTAACATAGATAAGTTAAGTATAAACGTTTAGTCAATTCATGTTGATGGACATAAGATGAACACTAGATTGAGTCGGTCAAACATAATCAACTAAACTTTTAATTATCTTATCTTTATAAATTATAACTATTGTCATAGCTTCTCTTTCTTATTAAGTACGTTGTACTTACATCAAATGCATGTTTTTCTATGTGTTTGGGGATTAGAAGACGAACAGGTTGATAATGTTTATGAGGAGGAGTTTGATGATGACGCTTGAAGACGCCTCATTGAAGACTTTACTTTTATTATTTTGTTATTCTTCATTAGACAGTATTAGACTTTAGGTCTTTCGAGACTTGTAGTACCGTTACATTTCCTTCTTTAGATTTCATTTCTGCTCTTGGTTGTTTGGAATTTTATACCCGAGTCTTTTGCTTCCGTTTGCTTATTTTTGATACGACGTGGTAGAGGCTTACGTATAAAGTGAATTTATTTTTATTTTATACGTGCCGAACGTTCCTTTTCCGGATAAGGACTCGGTGTCTGGGAACGGGGCATTACAGCTGGTATCAGAGAGAAGCGTCTTTTAGGCTTCCTTTCTTTTAAGATATGTTTTCTCTAGACCTTTTAGTAACGTTCTGGTTTTCTTTGATCATCAGGATGGTTTTCACGAAACTGAGCGGTGTGCGAGACTTCCGAGAGTTCGACGGGAAAGTCCAACACCGGTCGTAGGAGGCGGTGTTGTGAGGCAGATTCCACCACCCCAGCAGAGCTTATCACCACCACCTCGTACTGCGACACCCACACCAAGGTCTCAGCAGGGTTTGTCACCGAGACCACATCAGGAGCAACCTCCACGATGGCACGTGGGGAGTTTAGTTCAGTTTTCCTTGGTGAGTGATGTTCCAACATGATTTGTACCACCACCGGTAAGTTACCCTCCGCACCAGCAAACCATTTATCCTCCACCAATCAGTGTTTACCCACCACCAGTTAGCGTTTACCCTCCACCAATGTGCCACCCCTCACCATTGGTGTTCCACAAAAAACAGCAGACTTTCTACCCACCTCCCGCAGGTCATACCCCTCGACCTACTGTACCACTTTCACCGCGGTTCGACCATCAGCAAGGATTTGGTTATCCACCTTTTGGTTTTCAACAAGCTCAGCCAATCCCACAACATCACCAGAATTACCGTCAAGGATACTACCCTTTTCAGCCGGAACCGCAAGTGAATCCAAATTACCTCGTAACAAATGCAGCAGATGCAGCAGAGTACCTTTTGGTTACCCTCCGGTTTACCCACCAGTTAGACCAGTTTTTGAGCAAGCACCGACTGTGGATTGGTATACGAGATTGAGAAGGAATCGGGTTGAGAACTTCTATGGAAACGTCAAACATTCAAAGGCCGAGGAATGGATAAGGAGCTTCGAGAAGGCATGCAGGAACATTCATGTGCCTGAGACAGAGATGGCATAGTTAGCAGTTAGTTTTCTTTTGGGTGCAGCTGAGGCATGGATAGATGCGATACAGAGTAGCAATGGAAAGGTCACCGACTGGGAATCTTTCAAAGCTATGTTCTATAATGAGTACTTTCTGGCAACAGTACAGGCAGATAAGGCAAGTCAGTTTTTGAAACTGAAGCAGGGTATTCATCTGACGGTATCTCAGTATACCAATAAGTTTAATGAGTTAGGAAGGTTGTATCCCAAGCTCATGAAAGTGGAAGAAAGGAAGATGGCACTGTACAAGGAAGGACTAGCACATGAGATACAGTCAGGTATGTTGGGATTTACAAAGAGGAATATGGCGAGTTCTTGAATAAAGCCTTGAGGTTGAGACCTTCGGGAAGAAGGCTCTTGTGTGATTGGAAACAAGTGAAACTTTGGGACTAGTCGTGAAATTATCGGGGCGCGCCAGCAGAGAACGTCAAGAAGACAACATTTCACGGCAGCTAAGGCCCCAAACAATTGCACCACTGTGTTCCAAGTGCAATAGACATCATTCAGGAGAGTGCAGAGCTAGTTCAGGCGGTTGCTACTTTTGCGGAGAACCGGGGCACTTTTCTAGAGAATGTCCCAATAAGGGGAAAAAAGGGAGTACGAGCCGAGGAAACAGTAGGAGCGGCCCGAGCCGACCAGTTCGAGTTTTTTGCAAATGATGCTGTGGATGCGAGAACTGAGAGGATGATGTTATCTCAGGTACCTTGTTGTTAATTTATTCTATTTAGACATTTTTATGGCGCGTTTATTCATGCTGTAATTTTATTTTAATGAATGAACATGCATCCTAGGTAAGATAATGCTAGATAACCTAGTGGTCAGAGCTTTGTTCGATACGGGAGCGTCTAACACTTTTGTGTCGACCAAGGTAGCTAAGAAGTTGAGTTTACCCTCGGAACCTTTAAGAAACACTTTGGAGATAACTACACCGTTAGGGAAGGTAACAAAGGTAACTAGGATGATACCTCAAGTGGAAGTTCGAGTTGGATCGTATTGTTGCAAGAGTGACTTCACGGTTTTAGACTTTTCAGACATTGACGTGATTCTTGGGATAGATTGGCTATCCGAGAATTTGTTCACTTAGATTGCCGGGAGAAGAAAGTGACTTTTAAAGTACCCGGGAAATCAGACAAGACTTATCAAAGGGAATGTGTACAAGCCGAGTAAGAAGCGACATCCGATAATTTCAGCAGTTAAGGCAATTAGGGCTTGTCAGAAGGGTTGTGAAGGCTACTTTTTGTATGTAGTGGATGTGGAACAAGTGAAGCCCAGGCTAAAAGAAACTCCGGTAGTGAGAGAGTACCCTGAAGTGTTTCCGGAAGAGTTACCGGGAAACATGCCGGATAGGGAAATCGAGAATGAGATCAAGTTGGTACCCGGAGCGGCACCAGTTGCTATGGCACCCTATAGGATGGCACCGGCTGAATTAAAGGTGTTGAAGGCTCAACTTAAGGATATGCTTGAGAGGAATATAATTCAGCCCAAGATTTACTTGGGAGACCTGTTTTGTTCGTGAAGAAGAAATATGGTAGCATGAGGATGTGTATCGACTACAGGGCGTTGAATAATCTTACCATCAAGAATAAGTGTCCTTTGCCGAGGATAGATGATCTGTTTAATCAGTTGCAAGGCAATAAAGTGTTCTCTAAGATTGATCTTAGGTCCGGATATCATCAGTTGAAGATCAAGGTGGCAGATATACCGAAGACGGCTTTTAGTACGAGGTATGGACATTATGAGTTCTTGGTCATGCCTTTTGGACTCACTAATGCTCCATCCGCATTTATGTATTTGATGCAGCGAGTCTTCATGCCATACTTGGATAAGTTTGTGATAGTGTACATAGACGACATCCTAGTGTATTCTAAGGATGAGAAAGAACATGAAGAACACTTAAGGATAGTGTTAGATACCTTGAAGAAGAACTATTTGTTCGCTAAGTTTTCAAAGTGTGACTTTTGGTTGAAACAAGTCAGTTTCTTGGGTCATGTCATTTCTGGAGATGGCATCCAAATTGATCCAGCAAAGATAGAAGCAGTTGAGAATTGGCCTAAACCTACTACAGTTTCAGAAGTAAGGAGCTTTCTTGGTTTGGCTGGCTACTATAGGAAGTTCGTGCAAGACTTTTCAAAGATAGCTACTCCACTCACTAAGCTTACACAGAAGAATGTGAAGTTCGAATGGACTAGCGAGTGTGACACTGATTTTCATACCCTGAAGGATAGGTTGACTACGGCCCCAGTGTTGGCAGTTCCGGAGATCTTCGATAACTACGATGTCTACACTGATGCTTTGGGATAGGGTCTAGGTTGTGTGTTGATGCAAGAGGGGGAAAATGATTTCTTATGCATCCAGGCAGTTGAAGGTGCATGAGAAGAACTACTCGACACATGACTTAGAATTGGCAGCAGTAGTGTTTGCATTAAAGACTTGGAGGCACTACTTGTATGGAGTTAAGGCAAGGATCTTCACCGACCACAAGAGTTTAAAGTATTTCTTCACTCAAGAGAATCTGAACATTAGACAAAGAAGATGGCTAGAGTTCGTGAAGGACTATGATTTGGATATTCAGTACCATCCAGGCAAAGCCAACGTAGTGGCAGATGCTTTAAGCAGGAAACCAGTGTTTGCGGTTTCAAGCGTCGAAGATGTGGCAGAAAGGTTAGATGGGCTGGTAATCAGCAGGTTTGATCAGATTGAGGATCGACAGTTTGTGGCGCCGATGTTAGCAAGATCTGAGTTGATGGATGACATTCGGGAAAAGCAAGATGAAGACCCAGCTTTGGTGGATTTGAAGCGAGTTGCTAGAGAGAAACCTACAGTGGCTTATGTCTTTGATAAGAATGGCAACCTTTGGTACCAGGATCGTTTATGTGTGCCTAATGTTGGCAACCTAAGACTAAGAGTCATGGAAGAGGCACATAGGATTGCTTTTGCAGTTCATCCAGGTGCTACCAAGACGTATCGAGACTTGAAGGAGAAGTTTTGGTGGCCTTCGATGAAGGTAGAGATAGCCAAGTTCGTAGCAGAGTGTGACATTTGTCAGAAGGTGAAGGCGGAGCATAGAAGACCAGGGGGAATGCTTAAGCCCTTGGATATCCCTGAATGGAAGTGGGATAAGATTGCGATGGACTTCATCACCAGGTTACCTAAGACGAGAGGCGGTCATGATGCGATATGGGTAATTGTGGATAGATTGACCAAATCTGCCCATTTCTTACCGTATAAGGTTGATATGCCTTTGAAGAAGATGACGACACTATACATGGATAATATATTGAACTTACAAGGAGTTCCTATCTCTATAGTCTCAGATCGAGATAGTCGATTCGTCAGCCGGTTTTGGAAGAGTTTACAAGAAGCCTTTGGAACCAAGTTGGATTTGAGTACGGCCTTTCATCCTCAGACAGATGGACAATCTGAGAGGACCATCCAAACGCTCGAGGACATGCTAAGAGCTTGTGTTTTGCAAGTAGGTGGATCATGGGATGATTATCTACCGGTAGCAGAGTTTGCCTACAATAATAGTTATCACGCAAGTATAGGCATGCCACCGTTCGAAGCGTTGTATGGAAGAAGATGTAGAACGCCGTTGTTTTGGGATGAAGTCGGGGAAAGACAGATTTTAGGGCCGGAAATGGTTGAACAAGCTAAGGAAAGGATTCAGTTGGTTAAGACGAATTTGAAGACAGCACAGGACAGGCAGAAAAGTTAGGCAGACGTTAGAAGAAGACCGCTTGAGTTTGAAGTCGGTGATAGAGTGTATCTACGAGCATCACCGATGAAGGGAGTGAAACGCTTTGGACAAAAGGGAAAGCTAAGTCCAAGGTATGTTGGACCTTTTGAAATTCTGGAAAGGATTGGACCGTTGGCTTACAAGCTTAAGTTACCGGAATCGATGTCAAGGGTCCATAGTGTGTTTCACGTCTCGATGTTGAAGAAGTGTCTGACGAGGAATGATGTTGAAACTACGGTTGATCCAGAAATTCTACAAGACAATCTTGCTTATGATGAGAGACCGATCAAGATTTTGGACCGGAAGGAAAAGATGATAATGAGACGGATGATTCCGTTGGTTTTGGTTCAGTGGAGTAATCATTCACCCGAGGAGGCAACTTGGGAAGTTGAAGATGACATGATCAGTGAATTCCAAGAGTTTGTGAATTTACCAGGTATGTTCTAGTTTTGAGGACGAAACTCCTTTTAAGGAGGGAGGAATGTAATATTCCGATTTTCGGAAAAGGGCAGACGTGTCATTTTGTGAAAACGAAATATTATTATTTCTTTTCTTTTAATGGAGTTAAGTATTTTATGGATTTTATATATGTGGTTTTCGAAATTATGTATATGTAATTAAGGGATTATTTTGATTTTGGTAATTAAAGGGCAATTAAGGAAAAAAGGGATTTATGGGAAATTGGTATTTAAGGGAAAATTAACACACAATCCCATAACCTAAACACAAAAAAATCAGAAATCAGTTTTTCATCTCCTTCTCTGCGCAATCAAGAGGAAGAACTAGGGCTTGGTTAGTTTTTCAGAATTTTGAAGCAAAGCTTGACCGTTTGCAGATCAGAGTAGAGAATTGGAACCGTTGTGAGGAGCACATCGTTTGGTCATCAGATTTTGGGAGTTTCAGCCAATTTTCTGAGGCTGTTTGGATCTGTTTTGTGCAGCAATTAGGTAAGAAACTCTTCCTATGATCTCAGTTATCATTCGTGAAGCGTAGATCATGTTTTAAGACGTGCAGATGTTAGTAAAAGATGTGTTTTTCATTGATTAGGAATCATAAGTGTCCTTGGGATGTTTAGATATGTTTTCTGCGTTTTTATGAGTTTAATTCGATGCCAATTAGGTCAGAAACGGATTTGAAATCGTGTTTAAAAGATTTAGCGTTTTGGGAAAATCCCAGGCGGACGGGTGTCTGAATTAGGCAGACGGGCGTCCGAGACCCTAGTTGCCCAGACGGGCGTTTGCAATAGGCAGACGGGCGTCTGAGGTGAGATTTTTCATTCAGGATGTAGCTATTTTTGGCGGACGGGCGTTAGGGGGTTTAGTGGACGGGCGTCCGACTACGGACGGGCGTCCATAGGGTTTATCATTCTAGTTTGGTTTCAGGTTTCATAATCATGTTATAATTGTTGTAAACCTTAATTTATGATATGCTAATATTGGATAACATAAACAAGCCTGGAATGAGCTTCTGATTCGTTCAGTTAAAACACCAAATGTACTCTTAAAGGGAGTTGAAGTTCGGATCCGTCGGAAGAGCATGATAGGCTTGTGCTTTGATGAATTAGTATTCATCAATGTCTATGTATTTGCTAGGCCTCGTCTATGTCTAGGGGTCTAGGAAGAGAGTAGTCAAGGTGAGGGAGATTAATTGAAAACACATAGGTGGTTAGTTAATCATCCTAATAAAACACGTACTTGACTAGTAAAAGATTAAACATGTCTCTCTTGGATAGGCACCAGTCTATATCGCGATGTGTGTGCTACCTCTGAAGGTGGAAGAACTCCGTAGGTCAACAAAACCCTAAGTAGGTCAACAAACATAATCAACTAAACATTTAATTATCTTATATTTATAAATTATAACTGTTGTCATAGCTTCTCTTTCTTATTAAGTACGTTGTACTTACCTCAAATGCATGTTTTTCTATGTGTTTGGGGATGAGAAGACGAACAGGTTGATAATGTTTATGAGGAGGAGTTTGATGATGACGTTTGAAGACGCCTCATTGAAGACTTTACTTTTATTATTTTGTTATTCTTCATTAGACAGTATTAGACTTTTGGTCTTTCGAGACTTGTAGTACCGTTACATTTCCTTCTTTAGATTTCATTTCTACTCTTGGTTGTTTGGAATTTTATACCCGAGTCTTTTGCTTCCGTTTGCTTATTTTTGATACGACATGGTAGAGGCTTACGTATAAAGTGAATTTATTTTTATTTTATACGTGCCGAACGTTCATTTTTCGGATAAGAACTCGGTGTCCGGGAACGGGGCGTTACACTAACACTTAACGACCATAAAAATTAAGAAGAATAGTTGTAGCACATCGAGCAAAAATAAAAACGACCTGATTGTCGAATTCTTTTACACAAAAGTTTTGTTATTTTGTGTGTATCCGTATATGTTTTTTTTTTGGGTGTCAGGATACTTTTATTAGTGCTCTTTTTACACACGTGATGATTATATAATTGTCTTATGAATATTCAAGTTAGAATATCCACAACAATTGATACGAGACATAATATTCACTTAATGAAATTATAACATTATAGTATATACATACTTAAATTTATTTATTTTTGGAAATAATATACTTTACAGTATATACACACTTTCATGGAATTATAACATTATAGTATTACATAGTACTTGTTTTAAAAAAAATAAAGTATTACATAGTGATTAGGGGTGACCCGGATCAGTCCACATGTCAAGCAGGGCAAAGCGAACCGGCAGAACATGACAGAGCTGTACCCGATCTGGGTACCACTGCGACCAGAAGAAATAGGCTGATCAAGCCAAGGGAGATCCCTGACCAGAGGAAGCAAGCTGATCAGGCCAAGCAAGGCGATCAAAGCGGGGTCCCCGACTGTAAGAAGAAGGTCGATCAGGCCGGCGAGTCCCCGACTGGAAAAGCGATCGGAGACGTACTCATCTGGAATAAAGAGCAGTTATGACTGTGTTAGGTGTAATGCCCGAAAGACAATTTTGTAATTGTTTTATTTAATAAATGAAATGATGTTATTATTCATATTTATTATTCTCATTTTCACCGATGTGACAATAGTATTTACACTACAGAAAACCCTAAGTATATCGTTTATGTAATCACTTAACTCAGTGTATGGTATATACACGGGAGGATTGAGTTAGTGAAGATGTACTTAAAATACAATTAGCCCGTAGTGAAGTTAATCGAGAGTATCGGGTCTCTCCTTTAACGTGCTATTAATGCGCCCAGAACACAATAGGTGTGATTGTCCAATCCGGACTTTTGGTTAAAAGAACCTAATGGGGCATTTATATATGATAGATATATCATATAGAAATTTGGACCGATTTGATTAGAGTTCACGATATAATTCCGTAATCGAGAAGTCTTATCGAATCAATGGATGATCATATTTACGGATATATCTTAATCTCGAGGTGATCACAATCAACCGCTTGAATCGCATGAGGTTTGACTTGACGGTTAATGATTACACCGAGTCTGCGTGGTCCGAATTACCCCATCTTGGCATTGTCTTGATTGAGTGAGTAGTCCGTGTTTATCACGAGATCTGAAATCCATTCCTTCCATTTATGGAAGTAGATAGACGCTTCCTTTATTTGTTAGCCCTAAGAAAATGATCGATCCCGGGAGTTCACATTTGACTAATTAGCTACTAGTCAGTTATGTGCACTAATTGATCACTAGGGGGTTAATGGTAAATAAGGATAAGAGGTTCTAGAAAGGGTTAACGGTAACTTCCCGATTTAGAATGAACAGTCTATGGAGGATTAATCCATATGTAATGATTATATCAATGGACGCTTATTATTATTCTCGTGAGGAGATAAATATAATCTTATAATCGGAGGAGTGCAGTCACGGGATTATGGTGGCATATTCCTGTGATTGATTTATCGAATATAATTATTCTATAATTATTTATTTGATTTATCGAAGCCGCTGATTATTAGTCCATGGTCCCCGACGTGCCTCCTAATATAGCATAGCTATTCTCGGACGTCGAATCCTAATAATATTAATTTAGTTCTTGTTGGACTTTATTAAAACGATATGTGAATTAATTGTTTAGTGGACTATTAAATTAGTTGGGCTAAATAATTAAATATGTGAAAAAGACATTTTTTATAATCTTGGCAAAAATTAGTGTGTTAGTCGAAATTTATGTTGACTAGGTCAACAATGAGAATTTCGGCCAAAGCATTGTTTTAATAAACAAGAAATTAGTTTTCTTGTGATTAATAAGACATGTGCACAAAATATTTATTAGATAAATATTTATGGTAAGAAATAAAGATAAAGATTATTCTAGATTTGTTCTAGAATATTTTGGGATTATCTTTTATTTAATAGGATTATCATAATTGATTTTGTATTAATTATAAAATCCTTGGGGCTTAAGTTTTACTCTCCTATATAAAGAGAGTTCTCCCAAGCCTTAACACACAGGAAAATTTCGACTATCAACTCTTAGAGAGAAGATAGAAATTTCGGCCAAGGGTGATTGGGGAAAAATCTTGGAGATTTTTCCGGGTAGCATATCGGGAGGATTCGAGCCGAGGATTTCCTTCCACCGGGAGTTGCTTGGATGACACGTACGGAAGATCGTGGTGCTCTTCACACCTTGTTCGTTCTTTCCTATTGCGGTTCTTCAACTTGGATTTTGAGATCCAAGAGGTATGATCTACAACCCCCTTGTAGATGTAGATCTAGTTATTTTATTACGTGTATTTTATAGATCTAGATCCTTAAATAGCTTCCGCTGCGGATGATATTACTAACAGTGGTATCAGTCGCCAAGGTGATCTATATTTATACGTATAAAATATTAGATCTAGGAGTGGTAAAACATGTAGATTTTTTTGTCCCAAATTTTTTTTTTAAAAGGGGCCGACACATGCATGATTAATTTTTATGTTATGAATGTCTTGGTTGAAGAGATGGATTGGGGTTGGTACTGTTTACTCGTTAGATCTATTGTAGCTCCTTTGTTTTGCAACAATTGAGCATAGGAATTGTATTTATTTTATGTCAATTTTCGAAATTTATTTGTAAAAGTAGCATCTTTTATTGTAATTTTGAATATCCGGGCTGGAAAAGATGAAGATCTTGCTGGAAAATTGAAGATCAAGACGAAACCCAAGGTATGAACGAGGAGAAACGTATAAAATTTTATTAAAAGCGCTCACAGACTTTCTGCGCGACAAAAAAGCGTCGCTATAAGTCCTGTTTATAATTAAATGCATGCGGCTAGGGTTCTACATGCATGCGGTAGAACCTAAGAGATCCGATATAGTAGGTCACACTCATCAAGGGTATTCTTGATAATACCTAGGCTAAAAAAGGAAGGTAGTCAATGAATAAAGGGATGTTCGATTCTCGTGGGATGTTCGATTCTCACAAGTTATTCATTGATGAGATTGTCTCAATTTAACCGTCATCTCTTTGACCTACCCTACGGCGGCACTGAGATGCGAGGTTAAAACCTTGGAATGGTAGAGTAGACTTAATTTTAGTTTACAATTCCTAAAATAAATATAGTAGTGTTAAACTTGAATTAATATATGTCATTTTATTTACATTATATCCCTTACTAAATTGCTTAAAATTTATAATTGACTAGTATTGACTTCGTTAAAAGTGGAAAGTAACTAGGACGTTGAACTAGTTAATCGATAATGCAAATTTTTTTCAAAAGAGATATTTTCTCTTAAGCATTTTAAAACCGTGAGTGACATATAGGCATGTCACTAGTGTCATTCGTGTCAAACGGAAGACAAACTTAGTTTGATCAAAGGTGATTTCGGACTTTGAAATTCTTCTAGTAAATTTTCAGGTGTGTAGTGACTACACACGTAATCGTTCTAATTGAAAAATCGGAAAATCATGAATCAAGCTAGTTAGACGATATTTGGAATCGATGAACTAGTGGGAGTTTTATGATTTGTATTTTTCTCGAAACATTAGAATCTGTGTAAGTGTTTACACGAGAGATTTTCAAATTGAAAAATTGGAAAATCATAAAATGAAGCATTGTTTGGTTAGACGGTATTTGGAACCGATAAACTAGTGGGAGCTTTAATGTTATGATTTGTTGTTTTTCTAGTATATTAGAAAATCGACAAGTCCGGACAAGTAACACTCAAAATAGACATCCCACGGTTCAAGAGTAGTGTCTACTCACACGAATCGCTAGTTCAAAATCTGTTTCCATTTACGGAAAGTCAAGAATGGGAGAGTATGTCTAAGAGTGTTAGTCATCTAAAACGAGTTGATTTTAAGGCTAAACCGAAAATTAATAAATCGAAAACCATAGGATAAGGATAGTGATTTTGGATCACCAACCTATGAATCCTTGGTGATTTTCTCGTAGACTATGTTCTTTGGAAGAACAAGATAGTTATGCATTAACGATTAATAGACTAGACAACGGGCGTAATTTTAGCTATAAATAGTGGGAGTGATATGAGGAAATGAATCTCGGATTCAATCCTTGGATATCGCGGAAAATTTATTTTCGGTTTAAGATTCGTTGGAACGAATGGATTTACCTTCTATTCGATAATTTGTTTGTCGATAGAAGTGAATATACCATTTGTAGTACGAATCCAAGACTCGGACTTTTGTTTGATAAAGTCAAAACCACTTACAACTGCTGAAATAAGTATATAAAACACATCTTAAGAACTATTAAAAGCAATTGGTTTCTATATTTAGATAAACACTTCTTCATATTCCACAGTTAGTGCATAGTCCCTAAAAGACAAGACCTGAAGACTGGTTCAGGGTGATTCCTTTCTCCCGACCTGGTTAGATTGTCTTAAAGGTTCAATGACTAATTTTCCTTTCAATCGGGAAAGGATAATGGTTATAAAGAAGTAACATAGCTTGTTCATGACGACCTTCGGGGTTTGATGAAAGATACAAGCTAGTAGGGGCTTATGAGTAGTGACTTCTAGTCTGACAACTACTCAAACACTCCGGTAAGTTTATCCAAAATATTCAAAGGTGTCTCTGATTTTGTCAGAGATGGAGTATTTTATACTCAGAAATGGGCCATCACATAGTCCTAGGGACTGATGCTAGGTCTGCCTCATAGTGAAATGCTTTCACTAAGGAAGAAACCACTGAATTGCCTTTACATAGTTGTAGATGTGCCACAATACACTGCTTAAATCAATAAAGATATTGGAAGTGAAATAACGGTTTACATTGAAGTGTAGAACCGAGAAGTCTACCTAGAATGTGCTTTGGAATTAACGGATAATGAGTGGATTCGGTTCACCCAAATTCCGTCAATATAAGCATTTAGCACATGATGCTTGATGGTTTGACTGAATTTCGCGCATACGCGTCGGGTCGCTGACCAATCGTTATATATCTTGTAGCATTGAGAAAAAGGTTCGTTATCGATTCTTGACATCGGGAAGGGACGGTTATCTTTGTTGCATCCTTTCGATAGAGTCTATGAACAACAAACCTTGAACCTTGAGTACGGTTACTCAAGGTAGTTACTTACTCGATTAGATCAAACCACATCCAACTTTGGTTGTTGGTGATGACACTAAATACTACTAAACTAGATCGCACTTTCGATCCATCCAAAGAAGTATTGGGAGTATGGTTTATCCATTACCCATTACAGCTTTCTACGGACTTTGTAGTCCGAGGATCGATTGATGACCTATGGCTCTTTTGTGAGCGAGATAGGATTCGCTAATAGAGGTTGGTTTAATAGCCATAACCCTGTGAATGGAGTTCATTACTCGATTACTGCTTCATACTCTTGTAGAACCACCTGAGCGCCTCAGCCCAAAGGGGAGTAATTGGATCTACATGGAAGAGAGTAGAATGAATATGAAAGTTTATCTTTCAGAGCAAAGCTTGAGTGGTCTAGGGGTAATTCCCTAAGAAGTAGAGAGTTAATCGACGTTGGACTCTCTTACCACTTAGTATTGCATGATTTCGCTCAAAAGCGTAAAATAGGGGTGATTTCCAGAGATTTTCTTGCCAAACAAACGGAATCTGGATTCATTCGAAATGTAGGGTATTGCCTTATGAACTTATGACAGATGACCACCAAGGCTTATGTCCTTTGTGGATAAAAGCAAACCTCTTGGTCATTGGAAGTCATATATTTCTATAATATATGGATTTGACCGTAATATTGATAAGTCTTTTGAAGTCCGGATATCAATTTTTAGTATAGTAGTGAATATATACATATATATTAGTGTTTGTGAAGGATAACACCGCACCAGCTTGGAATCAACATGGGTGTGTTATCTCAAGTCGAAATCGACAATGCCACAATTCTCTGTAAATGTAGATTTGGACAACATTCTACTGAGTTTGACTCGGTCGAATTCATTAGAATCGATCAACGGTTTCCCATCCATCTTATTGGTTAAGATGATGCATCTGTGTATGCAACATTCAACGAGGAAGTTCTACCCTATGCCTCGTGAATGACTCTCTAAATCTTCGGATAAAGAGAAATGGGATGGATTCTCTTTGTGACAAGAGATGGTCAGGTTGTTGAACGTCAATTTTGATCGAATCTTACATTCGGCAGTTAACAAAGCAAGTTTAGCATGTCCTTTAGTATCTTGAGAGAACGAGGAATAATATGCGGGCATATTCAATTGTGAACTTGGATATGTGAGAATACACCGTTCTCGACTTTGTGTCGATTAAGGATGATCGTTAAGTCGATCTCGGTCTCGATGTTTACTCTTGTGTTGAAGCTATTGCCTGGAAGAATCCAAAGAACGCCAACTCGACTTTAACTAGTTGGGTGATTAGCGGCTTTTGTAGTAGCTGTAGAGGCGATATAGCTTAAGGATTTCCTTTTCATATCTGGGAGTGATTCTAGATTTGGAAAGCCGATACCACATCATTGTGCAAACGATGAAGGGGTAGCTTATAAGGATTTCCGAAATCACTTGAGTTCAAGAGCATATTGGGAAAGTACCACATGATTAGATGGACCGCGACGCTTCGATTCTACGGATCGCCTCGAGCCGACAACCTGATCGATCATTAAGACCCATGATATTCGGATATAGGTGCTCCCGAGTCACCGACCTCTCCTACGACGGCATACTCGGAGTGTACTTTGGAATCAAATGGTTATGATAAGTTTTGTGGGTACTAAAATACGGGATGAGTATCCATTGCTTTAGAGCAAGTGGGAGATGTAGTTTGCTGTAGTTTTAAATAATAGGGTGTGCTCTAAAACAATTAATCACATGCTTTCGTGCAAGTGGGAGATTGTTAGGTGTAATGCCCGAAAGACAATTTTGTAATTGTTTTATTTAATAAATGAAATGATGTTATTATTCATATTTATTATTCTCATATTCACCGATGTGACAATAGTATTTACACTACAGAAAACCCTAAGTATATCGTTTATGTAATCACTTAACTCAGTTGTATGGTATATACACGGGAGGATTGAGTTAGTGAAGATGTACTTAAAATACAATTAGCCCGTAGTGAAGTTAATCGAGAGTATCGGGTCTCTCCTTTAACGTGCTATTAATGCGCCTGAACACAATAGGTGTGATTGTCCTATCCGGACTTTCGTTTAGAGAGAACCTAATGGGGCATTTATATATGATAGATATATCATATAGGGTGGACCGATTTGATTAGAGTTCACGATATAATTCCGTAATCGAAAGTCTTATCGAATCAATGGATGATCATATTTATGGATATATCTTAATCCTGAGGTGATCACGAATCAACCGCTTGAATCGCATGAGGTTTGACTTGACGGTTAAGGATTCCATGTAGTCCGTGGTCTGAATTACCCCATCTTGGCATTGTACTGGATTGAGTGAGTAGTCTGTGTTATCACAGATACGGAATCCATTCCTTCCATTTATGGAAGTAGATAGACAGTTCCCTTATTTGTTAGCCCTAAGAAAATGATCGATCCCGGGAGTTCACATTTGACTAATTAGCTACTAGTCGGGCTTCAGGCACTAATTGATCATTAGGGGTTAATGGTAAATAAGGATAAGAGGTTCTAGAAAGGGGTTAACGGTAACTTCCCGATTTAGAATGAACAGTCTATGGAGGATTAATCCATATGTAATGATTATATCAATGGACGCTTATTATTATTCTCGTGAGGAGATAAATATAATCTTATAATCGGAGGAGTGCAGTCACGGGATTATGGTGGCATATTCCTGTGATTGATTTATCGAATATAATTATTCTATAATTATTTATTTGATTTATCGGAGCCGCTGATTATTAGTCCATGGTCCCCGACGTGCCTCCTAATATAGCATAGCTATTCTCGGACGTCGAATCCTAATAATATTAATTTAGTTCTTGTTGGACTTTATTAAAACGATATGTGAATTAATTGTTTAGTGGACTATTAAATTAGTTGGGCTAAATAATTAAATATGTGAAAAAGACATTTTTCATAATCTTGGCAAAAATTAGTGTGTTAGTCGAAATTTATGTTGACTAGGTCAACAATGAGAATTTCGGCCAAAGCATTGTTTTAATAAACAAGAAATTAGTTTTCTTGTGATTAATAAGACATGTGCACAAAATATTTATTGGATAAATATTTATGGTAAGAAATAAAGATAAAGATTATTCTAGATTTGTTCTAGAATATTTTGGGATTATCTTTTATTTAATAGGATTATCATAATTGATTTTGTATTAATTATAAAATCCTTGGGGCTTAAGTTTTACTCTCCTATATAAAGAGAGTTCTCCCAAGCCTTAACACACATGAAAATTTCGACTATCAACTCTTAGAGAGAAGATACAAATTTCGGCCAAGGGTGATTGGGGAAAAATCTTGGAGATTTTTCCGGGTACCATGTCGGGAGGATTCGAGCCGAGGATTTCCTTCCACCGGGAGTTGCTTGGATCACACGTACGGAAGATCGTGGTGCTCTTCACACCTTGTTCGTTCTTTCCTATTGCGGTTCTTCAACTTGGATTTTGAGATCCAAGAGGTATGATCTACAACCCCCTTGTAGATGTAGATCTAGTTATTTTATTACGTGTATTTTATAGATCTAGATCCTTAAATCGCTCACATGGATGATATTACTAACAGACTGAACGTGAGGCGTGGGGGCTTATATAACCGCCCATTAACACCATTATCACCGGTAACCACCTGAACTACGGTTGGACTTGATTCCAAGTATATACTTGGATACGTGGCGCTTTATTCCTTAAGTTCACTCCATTTTACAAGAACAACAATTACATTATCTCAGATAATCCTAGAACAAGAAAGACCCGATTGTTTATTCGTTTCATCTTGAGTTCGATCATTGGCGCTAGAAGGAGGGCATTTTTTTCTTCTAGTGACAGATTACAGAGTAAAGAACATGAAATTGAAAAGAGTTCAACAAGAGTAGGATCTCACCGGATCCTCGCATAATCAAGAAAATATGGATCAAAATCCAGAGAAACAACCAAATGATCAACCAAATATGAAGGAAATGGCGAAACAACTCTTAGTGGATGCTTTAAGGACAATGGGAGATGAAGATTTTCAAATTCTTTTCGAAAGTGTAAGAAAAGGGAAGGAAAAGGTAGACTTTTGGAGAAGAAAGGCAATTGTCACCAGAAAACAGGGGTGGTCATAAGGAGGCTGCAGAATCCAGTGGCCAAATTGTTAAGAGCAAAACTCATCAAGTTGATGAGGCGGCGAGGGCCGAGTTGGATGCAATGTTAGAAGATGAGGAGGACGAGTTCCATCTGGTTTCCCCCTTTGCAGAGTATATTGAAGCATACCCCTGTCCCAGAGGGTTCAAAATACCCAAAATCAGCCCATATGACGGAACCAGAGACCTGTATGATCATATGCATCAGTATATAGCGCATATGCAGTTCTACAATGCTCCGGATGAAATGAAATGCAAAGCCTTTCCTGCACTCCTTTCTGGAAGGGCTAGGGATTGGTTTAACAAGTTGCCATCCAGGTCTATCACTAGTTTTACAGTTTTAACAAAGAAGTTCATGAGTATGTTTATCGCTACGAGACCGTTTCAAAGAAACAACACTCATTTGCTTACTATCAAGCAAAATTCTGACGAAACGGTTCTACAGTTTATTAAAAGTTTCAACGTAGAATCAACCCAGGTGGCTGATGTGGATGATCGGTTTTTAGTGGCCTCATTCATAGCAGGACTACGAGAAGGGAGGTTACATGCAAAATTAAATGGCAAAAACCCCAGAACTATGGAAGAGTGCTTGGCAGTTGCTTTCAAGCATTGTCAAGGTGAAGAATCTAATCGTGCAAAGCGCGAATTGGAGAAGGTAGATCACATGAAAGGAAAGGCAAATGAGAAATCTGACAAGAAGCGTAAATCAGTTTGGGATAGGGTGCAGGCACCCATAACTGACAGATTGGGCAAAAGAGGTGCTTTGCAGGACAAAGACCTGATTCCGTTGAACAGATCACGGGAACAAGTTCTTGCTATCATGGAACGTAAAGTTATAGCTAGAACTCCGTTTCCCATGAAAGGACCCAGAGAGAACAGAGATCAGACCAAGTTCTGCAAATTCCACCCGGATATTGGTCATGATACGGAGTCATGCAGGGAATTAATCAGGGATATAGACGCAGCAGTTATGGAAGGACAACTTGACGAGGTCGTTGACAGATCTCTTAACGAACAGCCCAGGGGGCGCAGAGAGTTTAGGAGGGGACCATACCAGAACGAGAGGAATAAGAGCAACGAACAAAAAAGGCAGAGGTATCCCTCCCCAGATCAGGACGGTCAGATCAATAACCGTACAATAAACACAATCAACACGATTATGGGTGGTCCCAGGCGGACAGACCAGGAGACAGATGCAAGCTCAACAGGACAAACGGATCAGGGTATGAGTTCTGGTAAACGTCAGAAAGTATCAGGAGAAGTGAGGTATGGACCAGAGGATCCATTACCGCTAGTCATCAACAATGAAGGGCTGGTCATTGAGGCCGTGATCAACAAGAACTGGGTGAAAAGAATTTGTGTCGATACAGGAAGTGCTGTTAACATCTTGTATTACAGGGCTTTCCAGGGCCATGAAGTTAAAAGATTCCGCTTAACACCGTGATCCACACCATCGCTTCGGATTCGCATGCCCGCCTATCCACCCTATGGGCATGGTCACATTACCTACAACTTATGGTAAATTACCTAAGGCGGGAGACCTCATGGTAAATTACATTGTGGTTAAAGCACCTTCAAACAGTACAATGTCATCATGGGGAGACCAAAGAATCATCGATCATGAAGGTTATCTCACCAAATTTCACAACAAAGATGAGGTTTCCAGTCGGTTCTGGATCGGTTGAAATTAAAGGAGATGTGGAAATACCCAGGAGCTATTACACATCTGTAGTTGGTGAGAAACAGTTGGTTCAACATATAACTCTTGAAGAGTTGTTGCCAGAAGAAGAGAAGACTTGGGCAACTGCAGATCAGACCGAGTCTGTTCTAATCAGAGAACCAGGACCCGAATCAGTGGTCAGCATAGGTTCGTGGATTCCAGACCCCCATAAAAGAGCGTTAACAGACCTGCTCAGAGAATATCGAGATGTTTTCGCATGGAAGACGGATGATATGCCTGGCTTATCCCCAGAGTTCATAGTCCATAGTTTGAATGTGGATCAGAACAGACCCCCAGTTCATCAAAAGAAGAAACATTTTGCACCAGAAAGGATCTCAGTAATCGAACAGGAAGTTGCCAAGTTAAAGCAAGCAGGGATTGTCAAGGAAGTGGTTTACCCAGAATGGTTAGCCAATCCGGTTTTGGTGAAGAAGTCAGATGGATCTTGGAGAATGTGTGTAGACTTCACGGACTTGAACAAGGCGTGCCCTAAAGACAGTTATACTTCACCCAGAATCGACAGTCTAGTGGATTCGATTGTGGATTTTGAGATTTTTGGGTTCTTGGACGCATATAAATGGTATCACCAGATCTTCATGGACCCAAAAAACGTAGAGAAAAAGGCCTTTATCACAGAATTTGGCACATATTATTATGTGACCATGCCGTTTGGACTGAAGAATATAGGAGCCACCTACCAGAGGGCAGTTAATTGAATTTTCCACGATCAGATAGGCAATTCTATGGAGGTCTATGTTGATGACTTACTGATCAAAAGCATGTCTTTAGATCAATATTTATGAGATGTGAGAGAAGTTTGCAAGGTGATTCGAGCAACTAAGATAAAACTGAACCCAAATAAGTGCACGTTCGGGGTCAGATCTGGAAAGTTTTTGGGTTACATGATCTCTAAAGATGGAATCCGGGCCAATCCGGACAAGTTGGATGCTTTTAAGATGATGCCACCTCCTACCAATATTAGAGAGGTTCAAAGGTTAACAGGAAGACTAGCAGCATTGAACCGATTTCTTTCACGTTCAGCACAGCGTGCACTGCCTTTCTTCAAGATTTTAAGGAAAGCTTCACCGTTTCATTGGGGGACAGATTGTCAAGAAGCCTTTGATGATTTGAAGAAATATCTGTTATAGTTACCAACTCTAACCTCTCCTCAGGAAGGAGAGGTTCTGTACCTTTATCTATCAGTTTGTGATGAATCCATCAATGCTGTATTGGTTAGGGAATAGGACACATTTCAGAAGCCAGTTTACTACACGAGCAAAGCCTTACATGGACCTGAAGTGAGGTACTCAGATGCGGAAAAATTAGTGCTAGCATTAGTACACGCGACCAGGAAACTGAGATCTTATTTCCAGAGTCACCCAGTCATCGTCTTGACCGATAAGCCATTAAAGCAAATACTGAGCAGGCCAGATAACTCAGGTCGTTTAGCCAAATGGGTTGTCGAATTGGTGGGTTACGATCCAGAGTACAGACCACGAACAGCCGTGAAAGCTCCGGCCCCGGCAGACTTCCTGGCCGAAGAGAAATCAATTTCTATCAACGGAGTTATGAGGTATCTGAGGTGCAACCAGTTACACAGAGGGAAACATGGATGGATTCAATTGTGGCATATCTAATAGACGGCCTGTTACCAGAGGATAAGATGCAAGCTCGCAAAATCCAACGTTTATCTGATAGGTATGCCTTATTCAATGACATTCTGTATAGGAAATGGTTCATATCCCCTTGGTTGCGTTGTGTTACTATAGAAGAAGGCAATTACTTGTTGAGAGAGATCTACTTAGGGATCTATGGAAACCATTTGGGGGCAAGAGCCTTAGCTAGGAAGTGCAGGTTGTTTGGCTACTATTGGCCTAAGTTGCAGCAGGATGCAGAGGAGTTAGTCTTGGCATGCAGGTCATGTCAAGTCCATAGTAATCTATCCCACCACCGCTGAAAATTTAACTCCAAAGAATCTCGGCTGGCCCTTTGATCAATGGGGTGTTGACTGGTGGGACCACTTCCAACAAAGCACCAGGAAGTTATAAACTCCTAGTAGTGGCCGTTGATTATTTCACTAAATGGGTGGAGGCTGAACCATTAACCACTATCACAGCCAAACAGATCCAAAAATTCTTGTGGAAAAATCCGATATGCAGGTATGGGATACCAAAGACTATAATTTTAGACAACGGTACCCAATTTGAAGACAGTGGAGTTCATGAATGGTGTACAGAGTTGGGCATAAAACAACATTTCACCTCTGTTGGTCACCCACAAGCAAATGGTCAAGTGGAACAAACTAACAGGCAGATCAAGCTTGGTTTGAAAAAAGAGGTTGGAGCAAGAGGGAAAGCACTGGGTAGAGCATCTCCCAAACATTCTTTGGGCTTATAGGACTACCCCAAATATGTCAACACATGAAACTCCATTCTCATTGGCCTATGGATGTGAAGCTGTTATTCCAGCAGAAATTAGATTGCCATCCCCCAGAACAACGCTACATAATGACCAGATCCAAGAAGAAGAAACAAGGCACACCAAGGATGAACTGGAAGAGAAAAGAGATATTGCTTTGATCCGAATGGCTAAATATAAGCAACATGTTTCCCAGTATTACAACTCCAAGGTGAAACAATGCTATTTTAAGATTGGCGATCTGGTGTTGCGCAAAAATGAGATCAGTAGGCAGGAACCAAACGGAAATCTCAGTCCTAACTGGGAGGGTCCTTATCAGATCATTAAGGTACATGGAAAAGGAGAATACCAATTGGCAGATAGCAAAGGGAAAACCATTCCTAGAAGTTGGAATGCGGTTAAACTGAAGAAATTTTATGTTTAAGGCAAGTGACAGTCGTTTTTATTTTTGGAAGTTTATTATGTATTATGACTTTATGTTGAACCATTGAATTTATCATGGCTGTAATATATTTCCATCGTGAAAATCTTCAAAAGAGAAAATTTATTAAGTCTGAAAAATCAGATCGTTTGTTGACCTCAGGTCAGGTCGTCTATTCTAGACCTCAGGTCAGGTCGAAAACTCTTCAAAAGAGAAAGTTTATTAAGTCTGAAAAATCAGATCGTTTGTTGACCTCAGATCAGGTCGTCTATTCTAGACCTCAGGCTAGGTCGAAAACTCTTCAAAAGAGAAAATTTATTAAGTCTGAAAAATCAGATCGTTGTTGACCTCAGGTCAGGTCGTCTATTTTAGACCTCAGGTCAGGTCGAAAACTCTTCCAAAGAGAAAGTTTATTAAGTATGAAAAATCAGATCGTTTGTTGACCTCAGGTCAGGTCAAAAACTCTTCAAAAGAGAAAATTTATTAAGTCTGAAAAATCAGATCGTTTGTTGACCTCAGGTCAGGTCGTCTATTTTAGACCTCATGTCAGGTCGAAAACTCTTCAGAAGAGAAGATTTATTAATTCTGAAAAATCAGATCATTTTTGGACCTCGGGTCAGGTCGTCTATTTAAAGACCTCAGGACCAGATTAAAAAAAACTCTTAAAGAGAGAAAATCTTTGAATCTAAAGAACCAGACCGCTCCTAAACCTCAGGTCAGGTCTATTAATTAGGATCTCAGGTCAGATTGTTTGAAAATCATACATGTAAGACCTCAGGTCAGGTTGCAAACATTAAGACCTCAGATCAGGCCAATATCCCTGAACATAAAGAAATTTACTGAGTTTTGGGTATAACTTGAATGCTAATAACCATAGAATGACAGATGCTACCCAGGCCAATAACATGTCATACTAAGGGGGGCAGGATAAGGACAGGATTGTTAGGAAAATATCATCGCAACGGAAGCGATTTAAGGATCTAGATCTATATAATACACGTAATAAAACATTAAATCTACATCTACAAGTAAGTTGTAGAACATACCTCTTGGATCTCAAAATCCAAGTTGGAGAACCGCTATTAGGATGATCGAACAATGATGTGAAGAGCACCACGATCTTCCGTACGTGTGATCCAAGCAATTCCCGGTGGAAGGAATTCTCGACTCGAACCCCTCCAATATGCTACCCGGAAAAATCTCCAAGATTTTCCCCTTAAACCCCTTGGCCGAAATTATCACTTCTTCTCTCTAAGAGGAGAAGTCGAAATTTATTGTGTGTTTTAGACTTGGGAGAACTCTCTTTATATAGGAGAGTAATCCTTGTCCTCCAAGGATTTTATAATTAATACAAAATCAATTATAATAATCCTATTAAATAAAAGATAATCTCAAAATATTTTAGAACAAATCTAAAAAATAATATTTATCTTTATTTATTACCATAAATATTTATCCAATAAATATTTTATGCACATGTCTTTTTAATACACAAGAAAACTAATTCCTTGTTAAAATAAAACATGTGTGGCGCCACAAAATATATATTGACCTAGTCAATATTAATTTTGCCATTACACAATAATTGGGCCAAGACTATGGAAAATGTCTTTTCCACATATTTAATTATTTAGTCCAACTAATTTAATAGTCCACTAAACAATTAATTCACATATCGTTTTAATAAAGTCCAACATGAACTAAATCAATATTATTAGGATTCGACGTCCGAGAATATCTATGCTATATTAGGAGGCACGTCGGGGACCATGGACTAATAATCATTGGCTCGATAAATCAAATAAATAATTATCTCGACGAATGTAATAATTATATATTCGATAAATCAATCACGAGAATATGCCACCATAATCCCGTGATTGCACTCCTCCGATTATAAGATTATATTTATCTCCTCACGAAAAGTAATAAGCGCCCACTGATATAATCATTTCATATGGATTAATCCTCCATAGATCGCTTCATTCTAAATCGGGAAGTTACCGTTAACCCTTTTCGTAACATCTTGTCCTTACTTACCGTTAACCCCTAGTGATCAATAATTCAAATAACTCACCGGGTAGCTAATCGCTGTAATATGAATCCCATGGATCGATCAATGTCTGTGATTAACTCATAAGGGAATCTGTCTATCTACTTCCATAAATGGAAGGAATGGATTCCGTATCTGTGATAACACGTACCACTCACTCAATCCAAAGACAATGCCAAGATGGGGTAATTCGGATCACGACTCGGTGTAATCCTTAACCGCCAAGTCAAACCTCATACCGATTCAAGCGTTGATCGTGATCACCTCGGGATTAAGATATATCCATAATATGATCATCTAATGATTCGATAAGACTTCTCAATTACGGAATTATATTGAGAACTCGGATCAAATCGGTCCAAATTTCTATATGATATATCTATCATATATAAATGCCCCATTAGGTTCCTTTAACCGAAAGTCCGGATAAGACGATCACACCTATCGTGTTATGGGCGCGCATTAATAGTATGCGTTAAAGGGGAGACCCGATACTCTCGATTAACTTTACTACGGACTAATTGTATTTTAAGTACATCTTCACTAACTCAATCCTCCCGTGTATGTCTCATACACCGAGTTAAAATGATTACATAAACGATATACTCGTGGTTTTCTCAGTAGTGTAAATACTATTGTCATATCGGTGATTATGAGAATAATAAATATGAATAATAACATCATTTCATTTATTAAATAAAACAATTACAAAATTGTCTTTTTCGGCATCACACCTAACAATCTCCCACTTGCACGAAAGCTTGTGATTAATTGTTTTAGAGCACACCCTATTATTTAAAATACAAAGAAACTATCACTCCCACTTGCTCTAAAGCAAATGAGACATGTCTCTAATACCTATAGTCTCCAAGTGTCGACTAAAAGCTTCAATCGACAAATGCCTTGGTGAATGGATCAAACAGGATTATCGGCGGAGGCGATTTTTCTTGATGGAAATGTCCTCTCTATCGACAAAATCGTTGATCACCCAAAGATTTTCTCTCTCTATGCTTCGACTTCTTCAGTGCTTTGAGGTTCTCTAGAGTTGGCAATGGCCCCATTGTTATCACAATAGAGAGTAATAGGATCTTCAACATTCGGGACAACGCCTAATCCATCGATGAACTTTCTTAACTAAATCGCTTTAGTCGCCTCTGAGGCCGCTATGAACTCACTTCCATTGTTGAATCGGCCGTCTTTGGATTGCTTTTGGCTTCTCCATTCTATCTTGCACGCCACCAAGCGTAAACACTGAACCAGAGGTAGATTTAGAATCATCTCTGTCTGATTGAAAATCAGAATCGGTGTACCCCGCTAGCTCCAAACTCCCACTCGAATAGACGAGCATATAATTTCTGGTTCTCTTCAAATATTTGATGAGATTCTTTACTGCTGTCCAGTGCGGTTGCCCTGGATTTGACTGAAAACGGCTGACTAATCCAACGCCGTAACAAATGTCAGGTCTCGTACACCTCATAGCATACATAAGACTACCAACAGCCGAGGCATATGGCACTCTTCCCATAGCTTCAATCTCTTCAGGGGTTTGAGGCCCCTGAGTCTTAGAGAGGTACACGCCGTGACGGGTTGGTAGAAAACCCTTCTTTGCGTTTTCCATACTGAAGCGTGCTAGCACCTTATCTATATAAGTTGCTTGGGACAGAGCCAACATCCTGTTCTTGCGATCCCTTATAATTTGGATCCCTAGAACATAACTCGCTTCTCCCAAATCTTTCATTTGGAATTGCGTGGTCAACCAACTTTTTACGTCGGACATCATCCCCTTATTGTTGCCAATTAGGAGTATGTCATCGACGTACAACACGAGAAATACAACACTATCTTTGATAACCTTCTTGTACACACAAGATTCAAAGAAAGTGTTGTTCAAAATCATAAGACTTGATCGTGTGATCGAATCTATGATACCAGGAACGAGATGCTTGCTTCAAACCATAAATGGATCTAAGCAACTTGCACACCATGTGCTCTCGACCTTCTTCAATGAATCCCTCTGGTTGCTGCATATAGATTTCCTCGCCAAGAAAGCCGCTTAAAAACGCTGCCTTAACATCCATTTGCCGATCTCATAATCCGGACATGCAAAGAATCGAAAGGAGGATGCGGATGGTTTTCATCATGGCCACAGTGAGAAGGTTTCCTCGTAGTCAATACCCTCTCTCATTGTGTGTAACCTTTGGCTACCAAATGTGCTTTGAAGGTTTCGACCTTCCCATCCACTCCTCTCTTTCGCTTGTAGAGCCATTTACATCCAATGGGCCTTTCACCCTGAGGAAGTTCTACAAGTTTCCAGACTGAGTTAGAGTACATTGACTCCATCTCTTGATTCATAGCGTCAATCCATTTATCCTTATCATGATCCAGCAAGGCCTTCTTATAGGTCAAAGGATCATCTTCCACCCCATCAGAGGCGACTACATTAGCCTCTAAATCCATGCCGTGCCGAGCCGGTGGCGAACCACTCTCATGATGCGTCTGGTGGAATAGAACGTCGGAAGTGATCGTTGTATCATTCGTGTTGTTTATAGGGACATCGCCAGACCACAATAGGTCTGATGTTATCGGAGAGTAATTCCTCTAGTACAATTTTACTTCGAGGTCTGTGGTCTTTCATATAACTTTCCTCCAAAAACGTAGCGTTAGTCGAGACTAGCACTTTGTTATCTTCCGGATCGTAAAATAGACCACCACGTGTACCTTTTGGATAGCCTACAAATAGACATACTTTCGTACGTGATTGTAGCTTGGTAGTCTTGTCCATCAGCAGATGTGCAGGACAACCCCATATGCGGAAGTGACGCATGCTTTCGCGATGTCGCGACCACATTTCAATGGGTGTCTTTTCGACAGACTTGGACGGTACTGCATTCAAAATGTAGACCGCTTCTCTAAGCATAACCCCAAAAGGATATAGGTAGTGAGGCGTAGCTCATCATTGATCTTACCATGTTGATCAATGTCCTGCTTCTCTCTCAAAGAACTCCATTCTCACGAGGTGTCCTAGGCGCTGAACGTTGGAAACAAATCCCATTTTCAGCCAAGTAGTCAATGAACTCAGTATCTAAATACTCACCTCCACGATCCGAGCGGAGGCATTTCAATGACTTGCCTAGTTGCCTTTCGGCTTCTGCTTGGAACTCCTTGAACTTTCCAAAAGCCTCGGATTTCCTATGCAGCAGATAAACATAACCGAATCTCGAGTAGTCATCAATGAAAGTCACGAAATACTCGTATCCGCCTCTAGCTTGTACGTTCATCGGACCACAAAGGTCTGAATGCACTAAGTCTAGAGTTCCTGTGGCCCTTTTACCCTTTGATGAGAAGGGACGCTTAGTCATTTTTCCCTCCAGGCAACACTCACAGACAGGCAGTGTGTCAACAGATGACTCACCTAAGGCATGAGCCTTTTCTAGTCTTTTGAGTCTTTCCAAGGAAATATGGCCGAGCCTTAGATGCCACAAGTATGTTTTATCTTCTTTTATTTGAGAAACTTTCGCTTTTAGCGGATCTTTGATGAGCGGTTTTAAACATTTGAAATTAAGTAGGGAGCTTTATGTGGTTTTACAAAATATAAACCATTTTCATTCGTAGTTGAACATAATTCAAAACCATTTTTTGAAATAACAAATTCACCATTCATAAATGAAACAGAAAATGATTGTTCAACCAAGGCAGAATAAGAAATCAAATTTCTCCTGAAATTGGGAATAAAATAAACATTGTCTAAATGTAAAATTCTATTATTGAAATGCAAATCCACGACTCCCCATCGCTTTGCTTTGCTTGAATGAGCGCCCCAAAGGCCTACTCGCATCACTTGAGAACCCTCTTCCAGCTCCTCATAAGAACTAAGAATCTGCAATGAAGAACATACATGGTTAGTAGCTCCAGTATCAAGTATCCAATTGGACACATCTTTAGCTACATTAAAAGATTCCAAGAATAGTAATTCTAAATTACCTTTCTTATCTTTTCCAGCGACAGCCTTGACTTTGCCATCTTTCACATCACGAAGATATTCTGGACAATGGTGTCTCCAATGTCCTACCTCCTTACAGTAAAAGCATTTGCCCTTGGGCTTGGCCTCGTCAGTTTTCTTGGCTTTCTTCGTCTTTTTCTTCATTGGTTTGGGCACAGGTGCAACATTTCCCTTCTTCTTCGGTTTTGCCTTAGGCTTGTTTGAAGAATTAGCTTCGGCCATATTGGCTTCAGCTTTCTTATCCCCTACTTGGGCTTTATCTTTCGATAGTAGGCCCTCGTAGATTGTCAGCTCATTCAATATCTGTGTCATGGATAATTCATATTTGCCCATCAGATACTGAGTTTTGAACGGGATAAACTCAGGAGTCAACGATTCCAAAATCATTGATACTTGAGTTGCCTCATCAAACTTTGATCCATGAATACCGGCGTCGTTGAAGTAACTGATCATATTCAAAACATGACCATTCACCGCTTGACCCTTCTTCAGTTTCGTGTTAACAGCCAACCTGATGGCATCGTGTCTTGCTTGGTTGCTAGGTGATCCAAACATCGTAGTAAGTTTCCGCATGATTTCTCCTGCAGACTCAAACTCCTCAATCTGGGTCCTAATGACCTCTGACACTGCCGCTAGGATGAGCCCACGAGCCCGGTTGTCGGCTTCGATCCAAATGATTACGCTGTTCGATCTCAGCTTTACCAGGTTTTTGGATCGCCAGCGTAGGGCATTCCGAAGTGAGTACGTGTTGCACATTCTCATATGTGAGTACCACGTTTAAGTTACTCTTCCATTTCTTAAAGTTGTTTCCCGTTAATTTTTCAGACAGTAAAGCAGAAATTTGAGTAGACATTTTTGTCGAAAATAAAACGACATACATTAATTCAAGTTTAACACTACTATATAAATTTATTTTTAGGAATTGTAAACTCAAATTAAGTCTACTCTACCATTCCAAGGTTTTAACCCGCATCTCGGTGCGCCCGTAGGGTAGGTCAAAGAGATGAGACGGTTAAATCAATGAATAACTTGTGAGAATCAGACATCCCACGAGAATCGAACATCCCTTTATTCATTGACTACCTTCCTTTTTTAGCCTAGGTATTACCAAAAATACCCTTGATGAGTGTGACCTACTATATCAGATCTCTTAGGTACGCCCCGAGTGTGCCGTCGTAGGATAGGTCAGTGACCCGACGAGTACCCAGAAATCCTATCCTTTCGGAGACCAAGCCATGAATGTTGATAGGGGTGAACACCATCCGTAGGGGGACGAAATCAAAGCGCCGCGAGGCGTCACCCTTCTCTCACTTACTTGCATCTATAGTAGAGACCGTGGGGTTGGCTGTCGCCTTCCCCGCTCCCACTCAATATTTTGGAAGTGGTGGTGGGTTAACTAACCACGTCTTTTTGATGTTAACATAAAAGTACATAAAATCAAGGATTCCGAATGGTGTCGGTGACGTAGGCAAGCCTACCCGTCCTATTCGTTGGAACATATGTGACAGTCGGACGAAATCGGGTCAAGAGAGCCGCGTTTGAGATGGGAAGGAATCACCCCTCCGTTCTCCGGTGTGGCTTAGTCTTGCCGGACCCCCGTGCATACATCACACTAGGAGGGTTAAGTCGTTTGAGCGAAGCTCAGTTGACCACCCAACCTAAAGGCGAACCGTTTTTATCCAAGATTTATTGTTCTTTTACCATCATTCAATCTCGTAGACACTACGAATTGAAAACGTGATCTCGTTTCAGCTTTAAAGCGGTTCACCGAGAACACACACCGAAAGGCTAACGATTTCATAACCCGTCCTCGGATCTTTAATTAGTTACTAAATTAATTAATTACCACGTATTAATTAAATTTCAACTAATTACGCGAGTTTGTATACATGCCTATTTTAATTACCAAAATTAAAATTCTACATGTATGCATGGAGTGGATTTATGATATGATGCATGTCATGGCAATTCCGATTTTATGTCTATTTTATGATCAAACACATAAAAATAAAATTTGGAAAATTTAAACACCGAGATGGATCGTTGGCACCCCGTAACTAATCTATTAGAAAATAAAAAAAAAAAAACCCTAACTAGGGTTTACTACTTTCTAACAAAAACTGCAGCTGTTCGAACTCTTCGATGATCGGAAACCAAACGAACTCGGATCGGGACGAAACTTTCCAGATCTTTTCTTCACTTCTCGAACTCCAATATGGACGGTTGGATCGGAGCTTTGACTTGTCAATTTTCTCCAGTTAACCGCCCAACTTGCTGCTGAATCTAACTTTGACTGCACCGCATCAAGGACTTCCTAAGGCAGATCGGGAATCGAGATGAATCCCGATCGACCTGAAATTTTTATGGTACCTCCAAAACTCCAAGTTGATCAATCTGAACAGTCGGATTTTCGTTTCAACGGTCCAAACTCTCCCAGAAAATCGAGGAAGTCACAGGTAGTGTATCTGTGAATCCTGCGTTTTTCTTTTACAGCAGCCTCTTCGAAGCATCAAACGGATATCTAAACGGACCCTGATCGACGCCAAAATTTGTGGAGTTGATCATCTTCTTCTAATCTTGATTCTGATCGGAGGGATCTTCGTTTCAACGGTTCGATCAACGGGAAAAGCAAAAATACTAAACAGCTACAAACTAGATCTATTTGCTGGAAATTAAACTTGCAATAAAGATAAATTACATAATTTCCTATACTCATATGAACGAATTTTCATCATTCATATGAGTGTACAATAGATCTAACGGGTAAACAATGCCAACACCAATCCATCTCTTCAACCACAACAATCGCAAGCATTCATCATAAAATTTTCGAAAATAATAAAATTAAAAAACGAAAATAATGCAATCTACACATGCATATTCCACTCCTTAGATCTAATATTTTATACGAATAAATATAGATCCCCTTGGCGACTGATACCACTATTAGGAAAATATCATCGCAACGGAAGCGATTTAAGGATCTAGATCTATATAATACACGTAATAAAACATTAAATCTACATCTACAAGTAAGTTGTAGAACATACCTCTTGGATCTCAAAATCCAAGTTGGAGAACCGCTATTAGGATGATCGAACAATGATGTGAAGAGCACCACGATCTTCCGTCGTGTGTGTGATCCAAGCAATTCCCGTGGAAGGAATTCTCGACTCGAACCCCTCCAATATGCTACCGGAAAAATCTCCAAGATTTTCCCCTTAAACCCTTGGCCGAAATTATCACTTCTTCTCTCTAAGGAGAAGTCGAAATTTATTGTGTGTTTTAGACTTGGGAGAACTCTCTTTATATAGAGAGAAGTAATCATTGTCCTCCAAGGATTTTATAATTAATACAAAATCAATTATAATAATCCTATTAAATAAAAGATAATCTCAAAATATTTTAGAACAAATCTAAAAATAATATTTATCTTTATTTATTACCATAAATATTTATCCAATAAATATTTTATGCATATGTTTTTTAATACACAAGAAAACTAATTCCTTGTTAAAATAAAACATGTGTGGCGCCACAAAATATATATTGACCTAGTCAATATTAATTTTTAATTACACAATAATTGGGCCAAGACTATGGAAAATGTCTTTTTCCACATATTTAATTATTTAGTCCAACTAATTTAATAGTCCACTAAACAATTAATTCACATATCGTTTTAATAAAGTCCAACATGAACTAAATCAATATTATTAGGATTCGACGTCCGAGAATATCTATGCTATATTAGGAGGCACGTCGGGGACCATGGACTAATAATCGTGGCTCGATAAATCAAATAAATAATTATCTCGCGAGAAAAATAATTATATATTCGATAAATCAATCACGAGAATATGCCACCATAATCCCGTGATCGCACTCCTCCGATTATAAGATTATATTTATCTCCTCACGAAAAGTAATAAGCGCCCACCGATATAATCATTTCATATGGATTAATCCTCCATAGACTTCATTTCTAAATCGGGAAGTTACCGTTAACCCTTTTCGAACATCTTGTCCTTACTTACCGTTAACCCCTAGTGATCAATAATTCAAATAACTCACCGGGTAGCTAATCGGTGTAATATGAATCCCATGGATCGATCAATGTCTAGGATTAACTCATAAGGAATCGTCTATCTACTTCCATAAATGGAAGGAATGGATTCCGTATCTGTGATAACACGGACCACTCACTCAATCCAAAGACAATGCCAAGATGGGGTAATTCGGATCACGACTCGGTGTAATCCTTAACCGTCAAGTCAAACCTCATAATGCGATTCAAGCGATGATTGTGATCACCTCGAGGATTAAGATATATCCATAATATGATCATCTAATGATTCGATAAGACTTCTCAATTACGGAATTATATTGAGAACTCGGATCAAATCGGTCCAAATTTCTATATGATATATCTATCATATATAAATGCCCCAATAGGTTCCCTTAACCGAAAGTCCGGATAAGACGATCACACCTATCGTGTTATGGGCGCATTAATAGTACGTTAAAGGGGAGACCCGATACTCTCGATTAACTTTACTACGGACTAATTGTATTTTAAGTACATCTTCACTAACTCAATCCTCCCGTGTATGTCTCATACACTGAGTTAAGTGATTACATAAACGATATACTCAGGGTTTTCTGTAGTGTAAATACTATTGTCATATCGGTGATTATGAGAATAATAAATATGAATAATAACATCATTTCATTTATTAAATAAAACAATTACAAAAATTGTCTTTCGGGCATCACACCTAACAAGGATAAGGACACAACAAAATATAAGGCACAAAAATATAAGGCACAAAAGCAAAAATATTTCAATAATTGTGCAAAAATTGTGCAATGTGCTAGAGGCACCCAAAGTCAAGAAGTACCCCCAGGAAAGTAAGCAAAATACCAAAGTTTGAAGGCAACAACAAACAATAATGTTTTCAACTCAAAAGTGAAATAAAGTAACAAGCTAAACGATCTCATTTCGCGTTGGGAGGAGCTTCGGACTGAGAAGATGAGCCAGTTTGTGGAGGCTTTCTGCCATATTTGGAAACCAGGTCTACTCCATCTGTAAATTCTTTGAATCTGTTCTCGTAAATTTGAGACCCATCATGCCTGTTCCAGCTCGAGTGGGCAAGTCTGGCCGCATCAACAGCTAGACCAGCAGCCTTCATGTCCTCAATAGCTGAAGAGTACCCAAACGAAATGATGGGGGCAAAAAGCATCTTGATGCTATTGGCTAACTCATCGGACTTCCTATAATTAGCAAGAGCTTCAGCGATATGCTCAGGCAGGCCTGCTTTTCAAGTTATCCCTCTCCTTTTCAAGAGTGGCCACCATCTTCTCCAGCTCGGACTTGACTTCATTAGTAGTAGCAAGGTTGGCCAGGAACTCATCAGTTTTGGCCTTCAATTCGTCAGATAATGCCAGTTTCTCCGCAGTAGAGGTGCTCAACAAATCTTCATACTTGTCCTTCCACTATGCCAGAGATCTGGATAGGTCTTCCTCAACCTGTCCAGAACTCCTTAGTCTGGACAAGATCTCTTTACCCAGTTTGGCTCCCTGGAAAGGAATACAAAGAGCAAGGTCAGCAAAAAAAAAATTAAAAAATTAAAGAGAGAGACAGGTTGCTACTTATGAAAAATGATCTTACATATTTGGACAGATCTTGGTTTGTCCATTATTTCCAAATCGTATCTTTCCCCTTGAGCTCATTCAGAGGCCCCAGCATCTCCACCAGTGTGATCTTGAGATCTAATACGTTTCGAAGCACGTCTAGTCTCCGCTGTAGTCTCTACCAGAGCGTTGTGAGAGACAATCCGATAATCATTGGTCTCCTCAGAATCACCATCGGCCTAATCTGTCTCATTTTAAGGTTCAATTGGATGACTGTCAACAGGCCTGGCAGTCTGATCTGGCACATTGGGATGGACACCAGGATCAGATGCACCCTGCCCATGGGGAGGTGATGTCTCATCAGCAATCTGGATGATATCAGTAAAGCTTGCCACTGCAAATGCCAACAAAAAAAAATTGATTAAAGACATGCCATGGAGGAAAAATGCAAGTGTTCTAAATAAGAGGTCCTACTCAAATTATATCTCTCCTCTGATAGCTCAACGTAAGGTTCTAGGCCAGCAGTCTCAAAATGGGCAGCATCGATTAGATTGGAACTGTAATTTCTCAGACCTAGATATATCGGGGACGCACTGATATCCTTCAACAACTTCTTATCCGCTTTGCTCTCTAAAACATCACTGTTCTTAGTTGAGGTATTCCACTTACCTAGATCCCTAATGGTTTTGTTCCTAATGAAGAAGAAGTGCTTCTTCCAATCAGAGAAAGATTGGTCGGTTTTCTTAATCAAACGAACCCTACTCAAATTATCGGTTCTCCTACAGAAGCAATACCAGCCAGGATTCTTCTTAACTTGTTTTCATTGGCAAAAGGTTCTGAAAAGTTGTAAAGAAAAGGGGGTCACAAAACACCTACACCAAATCAAAAAACCTGTAATGGCCATTATGCTATTGAGAACTATCTGACCAAGCCCCAAGTCATAATATCGGAGTATTTCCAGGAAAGCTGGAGGAAGAGGGAATCTAAGACCGCATTCAAACTGTTCTTTATAAACAGTGCAGTACCCAGCAGGAGGAGCAGCAACACTTTTTCCAGGTGCGGGTCGGATAGGGGCATAAATGTTCTTATTTAACCCAAACCTATCACAGATGTCAGTGATATCCGAATCCTTTAGTTTGGAGTCGATGGCATGGCAAGCCATCATTTTCTTAGTCACGTTGGTCCTCCTTAACGCACGTATCGGCGCGGACAAGCCGGAAATATTATACTCTGTCGGGGGCGATTCGACAAGAGTTGGAACGATAGAAGCAATCAGATGAGGGGGAAGAATAGAGAAGAGAGGATTTTCACCGGGATTGGAAATTTCAGGTTGATTTGGATTCATAAGGAGTAAAAAAGAACAAATTGTTATCACACAAAGATGAAGGACTTACTTGTTAATTGAGGGAGCAAATCTGCCAAATTGGATGTCTGTAGCTTTAAATAATGATGGGCGCTTGCAGAATCCAATAGATTTAATAGCCTTTAACCAAGAGATGGGACGCTTGGACTGCGCATTGATTGAAGAGACAAAGCGTGTGCAGTTATGGTGACGTTTGAGTTAACTCAGACAAGGGTTGAGGGGCCATCTGGACGGTACACGTGGAGCGACTTTGAAATTCAGATCTTAATCCATTTTAAAGGCCAGACCTGATCGATTAAGATCTGGGGGACTTTGATTAAGGGTGACCCGGATCAGTCCATGTGTCTAGCAGGGCAAAGCGAACCGGCATAACAGGACAGAGCGGATCTGGGTACCACTGCGACCAGAAGAAATAGGCTGATTAGGCCAGGGGAGATCCCTGACCAGAGGAAGCAAGCTGATCAGGCCAAGCAAGGCGATCGGCGTGTCCCCGACTGAAGAAGAAGAAGGCGACCAGGCCGGGCGGAGTCCCCGACGGAGGAAGCGGTCGGAGACGTACTCATCTGGAATAAAGAGCAGTTATGACTGAACGTGAGGCGTGGGGGCTTATATAACCGCCCATTAACTCCATTATCACCGGTAACCGCCTGAACTACGGTTGGACTTGATTCCAAGTATATACTTGGATACGTAGGCAGCTTATTCCTTAAGTTCAGTCCATTTTACAAGAACAACAGTTACTCTCTGTATAATCCTAGAACAAGAAAGACCCGATTGTTTATTCGTTTCATCTTGAGTTCGATCACATAGTACTTAATCTTGAGAAATAATTAGACTACCGCATATTTAGAGATATATGTTATTATGAATTTTGTATCGATTAATATAAGTTTCATGTAAATTTTTTTTTATCACAATTGTTATGCCTCAATAAATAATACAATATATTTTTGCATAATTGATCATAATATAAATAAGTACATCCTTATAAATAAGTACATCCTTGTGGTAGAAGTGTTTACCATAACAATAGTATCATTAATGCTTTAATAGTGATTTATTTTTTCTTTTTGTAGAGTTGATTTTTTTAAAAAAAATATAATTTATAATGGTAGTAGGGAACTTGAAGTAGAATTTGTTAAGACGAGATTTTGAGAGAATCTTTAAAATCTAGAGTAGATTATTTTTTTTTTATTTTTGTGAAAAATTAAATTATTTTATAATCATTTTTATCTATATAGCTATGATGCACCGACACTTCAATATGGGTGCCGTGCGCCGTGTCCGACACAAAACACGACACGACACGCTCCGACACGCTCCGACACCGTGTCCGACACGTGTCGGCTGATTAAATTAATATTATTTAAAATTTTAATATCCGACACACCTCCGACACGTTGTCGACACACCTCCGACACGGCGCCGACACCTCCCGACACCTCTGAACACAATTTTTTCAATGTTTTTTTTATGAAACCTAAAAATATACAATTTCTATTTTGATTACTATGTATTATGTTTACATGTTTTTTTGTTATAGACAATCGTTTTTACACTTAATTTGTAATATTTTGAAAGTCAAATCATAATTTTCTTTTTACTTTTGACACCGTATAGATAACAAATATCTATTTTAGATATTGATAGAGTTTAAGTATTACATATCTTATATATATGTATATATAGATGTATATATGTGTGTATATACATATATATGTGTGTGTACATATATATTATATGTAACGTGTCGGGGCCGTGTCGTGTCCTTAAATTTTAGAATTAGCCGTGTCGCCGTGTCCGTGTCGTGTCGTGCGGCGTGTCCGTGTCCGTGTCCGTGCAACATAGCTATATAGAAATGTTGCAAAAAGGGTAAACACAGTGCAGAAAAGCCTCTTGTTCGACTTGAACCACCAGCATCGGAAAACCAAGAACCAGAACCAGAACTAGAACCAGAAGAACCACAACATGAGGCAGATGATTCACCGGCGCCGCCACCACCGGCCGACCCGTTGGTCCCCTACAACCCCCCACCTCAATTCGGCGGAGGAGGCGAAATTGAAGGCGGCAATCCCTGGCAAGAATGGTCAAACATCTCAATTCCTGAACGGTTTCCTTCAGGAATGAGTAACTTCGAGGTGACGTACATCAAGACATTCAGATGGAATTTCCACGGTGGGAACGATAATAATTACAATTGTTATCAACACTACCAGCAGCTCCCGCCACCGTCGCCATAACGGCCACCTCTGGCGTCCATGGCGTCGCCGCCTCCACTTAGGGGTGGCCGGTTCTTACCACCACCACCGCCGCCTAGGCCACATGGAAGGCAAATGATGCCGATGCTTCCTCCGCCGCCACCACAGTATCCATATCCATATGGAGGAGGGCCGCGTGGAGATCTTTATGAAAGAGATTTTTGGTGATTATTTATTTATCATGCTTTTAGGAGAAATTAAGCTTATTATATTTTCAACTTTTATTTGATATTACCTAGATTTTATGGTGTTTTGAATTTTTCATATTTATTTCGTTTAGCAATTGTTTCTGGCATTAGTATTTTTTTAAGGAATTTATTTATGCGGATCAATTTACAAGTTTGGCATTAGAAATAAATTTGATTTTTATTATGATTTGTTGGTATATCATTTGTTGTGTTTAGTTTTTTAGGTTTATAGCCATCATACTTTCAAACTTCGTACGAATATAATCGAGTAAAATATTGATACAACTTCTTTTCTCTATTTATTTACTTTTTCGGAAATTATTTACACCACACCGGTTGTATTGTGCACCACATTTATTAAACATAATCGATTCTCTGAAAATCGGTTTTGATGTCAAAATCCGATATTTCAGAAATTGATTCTCACAATGCACTTGCGGGAAATCATTAAACATAATCGATGATGTGAAAATCGGCTTTTTCTTGATGGATTCTCACAATGCACTTGTGGGAAATCACTTTCTGATTTCAGGATCGAGTTTCACAAAATCGATTCTGTGACGTCCCGTTTTCGGCTACCGAGTCCTTAACCGGAAACGAACGCCCGGCACGTATATAACTAAAATTAATCAATTATACACGTAAGCCTGACATCAAAACACCAGAGAACAAAGCGGAAAGTGAGGGGTAGACTCGGGATAAACTAAAATCTATTACAAACGATCGAAAAGCGACACAAGCTGCAACTATAACAACATCCCAAAAGTTCCAAAACATAGAGATCAAAGATCTATCTATAACAAAAGAAGAGAGAGAAGTATCTATACCATTAACAAGAAATTAAAGAAAGATAACATCAACGGTTGTATCTTCGGAAATCACCCTCTAGCGATCTCGAGCACAACCTAAGCCAAAACCACCTTCTCGGGTGGGGACAATAAAAAGGGGTAAGTACAAGCGTACTTAGTAAAGGGTAAAGCACCATATCCATACATCAATCATCAACAAGCGATACAACACAAGATAATCATCAAACAGAAGATCAAGTATGTTTCACTCGCTCACAACACTCCACTAGTCCAACTAGTTGACTCAACAAAATAAGACATTTGTTACATGTTGATCAAAGGGTACTATGCGGAATGAGATCATGCATCCGAAACACATTCAGCACCGTCTTGCGGCACAAACAAAACTTGGCTTATAAGGCCATTACGTATGGGATGTGTGGGTCATTACCCAGACTAAGCATCTGGGAATAGTGGGGTAATGAGCCATGCTGCGGGGTTGAAACGTACCTCACCAAAGATCAACACGTTTTAGCTTTTAGACAGACAACACGTATGTTCTTTAAGCGCTTAAGCATTCACCATTCGATTACACATAAAAAGGATTCTTAAGGACATCTAACCTTGGACCGACTCTAAATATCATAACTTAGCACATTGCACGTAAATGTTGAGTACTAAGTCAACACCCACAAGGCGAGAGATAAGGTTTCCAATGCTCCCGAGTTTCTCCCAGAGAGGTCTCCACAAGTCTTGAGCCAAGGCCACGAAAACCATAACCTCAACTTGTCACGTAACAAGGACGATATTGAACTCAAGTCAACATCACATAAAGTTAATGATGTGTCTTCTAATGCCCCGTGAAACACGGTGTATAGCCAAAGTCACTAGAACACACTCATTAAACTTTACAACATTCCACATAAAAGGAATTACTTGATCGGTAAAAGCAATATAACATAAAATATGTTATAAAAATAACAATGTCAACATAATCCAAAGAAGGGTAACATGCTCTCTCTTTAGAAAACATGGAAAGTAAGTATATTATTATAATGATTCATTAAGTAAGTTTATCAAATGAAAATGAAAAGGAAAGCATCAATGAGTAGTCTTCACTACTTTGCAAAAAAATTAAAAGGTCGATGACCAAAGCAAGTAGATGTTTGAAACATAAGATTGTATATATATATATATATATATATATATATATATATATATATAAAACTCATTATCTAAAACGAATGACATTTTAATTTAGTTTAAAATCATGGTGTTCCTCACTAATTCAAACATTAAAGCTATTTTAAAACCAAATCTTTCTTCTATCAGTATAAGAACATAAAGTAAATCACATAAACACGCATAGATTTGGTTGAACACCCCTTTACCTCTTATCTTCAAGAATCTAGGTCTAGAAGCTCCAAGCATTCTAATCCACCAAAGAAGAGATCTCTACTACCTTCCTGATCCAAAACGGGTTTGAGAAGCCCTCACTTGATCGTCGATTTTCTTGGATAGGATCGAAGCTCTCTTCCTCGCGATCGATTTGATATGTTACACATGAAAATCCGACGGTTGGATCTCCGGGAAAGTGGATTTCTTCCTCTCTTTTCTTTTTTCTTTCTTTCTTCTTTCTCTCCCTCCCATTTTGCCGGCAGCTCACTAAAAGAATTGGGGAAAGTGAAATGGTAGGGTTTGGGTTAAAAGGGTTATATAAAGAGGTGGTACATTTCCCGTTTTACCCTTACTAAAAGATTCACCTTTAAAATTCCACAAATACCCTATAAAATATATCTTGACTCCCAAAAATAATCTAAAGCCCAAATTATTAATATTGTCAGGACACGCTAAAACACGAAAAGACTTTTATACCCTTATCGGAAAACCAGGTCATCACATCCTTCCCCCTTAAAGAAGTTTCATCCTCGAAACTTGCTCTGATCCTCTCTTTGAAACCAACGATTACTAAGAACTAAAGCCCCAAATCTTAAGCTATCACCTTGAAAAACTTTCAACTGTCCAACTTAGAGTTTCACTCGGTTTGAAATATTAAATGTTATCCCATCTTACCGGAACTCATCACAAGTCTAGTGCCACACCCAAACTGGTCTCTGAAGACCCTAAGATCCGCATAAACTCTCCCATGGCCAAACATACACTAACCTCTATCTACCTCCGTAAGCAACTGACAAGGTTCAACTTAGCTTGCACCATCCTATATGTTAGGTGCTAAGGGTTCAATCAACATGAAAGCCACATCTAACCTAAGTCTTTCAACTTAGAGGCACTAGGTAAAACATCAAAAGAGGTTACACTTCCTTAGGATCTACCACTATTTCCATCTTTAAACGTCTCACTTTCACTAGTCTCGTCTCTCGCCACTTAGTTCATCCACAAGGTGTTATGGTCCAAACTCAGGGTGTCTACTAAACTTAATTTAAGACTAAAACCTACTCCAGGTTCTTAGGGGTTATTTAGTAGCCAAAACACATCTGCCTAACACACCTATCACTTCTAAAACTCAACTACACGGGAGGCGGTGAGTGCTTGTCAAAGGTTTAAAAGGCTTTGTAACGAGTCCAAAGTCTCAAGGAGAAAGAAGCGCTATCTTGAACAAATAATTCCTCCGAGGAGAGGACATGAGCTCGGGAGCGTATTTCAAGAAAACTTAGGTGTTATTGGCTTGATTGACAAAGGCTTCTTGGTGATCTGAGAAAAACCCCAATTCGCAAGATTGCAGTAAGATGACCATCTCACAACACATGAAAAGACAAGGTTGATCATCTAGGCAGTTAAGACAAAAGAGGAACCAACGAGTGGATATGAGTCTCGTCATGAAGAGGTTACCGAGTGAAGGAGAAAAGACGCTTGATAAACACTTGAAAATGTTAGATTTACTAAATCAATTCAACGTTGAAAACAGTTTAAAGTATACTCCTTAGAAATTTCATTTAAAAAAACAAGGTGATTGTGAAAAATTTGCTTTACCGGCTAAAAGAAATAAACATCCACGCGCTTACTTAAAGAAAGAAGTGTATGGGATAAAGCATTCACCAAGTTAAAGAGTATTGAATTACGAAGCAAAGGCACAAGACCTTGAGTAAGAAACCACCGAGTTAAACTTTAAAGGATTTGAAGTCAAGTTGACAAAATCGGAGAAGAGTGATTACAAGGATTGCATGAACACTCAGATTCCAAAATGGAGAGTTGCACACTAAGGAAGTGAAGCAACTTGACAAGTTCAAAGGAAGTATGGGATCTCTCCAAAAAAAGTTGCCAGAAAGACACAATAAAAGATGAACTCAGATTAAGGTGTTATGACGTTACCGAACGCCAAACAGGGAGATCCCAAAATTAGGTGGAGTTTTCCTTCCTGAGAAGATTAGGTGATTGGCTAATATACCTATAAGAGTTTATGCAGTGGCACCCGAAAAGATAAAATTTAAGGTTTGGTCCCAGCTGAAAGGTGAAGACTGATCCAAAAGGTCGAAGGCAAGTATCAAATTTAGGAAGACATCAAGAAGAGGAGGTTCCTTAAAGGTAATACATTTGTAGAACAAGTGTCTTGAAAAGAATTATTGTCGGCCCCAAGAAAAATGCCTACAATAGTTATTAGAGCTCAAAACCAAAACACAAGTGCCAAACATGCAAGGTAAACTTTCAAGACGAAAGAAAGGAAGGCTTGGATCTAAAAACGATCGCATGAAACTCTAGTCATGGTTGACTAGATCGTCAAAAAGTTTTAATCACTCAAAAATGTTGGAAGTGATTGATTGAGAAAAACAAGGCTAACCCTGGAAGGCACAACAAGTTGAGGGATTAAAGGAAGAAGTATGACGGTCTTGTACAACAAGGATCCGAAGAGGTAAAACCAAACTTCAGAAGAATTTGGTGGGTTTTGATTTAAGAGGTTATCCCAGATACCCAACATGGTTTAGGAAAAGTTGGAGTAACCGAGTAACATACTCAAGTTCCGAAGAAGTTTTGGTTAGTTAGAAGAGACAGATAGTAAAAGCTTGAAGAAGGCAACTCGATAAGAACTGAAATTTAGCTAGTGACCAGCTGGAGCTCAATTGGAAAAACTCGGTAAACAATTATCTCTGTTTTGAAACAAAACCTTACAGGTTCAAACCAAACAGGCGATGAACACGCTGAAAAAAGATGTTATAAAAAGTTTGAGGCCTGACCGGGTATTAAGATACATACTAGGAAAAAAAAAAAGAATGTTTCTAGGAAACAAAGAGTTAACCATTTCAGAATTTATTTTAAAAATGGTAGTTAAGGTTTATCAAAACTTAACAAAAAGTTGCCGGACTTGATTTAAAGAAAGACTTGTAAATCCAAAGTAACAGTAATAAAACTAGGAAAAGCTTGTTATCGTGATTAAAAACGGTCGCACAAGAGAACAGCTTTAAAGAGGACACATGGTGTTAAAGTCTCAAGATAGATCAAGGCAAGCAGAAAGTGTCTTGGAGGTTTTAAAGTATCTTGACCAACGATCAACCTGAGGTACAAGTTGTTTGGAAGAATGTTGGTCGAGAAAACGCGCGTGAGAACAAGGACAATGAAGGTGTCGAGTTGGAGGCAACATCTTAAGTTTCTCACCACAGAGAAAGTAACAGAGCGCTAACACTTACCAACTTCCTACTAGAAGCCTTATCTTAGGGGAACACAAACCTAAAGGGATTCCTCTCTCAAAATAGACTTCTAAGCTCAAAGAACTCTATATCCAATCTTAGAATCAAAAGATAGGATTACCATTTTATCAAAAGATGAGGTGTTGAAATTAATCTTTACACCAAGTCTTAAATCGGAGACTTGTATGCTTCGAAAGAAACGGATATTGGAAAAAGGGAAAGATAGATGTTACAAATCTTGGAGTTTTTCCAAAAGTAAAAAAAAAAATCCATAAACATGAAGAAGTCGTCGAGATAACATTTCTCACTTAAAAGGACATTTCATTGAAAAACTCAACGTTAAAGGGCACTTGCTTGGGTGGTGGATTGTGGTCAAGTTAAGAAGATTTGTACTTTGGGTCCAAAGCTGGAGAGTGTAAATCGAATGTGGGTCACAACAAAATAAAGATCAAGTCATTTAAAACTATCTTGCTTATTCAAAACGTGTTGAGGAAAGGTGGTTCAAAATAGACTTATTAAATAAATGTCAAACTCGAATTTTGGAAATCATTATAATAATCCTTCAAGAAGGTTAAGTAATTTTAAAAGAATAGCTTGAAGGAAAGAAAACCTTCTTCTTGGGGTAAAACTCCCAATTTACAAGATAGATAAAATGGTTGAGCACCAAAACGAATGTGTAAATAAAGCTGCTTATACTTTTGTTGTTTAGAGCAAAGTTGTAAAAGAATGAATGGACTATTTGCTAGAAACAAGGGAGTGTCTAACAAGAGGCTTTTGGAATAAGGAATTGTACTTGTGAATGACAAGTTAAAAATGATTCACGTGCAAATCATTAAGAACAATCATAAGCTAGAAACTTCAAGGATCATGTGGGTCAGAAAGCGAAGAAGCGAGGAAATGAAGGGTCCATAAGAATCAAGAAAGGCCGAAGGTTCCGTTAACAAATTTAAGCGAAACTCAATTTAGAATGGTTACCATCTTAAGATTTAGACTTAACACTTCTTCAAAACTCCGCCTAAGGTGACTCACACTTAGAAGGTCTAACTCGAAAGACCAGAACTTGAGAAGTCTAAGTCAAGTTCCACAACTTAAAGATCACATCTTAAGACATCTAAACCTATCAACGGCGGTGTTGCTTCATGCTCGATACCAAGCTGTGACGTCCCGTTTTGCCTCACGAGTCCTTAACGGAACGAGCGCCCGGCACGTATATAACTAAAATTAATCAATTATACACGTAAGCCTGACATCAAAACACCAGAGAACAAAGCGGAAAGTGAGGGTAGACTCGGGATAAACTAAAATCTATTACAAGCGATCGGCGACACAAGCTGCAACTATAACAACATCCCAAAAGTTCCAAAACATAGAGATCAAAGATCTATCTATAACAAAGAGAGAGAAGTATCTATACCATTAACAAGAAATTAAAGAAAGATAACATCAACGGTTGTATCTTCGAAATCACCCTCTAGCGATCTCGAGCACAACCTAAGCCAAAACCACCTTCTCGGGTGGGGACAATAAAAAGGGTAAGTACAAAACGTATTTAGTAAAGGGTAGAAGCACCATATCCATACATCAATCATCAACAAGCGATACAACACAAGATAATCATCAAGCGAGAAGATCAAGTATGTTTCACTCGCTCACAACACTCACTAGTCCAACTAGTTGACTCAACAAAATAAGACATTTGTTACATGTTGATCAAAGAGGGTACTATGCGGAATGAGATCATGCATCCGAAACACATTCAAAGACCGTCTTGCGGCACAAACAAAACTTGGCTTATAAGGCCATTACGTATGGGATGTGTGGGTCATTACCCAGACTAAGCATCTGGGAATAGTGGGGTAATGAGCCATGCTGCGGGGTTGAAACGTACCTCACCAAAGATCAACACGTTTTAGCTTTTTTAGGCAGGACAACACGTATGTTCTTTAAGCGCTAAGCATTCACCATTCGATTACACATAAAAGGATTCTTAAGGACATCTAACCTTAGACCGACTCTAATATCATAACTTAGCACATTGCACAGAAATGTTGAGTACTAAGTCAACACCCACAAGACTGAGAGATAAGGTTTCCAATGCTCCCGAGTTTCTCCCCTGAGAGGGTCTCACAAGTCTTTGAGCCAAGGCCACCGAAACCATAACCTCAACTTGTCACGTAACAAGGACGATATTGAACTCAAGTCAACATCACATAAAGTTAATGATGTGTCTTCTAATGCCCCGTGAAACACGGTGTATAGCCAAAGTCACTAGAACACACTCATTAAACTTTACAACATTCCACATAAAAGGAATTACTTGATCGGTAAAAAGCAATATAACATAAAATATGTTATAAAGTAACAGTGTCAACATAATCCAAAGAAGGGTAACATGCTCTCTCTTTAGAAAACATGGAAAGTAAGTATATTATTATAATGATTCATTAAGTAAGTTTATCAAATGAAAATGAAAAGGAAAGCATCGTGAGAGTAGTCTTCACTCATCGCAAAAAGAATTAAAAGGTCGATGACCAAAGCAAGTAGATGTTTGAAACATAAGATTGTATATATATATATATATATATATATATATATATATATATATATAAAACTCATTATCTAAAACTAATGACATTTTAATTTAGTTTAAAATCATGGTGTTCCTCACTAATTCAAACATTAAAGCTATTTTAAAACCAAATCTTTCTTCTATCAAAGATAAGAACATAAAGTAAATCACATAAACACGCATAGATTTGGTTGAACACCCTTTACCTCTTATCTTCAAGAATCTAGGTCTAGAAGCTCCAAGCATTCTAATCCACCAAAGAAGAGATCTCTACTACCTTCCTGATCCAAAACGGGTTTGAGAAGCCCTCACTTGATCGTCGATTTTCTTGGATAGGATCGAAGCTCTCTTCCTCGCGATCGATTTGATATGTTACACATGAAAATCCGACGGTTGGATCTCCGGAAAGTGGATTTCTTCCTCTCTTTTTTTTCTTTCTTTCTTCTTTCTCTCCTCCCCATTTTGCCGGCAGCTCACTAAAAGAATTGGGGAAAGTGAAATGGTAGGGTTTGGGTTAAAAGGGTTATATAAAGAGGTGGTACATTTCCGCTTTACCCTTACTAAAAGATTCACCTTTAAAATTCCACAAATACCCTATAAAATATATCTTGACTCCCAAAAATAATCTAAAGCCCAAATTATTAATATTGCGTAAAACACGAAAAAGACTTTTATACCCTTATCGCCCAGTCATCTTTCTTTTATCAAGTATATTTTTACCACCATTTTAAACTTTTGGGTACATCTCAGTTAGCATTCATACATTGAATCAATCTGTTAGCTAGAATGGACTCAAAAAGGGACTTTTTAAATGTCGGTTCGGTATGAAGCATGATGCGTGTGAAATATTGGTAAAAGCAGAGTAGATAAAGTTTCCCTATTGTTAACCCTTCTTTATTTTGCACTTGTTGTAACATAGTTATTAGACCCAGCCTCGTCATCGACCCGGAAAAGCCGCCGGGTCATCGGGTCACTGGTTCAACCGGTGGGTCATTGGTTCAATCGGTGGGTCATATTATCAGATACAAATATAATTGAATATACAAAAAGATAAATAAAAATTATAATATGACAATCATATTCATTTTCATAATATCACAACATCCAAACCATAACAAGATACAATTGAAAAAATAAATCAATCTTTGAAATTCATCAAAATTCACCATTTAGATCCAGCATCAGTAAAGATGAGTTGTGTTCTTTTTCATTTGATATTAAACTACTACCATCGTCCAATAAAAGAATTAGGTGGTCAAACACACTTTTGATCAAGTATATGGAAATGAAAACCACACATCCTTTACAAAAGAGCATATAAATGTAGGGGAAAAAGATCATTTAAGGGTACAAAATTATGCAAATCATGTTGTAAAATAAAAGCAAAGAGAGTTTAAAAAAAGGCGGTTTCTATCGGCACCCAGTTTTTACTATCGTCACCTTTTATTTTATTATTTTTCAATTACTTATGTACATCACCTAATCACAACTTGCACCACAAAAATAATATAACTTTGAATTAATTTACACTTTAGTCCTTTAATTTTGTAAAATTAAACAAACACTAATTACCAATCCTTAACACAATTTCACCATTATTAATTTATAAACTACCCCATAAACTACCCACCTATTTCTTTTCAACTTTCCTCTTATTTTTTCATTTCAAAAACATCCAAGAAGTTTAGTTCACCGGCGGCAACACCGGAGTACCACCAGAATTTTGCAACAAGCTCGGTTGGAGGGGACATTGAAGGGAACAAGAGTCAATCTTTGAACCAAAACACGTAAGTGATGAATTTGTATCGTTTTTCCTTCATTGTGATTTCATTAGGGTTGTATGTGTACAAAATCCAGGTTGTTTGCGTTTTTCTTTTCCAGCGAGTTCGTTTGGGGAAGATGGAGTTAGGATTGCCTGTAACGTCAGTAGGTCTGACATTACGTTGAGAACCAAACGTCAGTGAGTCTGCCGTTCTTGATTTTGGATAGATTTCCTGCCTCTTCATAAACATCGGAGGTTTTGAAGTCTAATTGTAACCTCAACGTCAGTGTGAGTAGCGTTTGAAACAGCAGAATCATTATTGTGTGTATAGTTAAAACGGCAGACGTGTTGATGCCATATACTAATCCCAACATCAGTTTAGGTAGCGCTTGCAATAGCAAAATTAATTATGTGAATGAAGCTAAAAACGTCAGGTATATTGACGCTTCTTTTACAGTTTAACATTCCATTTTTGGACGTTTCATCTATTTTTTTTTTTACAAACTTGTTTATTTTTTCTTAATGGTATGTCTTGTTTTTTGTTTAGGGTATCATGGTTAGGATGAGATCTAGTGCTGCAAATGAACAAACAAGGGATGCACCGAATGATATTGAAGTCGATAAATTGCTTAAGGATCCACCGATTCCACCAAGTAATGCACATGTTGTTGGGGGTTCGAGACCAATTGGTGTGGCATATAAAAGGAAGCGGAGATTTTCTCAGAACATGGAAGGAACAACTGAAACTAGTGAGCAGGTAGATGTACAGGTGGAAGGAGCAATTGACACTGGTGTAATTGTAGACTCTTTAGAATCAATTAAAGAAGGTGGTGAAGAGGGATTGCCAACTGTTACTAGTGCAAATGCAGATGGATAGGCTGTGGTTCCAGAGGTAGTTGAGGAACCAATTGTGGTTTCAGGGGTTGTTGAGGAAGCTCACAGAGGAGATGCAGATGAGGCTACGTATGCATCTTTAGAAACAATTATTGAGTTATCTGAGATACCTTCTGTCTCAAATATAGGACAAGTTGATGACATGACAACTTAGGCATCCCAAACCACAATTGTTTGACAAGTTCAGCAAGTAGTCAATGAGCCACCCCAAGCATCCAATATTGGCCAAGAGACAAGTGAAGCAACTCAAACTGAGAGTGCAAGGACAGCAACAGGAGCTTCTAGGAGTGGCCGGGCAACAACAGAGGTAGGTGAGGCCTTACATGATGTTGATGATAGTGACAGTGGTAGTGATGTGGAGGTAGACACTACTGTATTGTTGAGGGATTGGGAGAAACATGTTGGAATTGTTTGGTGAAGATGAAGCAGGTATATTCTGCCTTTAGTAATTGTTGTATAATTTTAGTTCGGTTTTTCTTTTATCCTTGACGTTTCATTCATTTATTTGTACAGGATCGAGGTGTCTTAGGTTGTAAGCAATACACAACTTCAATCAAGTCTTCGAAGGTTGAGGACGAAAGCGAGGAATTTCATACAAGGGTGAAGGACAATCCGTTGTACATCTTAATAAAAAAAATTACTTGCAAGCCAATCGAGTTCTCATTTGCGCATTTATTGAGGGGTGGCAACCAAAAACAACCACCTTCCACTTACCGTTTGGTGGGATGACTATCACACTCGACGATGTCTGTTCTATCATGGGGTTACTGGTTAGTGGAAACACACTGTACTGCGAGCTTCCGAAAGATGTCAACCCGATACGCTTTGTGCGTGATCTTCTCGGTATTGATTCAGAGTTAGTGAGTATTGAGTTTAACCATTGTGGTTGGTTAAGGGTTTCAAGAAGTTGGCTGAAAAACAATCTTACGCATAAGAGTGGACAGAATGGAATCACAGTTGATGAAGCTGTACGGGGGTGTCTCTTGTATTTGTTGAGGTGTACCCTTTTCCAAGACCGGTCTGGAGACAAGATACGTGTAATGTATCTTCATTTTTTGAGTGATTTGGATTCAAAGCATGAGTGGGCTTGGGGTGCTGTGGCACTTGCGCATCTGTACCGGCAACTTTCACAGGCAAGTGTGATGACGGTTGCGGGAGTGTCCGGTTACCTTACACTATTGGAAGTATAATCGTATATTTTAAATTTCGTGGCTTTTTGATGGTTTTTGTGATACTTGACAACTTTTTGAGAATATGTATGTAGGTATGGATTTATGAACATTTTCTAAAATTACGCCCCCTGGAAACAATGCTTACAATGAAGGAGAGATGCCTCTATCGATGAAGTGGAAGCCTATTGGCGGAATGAAGGATGCAATTGTGGTGACTGCACTACGGAATTTGAGAGAGGATTTGGACTTGATGAAGGCACGAGATTAAGTCGGTTTGTTGGATGTTAATGTTCAATCTTGTTGAGTTATTCCTATAACACGTTTCATTGTTGCAGGTTGTGTGGAGTGCATATGAAAAAGCCAGAACAATGTCCAATGACGACATATGTTGGAATTACGGGTGTATAAGGACACTAGACATAGTTGAGCCATATTGATCGAAGTCAAGTTATATTATTAACTCGATTCCTAAATAACCACTAGCAAGTGAACTAGGTTCAATCGCAGTATAGCTAGACAGAGTCGAGGTCGATCCCACAGAGAATCAATTTGTGGATCCTAACTTAAATAGTCAACCTATTTATTTCGTTTGACAAAGACGGTCTATGACCAACATAGAATACGAGAAAAGAAAGACACACTCAAACATATAAACAAATAACATGTAAACAAATAACGTAACCAATTGCCCAATTATAACCGTAATTATTTGGATCTAGACAATTTATATAACAACAAGACTCATCAACTATTAATCCGTTCATATCTATTTATATTGGCTACGGGAGTCATCCCCTAAAACTTGATGTAGCACCGGTAGGTCACTAGATCACTGTGGTATTGTTACGTGACTTCGCCTTTGGGTGCCTCCATCTCTTATAACTCACACACTTACGACTCTAAGGATGCCGATATTAACCGTACACCTCGTCCAGGCAACATTCCTATGGTTAGGCGTACTTCCTAAACGATCACTCAAGCTCTCGTCCAACTAACAATTACCAAGTTATAGTCTCATGCTAGTTTACGATCTACGTATAACAAGGTGCGTGCAATTCCCTAATATAAATCTACATAGATAACGCTGAACGTCCGAAGATCAATTCATGAGCCTACCTAAGAGTTTTATATCGGTATTTCCTTTTTACACGTTTTAATTAAATTAAGCGAGTGACGTAGCCATAGCCATACCTACTGAGATAACAGATTCAATTAAGCTAACCCAATCATAAAGACGTGACTGATTAACGGATGAAACAGGTTTGACAGCTCTCGGTCGACCGAATAGATGCTCTCGGTCGACCGAGTGACACCTCTCGGTCACCCGAGTGCTTAACTCCCCAGATTTACATCCCCGAATATATTTCTCAGCGTTTCATATACGAATCGGGTTATATAGCGAATCATCAGGACATCATATAAACTAATCTAAATGCACGTAAATTAAACACGCAGATTCATCCGTAGATATTAGGTAGAGGACGTAGGGTATGGGATCCTCATAGACAAGGTATCACCACTGCCCTAACGTCATATCCTAGATCTACATCATCTAGATATGAATAACTACTCAAACAATCAAAGCATAATTGGAAAATTGATTACTAAAAGAAAACAAGAAGAAGAACTAGGGCTTACATGATTGCATCCTCAGCTCCTCCACAAGCCTAATGAATCCTTATTTTCTTATTTGTATATATGAATTGATATTGGTGAATGCATAATAAAAAATACAAAGGACTTGTGTTTATATAGAGCCTCAGCCGACATAGAAAACTGACTTAATTGCCGACACTACTGAACCCTAACCGCCTCAAACAATGTGCCAAACTTCTTCTGGACAACAGGCCCACTCGGTCGACCGAATGCATAGGCTCGGTCGACCGAGCCTATATGCTTCTGGGCTTTCTTCTTCTTTTATGCCTTGGGCTTCCTGAACATGTCTATGATCCATTAAAGCTTCTCCAAAGTCCATCCTTGTGCTCCAAATTGAGTTACTACAAATATAGCATGAAATACAGTCTGTAACAACGAATAATATAATAAAACCTCCTAATACATAATAACGAATCGTAATTCTCGGCATATGCAAATTAAGCGTATTACGACTTATTATTGCTCTATTATAGCTCCTTTAAACTAGAATCGGGGATAATGATCATAGAATAACGGGCACAAAATGACCGTTATCAACTACCCCCCACTTAGCCTTTGATCGTCCCGATCAAAATATCAATAAGTCATTCCCCATAAACCGCTTTCCCATGGTCACAGTATACTAACACAAGAAACTTGAATCAACTCATACCCTCTATGCTCATCAGCTATCCATTATCCACTATTCATCATGAATCGATGTGTTCTGTGCATGTGAATTGAGTTTTATATATTCGTAGCAAGATCAGAGTTTATGCAAACTTTGTAGTCTTAACCTACCAACTTAAGTATTCCCACTTCTTAAGTCTTTTAATTGTTGAAGCGCTAGAATAATAAGTAAGAGCGTATCTATAGGGTTTTTGGTCTTGGAGACCGAGTACTACTCAAAGCCTCTTAAAGAGTTGAATATTCTTTTCATATCTTCATAGCTTTCAGATACTATCAATCTCAAGAAGAAAAACTTTTTAGAGCATCCCTCTATCTTAGATCAAAAATAGCATCGAATATTACCACAAGCGCGAGGCTACTTTGGTAACTTACTACAAGCCCAGTGTTTTAACATTGGCAAACACATGTACGTCTCAAGCTTAGTACTCAGCTTTTGTGGCTAGAATTTTTAGGAACACATCAGACGATAAATTTGACACTAGGTAAGCATAGTCAATTATCTATGCAATGTACACATAATAATTTTACTTTTTATAATAAGCGTAGTACAACTCGATTCAGTTATTGAATAATCGAATAATAAACAACTACTTGCAACGGAAAATATGAATATCATTAAGTTTACTAATCAATAAATCACAGAATTATAAAGTGATCACGTACTCATGAAATATGGTTTATTTCTTATTAGATATAATTATCAGGAACTCACCAAGGTAAATGTGATTCTAAGTTTAAAAGTTTTAAAATCTTACTCATTTTATTTATTATTTGATATATGGGAGCATATGGAATTACTCATTTGAGCTAAGTGACTTGTACCCCCCACCTAAACCATGCATTGTCCCCAATGTATAAAAATCGAAAGAACAAACTCAGAAAAGGAACTTAGCTCTGGATAAGCGTGGAAGTTGAACAAGTCTTGGGAATTCGGCAAAGTGTAACAGGCACAGGCATTGGCCGCTAGCAAGGCGGAAGAATAGAAGGTGCAACATGCATCTTAAACAAAGCTCGAAATTCGTTACAGGATTAGTCCAAATAGTAATAATCAGAAAAAAGGGACCGTAAAAGGGATAACAAATTCCTTAAACATTTTTAAGTCCATAAGTTAATGAGTACATTTCAATACATTTCAGCAAGTCCAAAACATCACACGAGTTCGAATTTAGGAAACAGAGACACTAGCTCTATATAACACGACATACTAGTAGAAGTGAGTCAAAATAAAAACTCGTTAATTATAGGAAATGCAAACACGCGAATTAAAATACTTAATCCAAAAATCCTGGATTGAATGGCGCTAGTTGCAAATAGTTCGGGCCGGCTTCGTCAGCATCATCCTCGGGTTCCTCTTCTTGTTCTTGATCGTGACCGTGAACGACAAGCGGTGGGACAGAACTTAAAGATAGAATAGGCATTGGCCCCACATAGGAATCGCCACCTAACACTGGGCACTCGGCTCCCTCACATAATGTAGTGATCAGTGACCCAAAAGGTAAGGTGTGCCGAGGCTTGAGAGCATCGTCTGTCATTTCCTTGCTTATCAACGCCCCCACATTTACAGGCCATCCCATGTACAACCAATAAAGCAGAGTGGCATGGGTATAGTAGACCGTAGATACATGCTTAGCCGGAATGATATTAGAACGGATAATGCGATGAAGGCATTTATCCTCCCATCTCCTGAAATTTGGTTCCGCAAATGTGTGGGCAACCTCCCCTATGGTCCATTCTATTCCCAGATAGGCACCAACTTCCTCTAACCAAGCATCGGACCCATCAAATGTCGCCATATACTCCGGCCCGTCCTCCGAGATATCCACCCCAAAATAAGCATTAATCGTACCTGGAGAAATTACAATCGGTCATCCACGAATATGTACAATATTGGTGTCGGGGTGTACGTGTAAATAAGCATAAAATTCTCTTACCCAATTGACGTTGACTCGGCCTGGGGGTGCTACGACATCACGCCATTGATAACGTTCCACCAATTCCAAAAGCTCATCTCCACAATTATCCAAATCCAGTCCTCGAGCTCGATGTACCGGGGCATTAACAAAATGATTAACAAATGAAGAATATACCTCCCGACTCGCGAATTGTGGTACCCCGTTGATCAATGGGATGTTGCCTTCAACAGCCACGAACTGAGCGGCTCTGCGTCTTCTAGGTGGCATCCTGACAGATAAACAGCACAGCAGCGGACGGAGGCAACAGCCTGACTCTCGGTCGACCGAGAGGAATCACTCGGTTGACCGAGTGTGGAGATTTTGACAGCAACAGCTGCTGGCTCTATATGCCCCCTAAATCGGTCGATAAACAAAAACGTTTCGATAGGATTTTCAAGGTGAGTGAAAATGGTGAAATGGATGAAGATTTTCAAGACATTTCCATTTGATTTCTACAGGGGTTTGGGGAAAAGGTAGATGGAAGAATTTTGATAAAGAAGATGGAGAAAAGGATGAGGAAAATGAAAGAGAGGATGAGTGGGTTAAATAGAAAAATGGAGGTTGAAAAGTGGAATGTGATTGGTGGATAAAAGTTGTTGGGGATTGATAAGGTGTAAAAGTGGAATTTGAAAATTTGAATTGAAAGAATAAAGAAATTGGGAAGAGAAAAAGGTGAATGGTTGGGAAGAGGGAAAGGTGAATGGGGATATGTAGAAATTAATGGTGTTGACCATTTTAATTATTTTGACACACCGTAAATTAACTACAACAAATAACCATGCCAAAATTTATTATTTCACTTTTGTAATTCCTACCGCTAAATTTTTCTCTAACCAACCAGCAAGTTGTTTTAAGCACAAAAGCAACCTTCTCTTATCATAAATAAATCAAACCATCTAGTCTAAGCATTTGTAAAGTAACGCATTACCATTTCCTTAATCAACAATTTTTTACAAAGATTCAGTTACTACACTCCATTTCACGTAAAAACGATTCGAATAAATAAAAAAATTTATCTTACACATCCTTAACTCAGCAGTCGTCGGAACACGGCAAAATAGAAAAAAAAACTTCTTATCGTTTCACGCTACTTTTATTTTTTTTAAACATAAAATAACTAAGAATAGAACTAGTTCTACAGTTTAAGTCTGTAGCTCGACTTCCCATAAATCATCACTTTCTACGAACTGTTCTTGGCTTGCCAGGTTTTCACCCGGTTAGCCTTTACCGAAAATGTCTTGCTGTCCTTTTGCACGAGTGCCTTTCCGTGAGATGTGAGTCCAACGAAAAGACAGTCGAACTGTCCGTCCAAGCGAGCTCCAACTTTCGTGATTGTTTCAGATGTAGATGAGCTCTCTTTAGCTCGAACTCGACGAGTTCGTTTCTTTATTTGCTTCCTTCTATTCTTGGAGTGCGAGAAAGCGGGCCTTCGAGATTATGATTTTCTAGAATCTGGGCAAGCTCGGCGACTTTCTCACGGCTCGAGAATCGTAAGGGTCTCATCTCTTTCTTCATGCCTTGTCATCAACACTTTTTCCTAGGCCGGAGTAATATCTGGTTTGAACTACCAACTCCTATAACATTCACGCTCACCGGAGTAGGAAATCAATTCCTTGTCCCATAGGTCTCGTAAACCTCTAGCATCGAAAAATGTGATCTCACGCTGGTCATACAATTAGGGCTCTAGAAGTATTGATAAAGGCTCTCCCTAAAATGATCGGGCGTTGAGGGTGCTCATCTATATCCATAAGAACTATATCTATCTTAAACTTTGAAATGCTATGCCAATGATCATATTATACATATTTCCGGACATGATTGTTCGTCCCATCCATAAATCTAACTTGCAACGGAGTATTCGTGGGAGTAAGGATTAGATTTCTATCACAAAGACTCTTCGGGAAAATGTTCAGACTCGAGCCAGAATCTATCAAAGCCAACCCTAGGTATGTTCCTTCTAAGGTAACCTCTACCATAAATGCTACTGGGTCATCTAGTTTCGGCATCAACCGAGCTTCATTTTCAATATCTTGCCGCATCTCTAGGATGAGATGACTATAGGGTGATTTAGGTCTCACGCTAACCTCAGAATCAGATTCTATATCTGACATGTGATGCATGTAGTCATATCCTGAGTCTGAATCTGAAGAAATCTCTTCAGGATTTAACTTGGACATACCTCTGTATATGTAAGCATCTTTAAACTCTTTTGACTTCTTGGCTTCGTGAATTCTTGCCTTCATCTTTGCTATTCTCTCCTTGAGTTTAGGTGTCAACGGCTTTCTGGGTGTGGTTTTGGTTCTCAGCACCATGACTTCTTCTTCTTGAACCTCAGAAGACTGATGTGATGACATTTTGCTAAACTGTTCGCTTGTGTGGTTCCCTCTGATTGACTGCATCATAAGAAAAACAACAAACGGTTATTGAACTAACAGGCAGTATGATTACTCATACTGCTGCTAGGCTTATAACCTACTAACAGAATCACAGGGGGAAAAACAAATATAAAAGAAAAGAAAATGGGCTCGGTCGACCGAGTAACATCGTTCGGTCGACCGAACATGCAACATTATTTTATTATTATTATTACTATTTATTTACTTTAACAGAAAACAGAAAAACGAAATAATTAAGTAGATCATTTAAGCAGTTGGACCATTGATTCCCAGGCAACGGCACCAAAAACTTGATCGAGGTCATGTTATATTATTAACTCGATTCCTAAATAACCACTAGCAAGTGAACTAGGTTCAATCGCAGTATAGCTAGACAGAGTCGAGGTCAATCCCACAGAGAATCAATTTGTGGATCCAAACTTAAATAGTCAACCTATTTATTTCGTTTGACAAAGACGGTCTATGACCAACATAGAATACGAGAAAAGAAAGACACACTCAAACATATAAACAAATAACATGTAAACAAATAACGTAATCAACTGCCCAATTATAACGGTAATTATTTGGATCTAGACAATTTATATAACAACAAGACTCATCAACTATTAATCCGTTCATATCTATTTATATTGGCTACGGAGTCATCCCCAAAACTTGATGTAGCACCGGTAGGTCACTAGATCAACGTGGGTATTGTTACGTGACTTAGCCTTTTGGTGCCTCCATCTCATATAACTCACACGCTTACGACTCTAAGGATGCCGATATTAACCGTACACCTCGTCCAGGAAACATTCCTATGGTTAGGCGTACTTCCTAAACGATCACTCAAGCTCTCGTCCAACTAACAATTACCAAGTTATAGTCTCATGCTAGTTTACGATCTACGTATAACAAGGTGCGCGCAATTCCCTAATATAAATCTACCTAGATAACGCTGAACGTCCGAAGATCAATTCATGAGCCTACCTAAGAGTTTTATATCGGTATTTCCTTTTTACACGTTTTAATTAAATTAAGGGAGTGACGTAGCCATAGCCATACCTACTGAGATAACATATTCAATTAAGCTAACCTAATCATAAAGACGTGACTAATTAACGGATGAAACAGGTTTGACAGCTCTCGGTCGACCGAATAGATGCTCTCGGTCGAACGAGTGACACCTCTCGGTCACCCGAGTGCTTAACTCCCCAGATTTACATCCCCGAATATATTTCTCAGCGTTTCATATACTAATCGGATTATATAGCGAATCATCAGGACATCCTATAAACTAATCTAAATGCGCGTAAATTAAACACGCAGATTCATCCGTAGATATTAGGTAGAGGACGTAGGGTATGGGATCCTCATAGACAAGGTATCACCACTGCCCTAACGTCATATCCTAGATCTACATCATCTAGATATGAATAACTACTCAAACAATCAAAGCATAATTGGAAAATTGATTACTAAAAGAAAACAAGAAGAAGAACTAGGGCTTACATGATTGCACCCTCAGCTCCTCCACAAGCCTAATGAATCCTTATTTTCTTATTTGTATATATGAATTGATATTGGTGAATGCATAATAAAAAATACAAAGGACTTGTGTTTATATAGAGCCTCAGCCGACATAGAAAACCGACTTAATTGCTGACACTACTGAACCCTAACCGCCTCAAACAATGTGCCAAACTTCTTCTGGACAACAGGCCCACTCGGTCGACCGAATGCATAGGCTCGGTCGACCGAGCCTATATGCTTCTGGGCTTTCTTCTTCTTATAGTCTTGGGCTTCCTGAACTTGTCTATGATCCATTAAAGCTTCTCCGAAGTCCATCCTTGTGCTCCAAAATGAGTTACTACAAATATAGCATGAAATACAGTCTGTAACATCAAATAATATAATAAAACCTCCTAATACATAATAACGAATCGTAACTCTCGGCATATGCAAATTAAGCGTATTACGACTTATTATTGCTCTATTATAGCTCCTTTAAACTAGAATCGGGGATAAAGATCATAGAATAACGGGCACAAAATGACCGTTATCACATATCACCCCAACCGCGTCGTCCGTCGGTTCGGTCATGTCCAATCTGTACCATAAGACCCAATCCCTCCGACAAAAAGAAACGGGAGTTCTAAAGAAATGTTATAGCCAACACACCGTATGACGATGCCTTCCATAATTATCATAATCATCTGGTGCACAACAATAAAAGGATGGAAAAGGATAAATTTGTGTGGGAAAACACTATTGAATACACGACGTGGTATCGATCATTTTTCGTACGTCGATTGTCATGTGAGCAGACATAAGCGATATTCGAGAGAGGTATGAATAATTGTGTTTACCAATTTTTTGTTGTGCTTTCCATTGAGTAGATACATATTTTAAATTTTTTGGAATTTCCATATAGGATGAAGAAAGCAAGATGAAGGTTATACGCGCAATAGATGATGCCATGCAAAATAAGTCAAAGAAAAATAAGAATGATATGGTAAAGATATTGGGGATGGCATACGAGTTCTTGTTAACCAGAGTATGTAGCTCGGATGTTCCGGTGGACGTAGAGGTAGAAGAACAAGGGTCGGATGAATATGAGCCAGAAGGACTACCAGCCAAACGTTCAAGGTCATCAAAGAAAAAGAAGAAGGTGAACGTAGAGGTAGAAGAACAAGGCTCAGATGAAGATGAGTTAGAAGGACTACCAGCCACACGTTCAAGGGCATCAAAGAAAAAGAAGAAGGTGAACGTAGAGGTAGGAGAACAAGGGACAAAGAAAGTGCATCCAAACATTCAAGGGCATCGGCATCGAAGAAAAAAAAGTTATTGTTAGATGAAGCACTTAAACTATTACAGTTTTTATTTGATTTCTGTTTGGAACATATTTCAGTTTGATTTGTTTATGTTCCCTCTGAATCATGTTTGTCTTTATTAATGATGTTTGAATTCTTATTGAGTTTGTTTGTGTTTGGGCTGTATCATTGAATTTGTATGGAGTGAGTGTTGACGTCAACTAAATGGATGCCCGTGTTGCAATGAAACATCAAATATAAGGACGTTGTGAGTGTCAGAAGTTGTTACCCTCTGTTTCTTACAACGTCAGCTACTTTGCCGTTGAAGTGGAAATCAAACTTCAGAAGTACTAACGTTATGTCTTCCAGTAACAATTAACCACTGTCTCTACGTACGTCAGTAAATTTGACATTATAGGTAATCCTAAACATCAACTTTGGTGAAGTTGTGCACATCGTCCACACTACCGACGTTGATAGTTGAATTCAACAACCGTGGGAGTGACGTAATGAGTTCCAGTATGTTATAGGCTTCTGGAACACAATGTCTGGTAATCTGATGCTAGTGTATGCCATGAGCAACATGGATGCTGACGTTTTATGTCTTAGCAATGTATAAACTATAATTTGGACCGATATTTTCAACCTAACATCATAAACAATCGACAAACCAAAAAAAGTACAACATTGCAAAACACCTTACAAATGTTTATCATGGAGCGTTATCAAAACGTTTACAAAAGATTGTTGAAATAGTGTCCTAAACCCAATCGGGTTGGACCGGATCCGACCGGGTCGGATCATTTCTACTATTTCTTTATGTTTATACATATATGAAATGGCTTTTCTGTTGTCATATATATGTTCCTATAAAGAATGAATTGTGAATTGTTATATGATAACGTCCTTAGTATTAAACTGTGATAGAGAAACCATGACAGGCGATTATGGTTGATGCGATCTCTAATCACTTTATTGTGTTTGATACTAAAATGTCTCATTGATGTACTATTAAACAGGGCATTGGCATATAAACGAAATAGCACGTATTAGATGTCTTACATGCTTTTAAGGCGGGGATAGATCTCGTGCAGCCGAAAAATGTAGAGACACTTGGGTATGCGTGGGCGTGTATTAGAGAATGTATACGTTAGATCGACCCACTTACATTAAGTGTCACACTATGTGGCGGTTGTGTAGTTATCCTTCAGACCGGAGTCTTCATGGCATCACGGTGTGGATTGTCATGCTTTGACACTATTGAGGTTTCCCCTAGCCACGGAGCGATCATGCGGTAGTGATTGGGTGTGATGCTGAAGCATGCGGAGTATACATGATTGGTCGTCCGGGAATCGCGTATCCTATGATTGTGATCGAATATCCGAATTGGCCTTCTTATAAGGAATGTCTAGCTCTCGTGAATCTTTGAAAAGTGGGAGTAAATGAGTTACTTTGAGAGAGCATGATATCCAGATTATAAGATACGATCGTTAAGTATCGACACTCGAGATACGATCGTATGGATATTATTACAGCGATAGGATTGTAAGTTACACGGTAACTGTTTCACATGAAAGGTAGTAGTCATTGCATTTGACTCTTCCGATGATTGGGGGTCACGGTGTGTTGCTAGACGCTATCCCGTGATCGTTAGGCATGAAGGACATTTTCGTAACTTGCACTTTGTGTCTACGGCCAACATATTCGGAAGCCTGTCGGGTCACACACATATGAACATCTAGCCGGATTAAAATGTGGTTATAGATGATAACCAAATAAGGAAAAAATTTATCTCATACTATAAAGGTTATAGTGGTAAATTAATATGGTGGTATTTATTTATTATGAATAAATATAATACAAGATATTAATTATGTTGATTAATTAAATATACATATATTAGATATGTATGTCGAAATTTATTGTATATTGATACACATGGATTTTGCAAATTAATTAATCATGATATTATATTATTTATTAATATTAGATATTTGTGCATATATATTTGGTATATGCGTGTGGTGTATATTTGTGATATACATGAGTGCACATGCAATATACATATATGAATATAGATTTATATGTGTGTTATATATATGTGATATATACACATGTGTAAATTGATTTATGGTAATATAATAAAGATAGTCAATATAATATATTGACAATATCTTGGAAATATTCAATGTAAGATATTGACAATATCCTAGATTTATTTAATATAAGATATTATAATAAATGAGATAAATCAATCAATTATATTTTCCTTATTTTATTGAGAAAATGTTTTCTTCTCCTCTACACTACTAGGGGCGCCCCAACCACTATAAATAAGAGGTGGGTGTCAAACTCTTTTGTACATCACAATTGCAAGAGCTCATAGTTCTTGTGTAAAATAGAGAGCATCCTATAGAGAGTTGGAGAGAGGGGAAAAGGGCCGGTCTAGCAACCAGAGTTTTCCAATAGCAATCCATGATAGGATTCCGGCGGGCTATTCGTATGGACTAGCGGTAGAGGCCGAACACTTGGGCGGCTCTATGCAGAACTACTCTCCTTAGACGGTCAAAGCGTCGATCTTTTAGATCAATCAAGGTAACCACCGTCTACTACTTATTTGTTTATTGCTTAAACGAAGTCGATCTTGGGTCGATAAGAAATAAATTTTTGAATTCCGCTGCGTTCCCACGTAGATTTCCTAACAGTGGTATCAGAGTGAGCTTCGAGCTTAAGCAATAAGCATGTTATTTTGCGTAGTGAATTTTATCGTTCTAATCACGTAATTAAAAGATGAAAGATTTTTTGATTTGCAAAATTGATACACGAAAAGAAAAAAAAAAGGGCGGCCTTGGTGGTGCTCGGCCGATCGGCGGCGTCCGGGCTGCCAGCGGTTGCTGGTGTGATGCGGTGATCCCTAGTTTTGTTTTGTGTATTTGTGATTCAATATTGTTCATAGTTGTGATTAATATCTCTTTGTTTAGTTGTGTCATGTAGCTAACCAATGATTCAAATAGTTTGGGCCATTAGGATGCCACATGGTATTAAAATAATATTGGCTTTTCCAAACTCTGTTTGGAATAGACCTAGGCCCTTTCCAAATATTTGATTTGGGAAATGGCCTAGGCCTAGGCCATTTCTTAAATTTCCAGGCCTAAACCAAAATTATTTGGCCTTTCCAAATATTTGATTTGGAATAGGCCTAGGCCCTTTTCAAATATTTGATTTGTAAAGGCTTAGTTTGAGCCACTTCAAAATTTTGATTTTGGAAAGTGGCCAGGCCTAAACCAAATTTGGTTTAGAAAGATGCCTTTTGATTTAGGAAACCAAAGGCATCCCTTTTGATTACGAATCAAAAGGAAAGAAACAAAATAGACATAATTTTAATTTTGAATTATTTTTGGAATAGTTCTAATTAATTAAATTAAAATTAAAATCGTTTAAAAATTAATCGTTAATTTTATTTCGATTAAAATCACTTAATTAATTAAATGTTAAATAGTTAATTGATTGGATAAAATTATTTAATAGATTAAATGTTAATTGATTAATTAAGACGCAAGTAGTTAAATTTTAATTTTATCTTTTTCATAAGATGTTATTGTATGGATTAGATATAGTAGATATAATATGATTATATGGACCCCGATTGATCATGAACTCGACCGATAGGATAGATGTGAATGATTTAATTTTTTTGTTGGTTTTAAAATTGTCCTAGGCCGTTATGAAGAACGTGACCTAGTTTATTTTCTGCATTTAGCCCATTCCCGTTAGCTCCCCCCGTGTGCGGCGGGTGTATTTATTTTATTAGATAGAATTAAATGTAACAAGAATGGAGCAGAATATGAAGACCAAAGAAAGACGAAAATAAAGATCCCATTGGAGAATAGAGCATTAAAGATCCTATTGATGGTTGCAGCTACCTTAGATTGTGACCCGCGGTTTCGTCAGTTTGTATTCGAAACTGTTAGGATCAAGCGCTTACCGTTGTACTAAAACCAATTGGTGGTAGTAAAGGCGCAACTTTATTTCCTTAAATCACACCATTACAGCGCCATGGGTTGAACTAACATAGGAGGCCAGAGTGCTTTGTACACCCAACAATCCCCCCCAGCACCTGCTACCCACTCCAACCGTGACATCCGTAGTATGCCATGGGCGGGAATGGATTACCACAGAAATGCTGTTGCCAGGATTCGAACCCATGACCTTCTCTGATACCAATTGTTAGGATCAAGCGCTTACCGTTGTACTAAAACCAATTGGTGGTTTAAAGACGCAACTTTATTTCCTTAAATCACACCATTACAGCACCATGGGTTGAACTAACATAGGAGGGCAGAGTGTTGTACACCCAACAGAAACCGCACCTAGGAAAAGTCCATGATCATACCGGTAACTTTATGCATTTATTTATTTTGTGCTTGTATTTATTTTTTATGATACGGTAGATGCATGACTAGGCACGATCTAGGTAAATGTGTAGGATGTATGTCTATAGAGATAGATATATTTGATGAGACCGTAATTAAAATTAATTAAGTGAATTAATTTACGTAAATACTTCCACAACAAAAATCAAGTCGAAAAATTGTCTCCCAATATTATAGCGACGGTGAAGAGCCTTTGTTCAGATCCAACTGATCGGCCCTCGTCGTGAGTTGACCTACCACGGGTATATCATCGTTATTGAGATATGATCGTATGAGATCTCGTGAATATTGGGTTATGACTTGACTAGAGTATTGCGGTGATTGGCCCTCGTCAGGACCGTCTTATTCTAGAGGCAAGGGGTTGACTACCACATAAAGATGTGAATTGTCAAAGAGTTGACTAGTCAACCACCAAGAGTCACATAGAGATGTGATTGGTAAGAGTTACATACCTTTCGAATTATTCCGGTTGATCGGCCCTCGTCGGGAATCGGGGTAACCCGATGGGATCTTGGCCACTAAAGAATTTTGAAAGATTCTTGAAAGTCAATTGGGAGTAGTTGACTAGTGGCAGAAAAATCATAAATCAAAAGACCAATTTTGATTTTGCGTGTATAAACAACAACACTCTTTTATTTTCATTTTATGTTGTAGTTTTAGCAAACTTTATATTTATGTTTTATTCTCGATTAGTAAAACCAAATTATGACTGTTACCTTTTGAGAAATGTTCTCGAATATGGTTAAGTAAATTTTAATCCTTTTAAAATAAAGCAATGACACGAGCAATCCCGTTGTAGTAGTTAGAGACAAGGAGAATACATATTTGATGGAGTCCTCCAAGACTTTAATTATTAAAGAAAAGCGGAAGCTTATTAGATACGATCCAATGCGATCATTTAGTCATACGATGACAATTAATTCAAATGTTGAATAAGAATGACCACATCGAATTTTGGAAAGGTTGTTTTCAAAATTGTAAGATTTAAGTATCGACTTATTTCTTTAATCATTGCTTAAAGGTTAATTAAATAGTCAATGTTTTGAATACGATTCAAAAGGTTAAATAAACTATATAATAAACTTTACATTTTCTTTATGAAAGGAAATTAAAGACATAGCTCTTGTGATCTTTCTTAAGTCTTATGAAGACTACACTAAGAAATATGTACAAGTGCTTGAAGGATTAAAAGGGAAGTTAGGGCGTGTGCTTAAATAGAGAACTTATTGAAGTTTCTATTGTAGGCAAGTGAGTTGAGATAAATCTATCTAAGTTCAAAGTCAACTCTTAGATATATGATATCTTGCAAGTGTGATTAAATTAGAAAGATTAAATACAGATATGGAAGGTGAAGCAAACGTTGTAACACTTACCACGTTCTGGAACTAGTAAACAGATAAGGGAACTAAATAATTGTTATTATGTTCCCGTTCTTATGAAGAACATACTTTTAGTTATTTGTTAGGATTTAGTAGACATATTCAATTTTAAAGAATAAATATTATTCCGATAAAGTTGAAAGGTCACTGAATCTAACATACTAGATTGTGGGGGATTTATCAATATACCACTTTTGAGAAGGGGGAAATGTGGGCATACCACTTTGTTATCGAAATACCACTCCCATTTTCGCGTTTTAGGTGTTTTTGGAACCAAACTAAACCCTAACTGGGAAGGGGAACCCCAATAGGGGATTTGAGGATGTTAAGATCGTGCACATTTATGAAAAAAATGGGAGAAAATCGCGTCCCAAAATTGGTTTTTTTTTTGCCTTGGGTGGTATATCCACAATTTGGAGCAGAAAATGGTGGTAGATCAGGAAAAATCCCCTAGATTGTTTTCACTATATAGTTGATATATATGATGAAATCTCAACTAAGTATAGTATGGTTCTTATCCTTGATATTGGTGGTTGTTCTAGACACAGTCTCTATGGAAGGGAAGCGTGTAATTAAACGTCATTCTGATGATGTTGAACCATATGATTATGAATCATGTGGGTAATACGCATCTTATCTAAAGATGACTAAAATACCCTTTTATGAAAAGGTTGTAAAATCTAAAAAAATTGTCTAAAGCCTAAACATACCTGTTGGTCCCTTGAAAAGGCTTTGGTTAAGTTTAGAGGGGGGTGAATAAACTTAACACTTAAAACTTTGGAGTTAACAAATTCTGCAACTTCAGCCAGCTCTACGATACTTGAAGTGCTGCCGAGACTTCGATAGGTCACGATAAACGATAGTCTCACCGATAGTTCAATGTCTTTGAATTTGTGCAAATGAAATAGTATCAAAATTAAGCCTTGTTACTTGTTGTTAAATATGATACTCAGTATTGGATACTCAGTAGTGGAAATGTGTGATTTCAGTTGCTAGATTCAGCAGGTTGATATGGATAAAAACTAAATGCAGTAAGTAAATAGAGAGATTTTTATAGTGGTTCCAGGTGATGTAATCCTGTACGTCCACTCTTCTCCTGTGATGTTGGAGGAAATTCACTAGTGATCTTTGAGTTATCTGTTACAAAGAATCCTAGGTTGCTTGTCCTTCACCAATAACTATGGCTTCACAAACTGAAAACTGGGAACATGTAGAATTGCTGCTCCTGAGTCTTCCACTGGTCCTTGAAGGGTAGAATTTCCTCTTCACCAGCTCCACCACAAACCAACAGTCTTTCACACCTAACAGATGCTTCACTGTCTTCAGCAGGTTCTTTATAAAATAAAGAATGAATCAAATAAATGATTCAGTTGCAGCAGCTTGATTAGGATGATATAATCAGCAGCTAGCAGTCTTCAAGTGTGTATGCTTGATGCAAATTGAACACGAATGTACTTGAAGAAAATAGCTAGATCAACAGACTTTAAGCTCGATAAAGTTCAAAGCAGGTGTTTTTCATTTCGATATTGTCACTTAAAGTTTTTCCCAAAAATTCATCATCTTTTGTTGAGTTGAAAGTCTTCTATTTATAGGTAGGAATGCATGTGACTTGCATTTGAAATTCAAATGTGACCGTTCCTTGTATTTGTCCCATCTGCACTGCATTCTGTCACTATTCATGGGGTCGACAATCGTCGAGATTACTTTTTGACAATCGGCGATCATCCACCACTTTGACTTGTATCCAATGGATAAAAATATGGATCATCCCAACGTCTTTTTAATCTCACCTTTGATTTTCTTGGTTAAGTCAGAGGTAGTTGGCTGTTCTTATCCATGTAACTTTCCAATAATCTTGAATTACTCGAGGTATATATCAGCAGGTTCATCAGTCTGCTGTAATACCAATCAGTCTGCTGAACATCATATTTTTGTCAGTAAAATATAATGCAGCTGATTCCTTTTATCCAACTTTTATTTGTGAAGTTAGATTACATCATTTTAATTATAACTAAGTTCCAAACATCATCCAACTTATGGAACTTAGACCTTCTACACAAGGTATATGTAATCAGTTTAGGTCATCACAGACTTGCCTAAATTCTGATTCCATATCCTTGACTTTAACTACTAAGTTTGATCCCTTAGCCTTCATTAACTGAGTTTGAACCCTCAGCCTTCAGTCTTGATCTTGACATGTTCCGCACTCAGTCCATCGACCTATCTACCCTATCGACCTGGACCGATCTCTGGCGATAAGCGATCGCAACCTTTTTACAGTGCTTGTTTGATCAAACCTATTTATGAATCAAACTCTAATAAACCTATACATTTTATCTAGACATCTTTTTGCCTTAGCACTATAACAGCTAGTATGGCACTCATCATCAAAACTAAGAAATAAGTCCAACAATTTCCCCTTTTTTGGTGATGATGCCACTACCCTCACCTAATCAGCAAAGCAAAAAGATAAAAACAACAACAGAACAAATTTAGTCATTTCTCATTATAAATAATTGTTCACAGTATTACAGTCTAGCATCAGCAAAGATAAAATAATGTAAATATCTTTGATCTCATCGTCTCTTCTCTCTTTCTCTTCTAGCCTTCTCGACTTGCTCTTGATAGGCTCGATCTCTTCTATCATTTCATCATCCATTCATTCTCAATCGATTGTAAAATCAATATAGGAATTGACTTGTTTCCACCAGTTCCATGCTTCGAGCAAGATGAGATTGATCTGATTCACCCAAGCCAAACTTCATATCTGACTCCTTAAATTCATTCATGAATCCTTTGCTTTTGTAATTGGCAAGACCTTTTCACCTTTGCTACTTCTTCTACATCCGGTATTTGCTCTTAAAGCTTTAATCCTTGCCTCCCAAAACTTCAAACTCAAGAAGGAGTTAAGACCTTCATGAAACCCCATGTCACGATAAGGTCTCCTTCTGTTATGAAACTCTTTCTTGTACTGTGATAGGAGATCATCAGTGAGTTGCACTCTGCCAGGTGCAGGTTGCCTAAAAGCATTTGTATCATCAATCCATCTCTTCTGTGCAAAGAGTCTAGCGACCTCCTTTCTTTGCAGAATGATTGGCCCTCTTCCCCTTAGTGACATCATCAACAAAGCGTGAGATGAGGCCATGAATAGCTTCTGTGATAATATCACTCTGTGTAATTGACCTTCCATAGTTCCAGTTCTAGTATCAAGTGAAGTAATCCTTGATTGCGGGTCTCCTCCATCTGCTGATCCTTTCATAGAATTTGGGATCGAGCACGATGGATTGTTGTGCAAAGAAGAGGCTCGGCGATTTCAAAGAAGCTTGTCAAGTTTTTGATGAATGGATGTAAGTTGATCTTTCAAAAACTTGTCCTTCAGTGTGTTCCCTTGCTTGATATATTTTACATCATATATCAGATCATTCACAGCATTATGAGTGGAAGCGAAGTTTGAAGCAATCAGACGTTAGATTATCTGCTTTTATTTACGAGCCATCGATTCTTCAAATCTTCTTTCTTGTCTGTCGATTGAGTCCTTAATCATTGCATATCATTTCTTACAGTCCTCAACTCATTTAGTACTTCAACTGGCACTCCACTGGCCATTCTACTATCAGTAGATCCATCAGCAGGCTCTCAACTCTATATTGTGCCTGTTGTCTGCTGATGACCATTGCTCTACTCATATCTCTCCCAGCAGGGGGAGGTCCTTCCTCAACCATTGCACCAAGAACATCTTCAAAGATAGGATCTTGTGCAGGTTCTTCAGCAACTTCTTCTTCCAAAAATTTGAAATTCTTCATCATTGTAGTCATAGTCCAAAGTAATTGCTCATCCTCATTAACAAAGTAGTCTGCGACTATCCTTTCCTCTGATGCCCTTGGCTCCAAAGCAGCTCCACTACAAAGAGCCTCATCAACAACGGGGGTTTCCTCCATACCCAACTCGGTTCCAACCTTTGTCCAGGTGCTTTTTGAGACTCAGCAGCCTGTACCTCCTGTTCCAACCTTTGTCCAGGTGCTGTTTGTACCTCAGCAACCTGTACCTCCTCTTCAATTTCCTGTGGATTAAATATGGCTTCATTATCCACTTGAAACCTTCATGATGACCAACCTTGGTCGAAATCATGGCGCTTTGGTGAGAATTCCCTCAAAGTCAAATCCACTTTGATATCCAATGGATTCCTCGAGAACTAGCACTTGGTTCATCAAGTCGATGGTCTTTTCCACATCCAAATCAAGATTCTCAGACATCTTCAGTTGTGCAGCAGGCTCTTCAACAACTAACCTACCAGCACTCAATGTAATTCCCTCAGTGATTAGTGCTTCTAGATCATCCATGGTGAGATCTTGTAGATCCTCATCCATTTCTCCAGTCTGCTGACCCTCAGTAGATCTACCAGCATCAGTGGACTATTGTACAGATGGTACATGTGTTAGTGCAGCCCCACTTGATTCTCCAGGTCCAGAGGGAAAATCTCCTCTACTATCTGATGATGAAGAAGAATCATCAGGACCATCTCTTGGATCTCTAAATTTGATACCCTCCTCCTTCTGTTGCTCATCAAACAGATCCATCGATCTGGATTGCGGCGAGGTGGTGTCAACCAGATCCAAAAAGTTTTTCTACTCCCAACTTATTAAAAGCCCATTCTTCAAAATCGAGTCATTGGTTCAAGAAATGGCTTTTGTCTCTTATAAAACCAAACTTCCATTGAAAATAATCAGCAATTTGCTGAAGTTTGGGATCCACATACTCTTCAGTTTTCTTGCTCTTTTTCACATGCCTTTCAAATGGCATGAAAGATCTCCTGGGAGCAGCTCCAGTAGCTTGTTGACCTCCAAAGGTTCCAACAAGCGATTCATGGTTTCTTCTGAGATGTTTGAAAGTCAAGAGTTCTTTGATTGTACATTTGTACCTACTACTTCCATCTCATCACACTTGGTTCCTCTCGACTTACATGCTCATCAAAGGTTAGCGTGAGACTCTCTTCCCCCGAACTATTGCCAAATTTGCGGGTCTTCAACCAAGTCTCCAATCACCTCTTCAACCACCACAAAGAGTTCGAGTTCGGTGGTTTCTTTGTGGTTCTTCAAAGGATACTACAAAGAGAGCTCGAGGTCGATGAGGCTGCTGTACATCCTATACAGATTGCTCAATAACAACCTGTTCAACATCAGTAGACTTTATAACTTCTTCATTTGAGGAATCACTGATAACAACTGGTGGAATGATAGTTAGAGGCTCAGCCTCAACAGCTTCTTCTTCCTCTTCTACTGGTGCTTCCTCTTGGACTCTTTGAGCTTCCAAGTTTTTCAACTCTTTCCCCTTGCCATATTTCTTCTTTTTGGCAACCTCCTTCATCCTCTTGGATAGGGGTTCATCATCATCATCTTTTCTAGTCAATTTTATTTTTCTACTAGCTTCCTTCTGTTGTTCTCTAAAAATTTCACCAACAGCTTTTCTTGAATCCACAAAGCAGGTCAATAACCTCCACTTGACCTCAGCGGAGACTCACTGATCATGTCTTGTTTCCTTTCTTGTTCTCTTTGATTTCAAGACTTCAGAATCTTCCTAACATCAACCTCTTTCTCTTTCCAATAGCTTTTCTTTGGTGCAAAGCGAGTTTGATGGATATCCTCTTAGTTTGTTGAACCCGCTCACCACCAAAGATCACCATCATCATCATCATTATCATCATCAGCGACCTCTCCAAAGAACCTCTTCATCATCATCTAGACCAGAATAATATAATCAATTTCCTTCTTGTATCTAGACCGATTAATATCCACAGTGCTACATCGTGGATTCCAAGATGATTCAAAGTAGTCTGGAGCATTAATCCTAAGGCAGTGCCTTGGACTTCCTCTTCCCTAATTTCTCTTCCTTGGCCACTTTCTTCATATAATGAATGAAGTAACCAGCCCAGTCAAACTTCATGCTCCTACAGATGATAATCATCAACTCTATCTTGGGTCCTGATAGAGTGTCCATACTTCCAACCAGTCCAAGTATGTTTTTAGCAATCAGTTTGCTCAGTAGACTATATTCACTTCCAATATGTTTGCAGTTGATGCCTGGAACGGATTTGATTTCTGCATCTGTCTTAATCTGATCTACAAACGCCAATTTGTCCAATCCCATTGCTTCAGGATTGACAGAGCCGTCCACCACTTCAACAAATCCAAAAACTTCCCTCAGCAGACTGGGGGAAACTTCAATATCTTGCCCATTTACAGCAGTCTTAAATGCTTCAGTTCCTTCCTTTACCTGAATGTTTCTCCAGAAACTGACAACATTTGTATAAGAAATTGTGTCCAGTCTTATGTTTAACACATTTTCCAGACCGGCATACCTCCTTATTCTTCGACCAATGTTAATGGCCAGCTCAGTTCTGTTTGCATCTTCAACAAAACCTCTTACACTTTGGCTTGATTCAATTTGTACATCAACTTTTTCAGCCATTTTAATGAGAAGAATGAGATGAAGATGATTGAATCTTAAATCTGTGTTCACACAGTGTAAACGATCGCAGTGATAAAGCAGATTTGCAAGTGACGATTCTGCTGTGTGATAGCCTGAATATATAGACAGTGGGTAGTTGAAACTGTCTTTGCACGTACATTGAGGTAACCACGATTAAATCTGATTAAATGCTGTGTTGACACGTGGCCCATTACTCCTCCATAACGTTTGTAACCGTTGGATGGTTTAACTATGGTAATAAAGGATAGAATAAATATCCCGCCAATATGCTTTTTGACCTAAATAACTTTGACTGAGTAAAGTTCCCTCCAGCAGGGTAAACCTCAGCAGGGTGCCCTCAGCAGTCTGCTGATAAGTAGGCTTCAGCAGCCTGCTGACAAAGTGACTCTGCTGATCCTTGTTTTCTCCTTGTTTTGTTCAATTGATAATACAAGATGATGTTTAATACCAATGACTGATCTGTCAAGTGAGCTCACCCAACATGACAAAGACCAATCCCCTTGGCAACCTCATTTGCTCAATTGTTCAAATATAAGTACATGGAATTGTTGATACCAATGACTAATCTGCTAAGTGAGCTCACCCAACATAGCAAAGACTAATCCCCTTGGTGAATTCCATTACAATCTGCTTGAATATCACCAATCTTTATGATTCCAAGTTCAGTCCTTAATTTAGCAAATCTTTCACTATCAAGTGGTTTAGTGAAAATATCAGCAAGTTGATCTTCAGTAGGAATGTATAGAACCACCACATCTTTCTTTTCAACATGATCTCTTATAAAATGATGTCTCACATCAATGTGCTTGGTTCTTGAGTGCAAAACAGGATTTTCTGTGATTGCAATTGCACTTGTGTTGTCACACATGATTGGAATTTCCCTTTCTTCAATTCCATAATCCCTTAATTGTTGTCTTAACCAAAGTACTTGTGCACAGCAACTTCCAGCAACTATATACTCAGCTTCAGCAGTGGAAGTTGATATGGAATTCTGTTTCTTGCTAAACCAGGAGACCAGTCTATTTCCCATTAATTGACAGGTTCCTGAGGTGCTTTTTCTGTCAATCTTGCATCCAGCATAATCAGAATCTGAGTAGGATATTACTTTGAAGCTTCCTTCCTTGGAATACCATATCCCTACTCCCAAAGTCTCTTTTAGATACTTAAGAACTCTTTTGACTGCACCTAAATGACTTTCTTTAGGTTTAGATTGAAATCTTGCACAAACACCTACAGCAAAGGATATATCAGGTCTGCTGGCAGTGAGATACAGCAGACTGCCTATCATCCTTCTGTACAAAGTTTGATCAACATCTTTGCCTTCTTTATCTTCATCCAATCTGATGTTTGTACTCATAGGAGTTGAATTTTTAGTGCTGTTTTCCATACCAAATTTCTTCAGAAACTCTTTGGTATACTTGGTTTGATGAATGAAGATTCCCATCTTTCACTGGTTTAACTTGCAATCCCAAAAGTAATTCATTTCTCCCATCATACTCATTTGGAATTTGCTCTTCATTAGATTTGCAAACTTTTCACAAAGTAAATCATTCTCAGAACAAAATATTATGTCATCCACATAAATTTTCACCAGCAGGGTGCTGTTCCCTTCACTGATTCTGAAAAGTGTCTTATCAATGGTGCCTTTAGTAAAACCATTGTCCACCAAGAATTGAGATAGAGTCTCATACCATGCTCTTGGTGCTTGTTTCAATCCATAAAGTGCTTTGTTGAGTCTATGCACTTTATCTTCTTGATCTTTAACTTCAAATCCAGGAGGTTGCTAAACATACACTTCCTCCTCTAGGATACCATTCAAAAATGCACTCTTGACATCCATTTGATATACTTTGAAGTTCTTATATGCAGCATGTGCCAAGAATAGTCTGATAGCTTCCAATCTTGCAACAGGTGCATATGTTTCATCAAAATCTATTCCTTCTGCTTGAGAATAGCCTTTTGCAACTAGTCTGGCCTTATTTCTTACAATGGAACCAGATTCATCAAGTTTATTCCTGTATACCCATTTAGTACCAATGATATTTGCATGACTTGGCCTTTCAACTAGTGTCCAAACTTGATTTCTTTCAAATTCATTTAATTCTTCTTGCATAGCAATTATCCAATCTGGATCTGAAATTGCTTCTTCAACAACTTTGGGTTCCATTTGAGATAGAAAACAAGTAAACATAGCTTCCAGTTGTCTTCTAGTTCTTACACCTTGCTGTACATTGCCAATAACTTGTTCAGCAGGGTGATTCCTTAACCATTGTGGATTTTGGTTAATTTGATTATCAGGAACCTCATCTTCAGTGGGGTCTGCTGTAGCTACTTCTACAGGGGGTTCAGCAGATCCTTGTACTGCATCAGTTGTTGCATCAGTAATATTATCAGCAGGGTGTTCAGCAGGGGCAGTATCAGAAACTTTCAAGTCATTGAATCTTTCCAAAACTTCAATACAATCTGGATCAGTGACTTGTTGATTCTCAGCAGGTCCACAATCTTCATCATCCATACCAGTAAACTTAGGTTCATCGAACACAACATGGATTGTTTCTTCATGTTTCAGTGACCTCTTGTTCAGTACCCTGAATGCTCTGCTGACTGAAGAATATCCCAAGAAAATTCCTTCATCTGATTTAGGTTGAAATGTTTTCAGATGGACTTTATGATTTAGGATAAAACATTTACTTCCAAATGGATGGAAATAGGATATGTTAGGTTTCCTTCCATTCCAGACCTCATAAGGTGTTTTCAGCAGCTTCTTGTTTACTGATGTTCTGTTTTGTGTATAGCATGCTGTATTTACTGCTTCAGCCCAATATCTTTCAGGTAGCAATGCTTCACAAATCATTGTTCTTCCTGCTTCTTTTAATGTCCTGTTTTTTCTTTTTCAAAGAACCCTATTTTGTTTGAGGTGTACCAAAGCAAAGACAGACAAGTTGATGAAGTACACCATTCTCTGCTCACAATACTCTCTTATAACTTTGTTGAGAAATTCAATTACTCGATCCGATCTTATCTTTATTACAGTTAAACTTTTCTCATTTTGTAATCTCTTCAAAAGATTAGGCATGCTTTGGAGTGTTTCACTTTTCTTGTTCATGAATATCACCCAAGTGTATCTTGAAAAATCATCCACAACCACTAAGGTGTATTTCTTTCCTGTCACACTTGTTGGAGTTATTGGTCCAAAAAGATCCATATGCATAAGCTCCAACACTCTGTTAGTTGATTGTTTAGTCTTTGACTTGAAACTTGACTTTATCTATTTACCTTGCTGACATGCATCACAGATAGCATCCTTCTTGAATGTGATCTCAGGTAAACCAACCACTAACTTCTTCTTCACCAACTGATTAATATCATCAAAGTTTAGGTGATTTAACTTCTTGTGCCATAACCAATTGAGTTCGATTTGGTATGCACAATCGAGCAGTTTCGAGGCTGCGATGAGACCAATCCACAACATACATGTTATGTTGCCTTCTACCAGCAAGTACAACTTGATCACCTCTTTCACTAATGACAATACAATTGTTTTTGTCAAAAGTGACCTTGTATCCCATATCACAAAATTGTCCAGTGCTCAGCAAGTTGTAATCCAGTCCTTCCACATATGCAACATTCTTGATTGTAAGTCCATTTCTGATAAGTGTGCCATATCCTCTTGTATATCCAGGTGTATTTTTGTTGCCAAAATTCACCCTTGGACCATCTTTTGCCACAAAGTTTGATAGACAATGCTTATTCTTTGTCATGTGTCTGGAACATCCACTGTCAAAGTACCAGACACCCTACAAAACAAAGTTAATGCATTTTAGGTACCCAAACCTGTTTGGGTCCATAGTGGTCAGTGGCAAGCATGACCCTTGGTATGTTTCCATAAGGTCTTCTCCTAAATGTGTCATACTTTGGTTCATACTTTGGTTCATACATGTATTCCACACATCCATAGGTTCTAACAGTAGGTTGTGTGGGAACCACATATGTTTTCTGGCCTTTTGGTACATAATGCTGTTTGAAATGATTCTTGTTGTTAGAAACATTTGCATAACCATAGGTGTGTCTTTGTCTGTTAAAACGACCACAGTAATATGGAGTCTCTTTGAGGTCTTGTGTAAGTCCTCTGCTGATTCCATTGCCTAGGTTTTACCCTAGTAGTATGGTTATACTTACTGTTTCTAGCATTAGATGCAGGAATATTCCAATCATTATCAGCAGGGAACAGTCTACCTTTCCCCCTGAGATAAGTATCCCTTGAATGATCAACATTTTTGGATTTAGGATTCTTATCCTTGGAATATTTCTGCTTTTTCCTTCGTGGTCCAAATAGACTTAGTAGTAGGTCTCATTGTCAAGCCAGAGCTTGGAAGGCACAGCAGTCCTATTTTTAGATTTATTCATTTTATTAGGAGCTGTTGACTTCTTAGTCTTCTGATTTTGCTTCCTTGAAGCATTCTCATTTGGTTTTGCTGCTTCAGCAACCTTACTGGGAGTTGGATCTAGTGCAGGTACAAACTTAGGACCAATTCTGGAACTAGGTTCAGTGACCTTACTGGATCCACTCTTGTTAGATTGCTGAGTTCCAAATCCAAGCCCTGTTCTATCACCATAAGGCTTTCCGAGACTGTATGCGGCTAAGGAACAAGATGGTTCAACAGATTCGTGGGTCTTGGATATTCAAAGAGACTTATCTTGATTCTCTGTCCAACATCCTTTTCCTTACCTTTGAGAACTCTTAATTCACTTTCAATCTTCCAACTTCCAATTCAAGAGCTTCTTTTCACCTTCACAACCTCATAACCAGATTGTATTATCCTCGCTTGATTAAGGATGGCATCCAAAGTCTCATTGTTGTCGAATTTCTAGGATTTGAACCACAAGTTGATTCACAATCACTTCACCGGAGTGTTTATAGATACGATGTTGTATACCTCCTCAGTTTCATCCATATTGGCCATCAAAGCATAATCCTCCATATCGAAGAACTTGATCTTGTGTCATCCGATTCATTTCCTTTTTGATTCCACTTCATATCCTCGATTCATCTTCAAAGAACCATAGCCTTCTTGCCATGTCTTCTCTGTTGACTCTTGGTCTTGATGAGTCCGACAATCGTGTCTAAAATGTCCAGCTTCTTGCGGTTGAAGCAAAGATAATCAGGTTCCTTGCCTTGTTTCAACTCAGGACAGTCAGGTCTGAAGTGTCCTGGTTTCATGCAATGAAAGCATAGATAGTCATTGTCTTTCTTTGGTTATTCTTTCCTTCTTTCAGTAGGCCTCTTTGTGAAATTTCTTGTAGGGGCCTTTCCAGTCTTCATCATTCTGATTTTCTTGCTCAGTAGGGCAATCTGCTCTTGCATCTCATCCAGCATATCATCCTGTCCTCCTGATGCTTCTTCATGATGTGAAACAGCCAATGCAGTGGTTTTTGGCTCTTCCTTTTCAGTCTCAGGTACAAGCTTCTTGCTAAATTCATAAGCCTTGAGATCTGAAAACAATTTGAAGGTATCTTCTTCATGCAATTTCCTCATTTCTTCAATTGCATTTACCTTCATTTTCCAAACATCTCTTGCAGGTAGAGCTTCCAAGATTTTGGTGTTTATTTCCTCCTTTGAATAACTTACACTCAGCAGGGTAAGTTCATCCAGTATAGCATTGAATCTTGATTCCATTTGCTCAATGGTTTCATTTGGCAAAGATCTTGAACTTTTGAAACCTTTTTACGCCCCACACCGATTTTGTTCTTCTTTATTGCATCAGTGCCTTCACAGATCAAGTGAATTTTGTCCCAAAGTTCCTTTGCAGTCTTGCAATCTTTGACCTTCATGTACATATTGGTTTCATTCCATTCTCTTTTTGGTTTAGGAATGTACTCAGTTCTGTCACCCACTGTTACTGCCTTTGTAATCTCCAGTGGTCCTTCAGTTAGTACATCCATCATCTCATCATGGGTAGCAGCAAGATATGCCTGCATTCGACGTTTATACTCATCAAATCTATCAAGAGAACACATCAACATAGTTCTAGCATACTGTGTGTTGTCCATGATGCAAGTCTTGAAAATCAGTAACTTGAAAGAAAGTTTTAAAGAATTTTCACAAGCACAACAAGTAGGATTCCTTCAGAACAGAAGCACTGCTCCGATACCAATTGTTGGTCCCTTGAAAAGGCTTTGGTTAAGTTTAGAGGGGGGGTGAATAAACTTAACACTTAAAACTTTGGAGTTAACAAATTCTGCAACTTCAGCATCTGGCGATACTTGAAGTCTGCTTGAGACTTCGATAGGGTCAGCGATAAACAATAGTCTCATCGATAGTTCAAAGTCTTTGAATTTGTGCAAATGAATAGTATCAAAATTAAGCCTTGTTGCTTGTTGTTAAATATGATACTAAGTATTGGATACTCAGTAGTGGAAATGTGTGATTTCAGTTGCTAGATTCAAGAGTTGATATGGATAAAAACTAAATGCGAAATTTAAATGCAAAGAAGTAAATAGAGAGATTTTTATAGTGGTTCCAGTGATGTAATCCTCAGTCGTCCACTCTTCTCTGTGATGTTGGAGGAAATTCACTAGTGATCTTTGAGTTATCTGTTACAAAGAATCCTAGGTTGCTTGTCCTTCACCAATAACTATGGCTTCACAAACCGAAAATCGGGAGCAGTAGGATTGTTTGCTCTCGAGTCTTCCACTGGTCCTTGAAGGGTAGAATTTCCTCTTCACCAGCTCCACCACAAACCAACAGTCTTTCACACCTAACAGATGCTTCACTGTCTTCAGCAGGTTCTTTATAAAATAAAGAATGAATCAAATAAATGATTCAGTTGCAGCAGCTTGATTAGGATGATATAATCAGCAGCTTGCGCGTCTTCAAGTGTGTATGCTTGATGCAACTTGAACACGTAATGTACTTGAAGAAAATAGCTAGATCAGCAGCTTTAAGCTCAGTAAGTTCAGCAGGGTGTTTTTCAGCTCAGTATTGTCACTTAAAGTTTTTCCCAAAAATTCATCATCTTTTGTTGAGTTGAAAGTCTTCTATTTATAGGTAGGAATGCATGTGACTTGCATTTGAAATTCAAATGTGACCGTTCCTTGTATTTGTCCCATCTCACACCGCATTCTCATCACTATTCATGGGGTCGACACTCGTCAGATTACTTTTTGACAATCAAATCTGTCCACCCCTTTGACTTGTATCCAATGGATAAAAATATGGATCATCCCAACGTCTTTTTAATCTCAGCCTTTGATTTTCTTGATAAGTCAGAGGTAGTTGGCTGTTCTTATCCATGTAACTTTCCAATAATCTTGAATTAATCGAGGTATATATCAGCAGGTTCATCAGTCTGCTGTAATACCAATCAGTCTGCTGAACATCATATTTTTGTCTGTAAAATATAATGCAGCTGATTCCTTTTATCCAACTTTTATTTGTGAAGTTAGATTACATCATTTTAATTATAACTAAGTTCCAAACATCATCCAACTTATGGAACTTAGACCTTCTACACAAGGTATATGTAATTAGTTTAGGTCATCACAGACTTGCCTAAATTATGATTCCATATCCTTGACTTTAACTACTAAGTTTGATCCCTTAGCCTTCATTAACTGAGTTTGAACCCTCAGCCTTCGATCTTGATCTTGGCGGAGTTCCGCACTAGTCCATCGACCTATATACCCTCATCGACCTAGACCATCTGGCGATAAACAATCAATGCCTTTTCTGATGCTTGTTTGATCAAACCTATTTATGAATCAAACTCTAATAAACCTATACATTTTATCTAGACATCTTTTTGCCTTAGCACTATAACAGCTAGTATGGCACTCATCATCAAAACTAAGAAATAAGTCCAACAATACCGATGTTTGTTGGCTTATGACAATCACTGCCAAAAATAATTGTTTGTTAATCTCCATGACTATTTTTAGAAATAGTCAAGTGTACTCAATGAAGTACAACAATTCGGAAAGACCGAAATGTTCAAGCCAGTACGAATATGAGATTGACGAGCTAGAAAGGAATTAATCTTCAATTGGATTGAAGCAATTAATACCTGAAGGGTGTTTCAGAAGTCGTATGAAAAGAAATAAGATTTCCCCTTGAAGGATACGATTTTTGGGATATGAAATTAGATTGTGTTCCAAAAATGGAAACAACACTTTATATGATAAATGTGTGATGCAAGCCATGCGAAGTATCCCTTACCCGATTCGGGATAGTGCCCTTATACATAACCGAGTTCCAAAGAATAAAGGTTGAATAAATTCCATATTAGATATGGAAGGCGATAATGTCAAATACATCATAACCGATAATTTGAAGTTGTCATAAGCAAAGTCAGAAAGGCTTGGAGCCTAGTACGACATATGCAGCTTTGTGGAATATTTTAGCAAGTACGCTATATATTATTTACCTGTCCGTGGAGCAAAATGTTTGTGTCCAAACATGCTGTCTTCTAGAGGAAGTGTTTCTTCCAAAAGAGACAGTGGGAGTAAAAAAGATCTCAAAAGAGTTTGAGAACCACAAAGATACATTCAACCAATGGAACATGAGCAGGCGCCGCATAGCGATGAGGTGTAGAACACTGCTCAGTGCACACAAAAGTTCTGCAAGTCTTTGGATAACCTCAAGCCCAAAAGGGCTACTGGTATGTTCATCTTGATGAATGAATATCTCACGACTTATGAAAGAGTGTTTAAAAGGCAAGATTGAGAGATATGGCCAGGAGCCATAATATCTGAATTAGATTCCATCAGTGACAACCAGGTTATGAACCTAGTCTGTCTTACCTAGAGGGAATGTCCCTGTAAGGCTGAGCCTAGTTCTATTCAGACTATGCTTGTTATAACTTCATATCATGACTATATGATAGTGTTGAAAATGTTGGGCAGAAAGCTCGATGTTCATAGACGATGACATGATATGTAAGCCCATGAGATTCATTTATGTACTCAAACAAGTTTCTCTAGATGATTTCTTTGTTTGATAATCAAAGGAGTTTGATTTAGTCAAAATAAGAATATGCCCAATGTGCAAGATGGATAGTGGGAGTGTGTTACGATTTTTGAGTAAGGTATTGGATATCTCTCCTCGAGAATTAATACCCCATGTCACAGTCAATTAATGTTTGGTAGTTCAAGGTCTTCATGAATGCACTTGAATTGGCACTTATTATTTTTAGATATAAGAATCTATAGCGATAGATTTAACTGTTGTTAGATTATTGTTTACTTATATAGATGTGATGCTAAAAGTGTTTAGCATAGATCACGAAAGGAGATACTGCTAGCCGGTGTTCTCAAGATCTATCTATGTTAGGACGTTAGTCCTAAAGATAAGGTGAAAGATGATGCTTATGGAGGTTGCTACAACGACAGGAACCATCATAAAGATAATGCCAGATGTTCATAGTTCATGAACTGTCATGAGCAAGTATGAAAGTAAATCTGGTGAATGTCGAGAATATCCTTAAACCAATTAAGGATAGTTTCCTAGTTTATCAAAACTAGGAATCGGATAAATATAGATATAAAGACGTGTATCCTAAGTCTTATGAAGGCGAGTGGGAGCTACAGTCTGGGTTTGCAGTCACTTTGATTCAGTGATACAGTGAGCTAGAAATGTTCTAGCCTATGGGTCACTGTAAATTCTACAACTAGGCCAAAACACAGTAGTGCCTTGCAGGCGCAGCGGGAGCAGTACATGGATCTGGAAGGTGTGTGTGTTCAGGCGGTTCCTTTGACTTGATCATTTGGAGCATGGTATGAAGATAGTCTGAGTCCCCACGGATGGTGATCCGTTCATGGCTAGGGCTAGCTGCAAGTATTGCGTGAGATTCTTGTGTTTCAACTTGGTCTTGTGTGTACGAGTGATTGGTTTTAGGCCAAGTGGGTGATTGTTGAAATAGTGTCCTAAACCCAATTGGGTTGAACCGGATCCGATCGGGTCGGATCATTTCTACTATTTCTTTATGTTTATACATATATTAAATGGCTTTTCTGTTGTCATATATATGTTCTTTTAAAGAACCAATTGTGAATTGTTATATGATAACATCGGAGTATACATGATTGGTCGTCCGGGAATCGCGTATCCTATGATTGGGATCGAATATCCGAAATGTCCTTCTGATAAGGAATGTCTAGCTCTCGTGAATCTTTGCAAAATGGGAGTAAATGAGTTACTTCGAGAGAGCATGATATCCAGATTATAGGATACGATCGTTAAGTATCGACACTCGAGATACGATCGTATGGATATTATTACAGTGATAGGATTGTAAGTTACACGGTAACTGTTTCACATGAAAGGTAGTAGTTGTTCGGTAAAAACTCGTTTTAAATTTATAATTACCGGAACACCCCAAGTATAAGGTTCGTAGTATAGGTGTTACCGGGTCGTCCTAAGGGAGTGGAATGTTTATCGGATCAAGGAACAATTATTGTATCGATTACGTCACGACTATTAACTAAACTAGGGTTTAAACTAATTATGAACAGTAAAAACGACGATGAACAGCAACTTCGATGAATAGTAAATTTGCAGAAAATTAACAATTAACAACTAGAATTTAAAACAACTAACTTAGCAATCAACGATTTATACTAATGATTCGATTTATCAAGTAATTAAAACAACGGCAAGGCAACGGGAATCCACCGATCAACCAACCAACCCCAACTAGATTGCGCGCTAAAGATACAATTTTTAGTAATGATCAAATCACGAATTCGATTAAATCTCTTTAATCAATTCCTAGGGTTTCGTTTTCTTTCCCAAGCAAAACTAAACTAGCATGCATAACACGATCATGAGATTGTTTCCAATACTCTACTCAACTAATCATGAACAATCTCTTGAATCACAATTAATTGCATCAATTGAAAAGATCAAATCTTGAATCAATACTCTCATATAAATTCAATCAAAAAGATAGTTTCATCGATCTCTCGATTCAAATAAAACATAAAAAATATAACAATATCCAATTGATGAAAAATCATAAATCTAACTCACTAAAGATGTAGCTAAAAATCCTCTAGTTGGTGTGGTTGTTGATTGGTTTCCTCCGTTGTCCCACCGCAAGATGCTTAGCCTTCAATCATCTTCGAACTCCCAAGCAAGATTGAAAGAAAGAAACTCATATTTTTGTGTGATGTGGTGCTTTTTCTGTGTGTAAAATTCTGTGTTCGAATGGTGCTGCTTATATAGGAGTTTCGGCCGACATAAGGAAGGATCTAGAAAACGCGCGATTTTCAGCTTTTTCGGACTCGGTCAACCGACCGAGACACTCGGTCGACCGAATAGCATGGCTCGGTCGACCGAGCCTACCTAATTACGCTGCTTTTTCCTGCTATTTAGCTCAGATACCGTGTTCCCACTTCACTCTTTCGATCCGATCTGATTTATCCTCTCTTCAATGCTCCGATTTTCTTCTTTATTTTGAAATCACTTGATTGAATGAGATTAATCTTCTCCACTAATGATATCCCCATGCATATCTTTTAATTTTCTGCAAGATTGTTGTTACACCAAGTCATCGAATAATAATAATAATAAAAATGTGTAACACAAATAACATTTAAACTCAATATTCCTTCATAATTAAATTATAACCCCTCACTAACCATTATAGGAATTTAACGGTTAAAACACGCTTTTCTCATTTATTTCCCTTAAAAATAAGGTAAATTGTTTAGGGATTAAGCCCAAAAATATAGTAAAATATACCCTAAACAACTCCCCCACACTTAGCTTTTTGTTCGTCCCGAACAAAATAATCAAAACCGGCTCACTGTACATGTAATCCATATAGATTCCTGACTCACGTAACAAAAGATACAACAACTATAGCAAGTGATACCAACATAGAGATAGATTCTGTGTGTGTGACAAGCCCTTTTCAATCTTCACAATCCTTCAAACAAATATCCTCTCAAATAATTTTAATGACTATCCTAGGTATAGGCAGCGATCGTTCCAAACAAAGTCCTCCCGCACTCAAGAGGATAATCCTACAAAGATATCATTCGGTTTATACTGGGTATAAGTTCATCGATAACAAAGTCTTTAATTTTTTTCACTTTCTTTTTTTTTCTTCGTTTTCTTTTGACGCACATCAGAATGAGCTCTTACCCGTCATAGTAGAATAGGATGTTTCGGGATAACACCCTACCTTACTCAAATCATAAGGTAGCTTTTCCTGACTGTCGTGAGCTTTTGGTCATCATAGTGGAATAGGACATTTCGAGATAATGCCCTACCGCACTCCAATCATCGACCAGCTTTCGACACACCCATTTATTCATTATTAACTCAACTTTTCAAAAACATTAGTTACGTTTCACTTATCACATTCAAACCTTCAGATATTCACAGTGCACGTTCTGAACTTAGGTGTTACTACACTGTTACTATTAAGAACAAATCTCTCTAAGATAAATCACTAAAAAAAATGAAGGAATACAGTTCAAAATTCTTGCTTCAATATCAAAGGCTTTCGTGAGTATGAAATGAATACTATCTCAAATCAGTAAAACATGCTATAATTATCTCACGAAGTCACATAAAATCATTGTCAGGAAACTACAACTAGCAAGCCATTCGTTTCAATTATATGCTCAAGATTTACAATTATCCAAGTGTACTTTGAAAATTTTAAAATTGTCGAGAAAATCACATTTACTCATTCTCAGAAGATATAGCATGATAACATACCCAATTTAGACACCCCCCACACTTAAATCACATTATGTCCTCAGAATGTGCAAATAAAAGAAAAGAATACTTAGCTGGTTGTCAAAACGATTGTCGGGTCATAGGTTGGCAGAGGTCAGGCCGTAGCATGAACGTGCATCGCGCAACTCATATCACGAATGCACAACACTAAAGGAATAGCTGGCAACAACCGCTCAACAGTATCTGCAACACTCGACATAGCATATAATCTCGGGGGACAAGGGGTATTTGAGTAAACATGAATGCACACAGAAATGGGCAAATAAAGCATTCACAAATAGGACAGGGATAACCAACACACAAATCACCAAGGTTTTATTCCTAATAACCTAAAAACTTAACTAAAAAGAAATACTTAAAAGACTAGGCTGCCTCCTAGTAGCGCTTCTTTTATGTCATTGGCTTGACAGAGTAAACCAAGTCAACCTGGATCAGGCCACTTGGGTTTAAGGCTAACCACTTCTCTGTCAGACTCAGAATGACTAGAACGGAAATGGTTTTCGCCACAACAACAAGTCAAGTGCGCGAGTAAATCATGAAATTTTTCTCTCCAGACAACACTGACTCTTTTCTTCTTGTTCTTGTTTCTCAGATGCGGCTGAGGTATGCTAACAGGCTCAGGAACATTGACAGAGGGATCTGCAAGGATAGGGGTAATAAGGTCATCATCCACTCCAAAGAAGTCGGATGGAATCTCTTCACAAATAAACGACTCAACCGTTTCATTTCTCTTTTGAAAGTATAGTACTTCAGGCTTTTCCTTAGGTTGCCCAAAGTACTTCTTAATCCTGTGACCATTGACTTTGAACGGTTGATCGCCGTACCCTTTCAACATAATGGCTCCACCAGGATGAACATCAAGATTCTCAAAGGGGCCAGACCATCTAGATTTAAGCTTACCAGCAAAAAGATGGAGCCTGGTGTTATACAGCAAAGCCATGTCTCCAACTTTGAATTCCCGATCTTTAATCTTAGCATCGTGGAGCGCCTTCGTTCTTTCCTTGCTCGGCTTGGCGTTCGTAGGCCCCGAGTCCGAATTCATCGAGCTCATGCAGCTGCAATAATCTTTTCTCCCCACGAGTTGGCTATCGGGTTCAAGAATTTAATAGCCCAATAAGCTCGTGCTCACTCGACCGGTAGATGGCAAGCCTTGCCATAGACCATTTGGAATGGTGACGTACCCATAGGGGTCTTAAACGCGTGCGATAAGCCCAAAGTGCGTCGTCCAACTTCGACTCGATTGGATCTATTTGAATTTACCGCTTTTCTCAAGATCCGCTTAAGGCTCCGGTTGCTTACCTCGACTTGGCCAATTGGTTTGGGGTGGTATGGTGTACCAATTCTATGCTTGACACCATATTTCTCAAGAATTTTATCCGGTGGTGCATTACAGAAATGCGAACCTTCATCACTGATAAGGGCTCTAGGACAGCCAAATCTAGTAAAGATATTCTTTTGCAAGAATTTCTTAACAACTTTGTGATCATTGGTTTGGGTGGCTATGGCCTCTACCCACTTGGAAACATAGTCTACACAGACCAGAATGTATTTGTTAGAGCATGATGATGGGAACGGTCCCATAAAATCAATGCCCCAGACGTCGAAAACTTCACATTCCAAGATAGGCCTCAAAGGCATCTCCATCTTACTACTGAGTCTCCCTACCCTTTGGCATCTATCACAGCCTTTGCAAAAGGCTTCAGCATCTTTAAACATAGTAGGCCAGTAAAAACCAGCTTGAAGGATTTTTGTGACAGTCTTAGGTGCTCCGTAGTGTCCACCAGCGGGACCACTATGACATTGCTCTAGAATATCCAATTGTTCATGCTCCGGAACGCACCTTCTAAGCAACCCGTCCTTGCAGACTTTAAACAGATAAGGATCCTCCCATACGAGATACTTTAAGTCGCTGAAAAATTTCTTCTTCTCCTGATACGTCATATCTTCTAAATGCCCACTTGCTAAGTAGTTAACGTAATCAGCATACCACGGCCTCAAAGTCTCTAGCTTCATTAATTGCTCAGTCGGAAAGTCAATGCCTATCTCCTTAGGGACTTCGGCACCCTCGTTCACTAGGCGAGATAAGTGGTCAGCCACAACATTATCACTACCTTTCTTGTCCTTAATTTCAAGGTCAAATTCCTGTAGTATCAAAATCCATCTGAGTAACCTTGGTTTAGCGTCTGCTTTGCCCATAAGGTAGCGTAGTGCTGCGTGATCTGTCCACACCACCACTTTGGACCCTAAAAGATAACTTCTGAATTTGTCAATAGCAGAAACGACTGCCAAGAATTTCTTCTCGGTAGTGGCGTAATTGCATTGAGCTGGGTTCAAAGTGCGGCTAGCATAGTAAATCGGCCTGAACTTTTGTCAATTCTCCGCCTAAAATCGCGCCACTCGCGTAGTTAGAGGCATCGCACATTAATTCAAAAGGTTTAGTCCAGTCGGGCGCGATTAAAATGGGGGCACTGGTTAGCTTATCCTTTAAGCAATTAAAAGCTTTCTTACACCCATCATCAAACAAGAACTCCACTTCCTCTTTAAGCAGGTTGGATAACGGCTTTGCTATCGTCGAAAAGTCTTTAATGAAACGTCGATAGAAGCCAACATGTCCCAGAAATCCTCGTACCTCCTTCACTGTCTTCGGGTACGACATTCTCTCAATGGCTTCTACTTTAGCCTTATCCACCTGAATACCATCACTGGACACCTTGTGTCCCAAAACAATCCCTTCTTCGACTAGAAAATGGCATTTCTCCCAGTTAAGCACCAGATTTTTCTCAACACAACGTTGGAGTACCATATCTAGATTCTTTAAAATTTCATCAAAACTGTCGCCATAGACTGAAAAGTCATCCATGAAGCCCTCCATGCACTGCTCCACAAGTCCATCAAAAATGGCCAACATGCACCGTTGAAAGGTCGCGGGTGCATTGCATAAACCGAATGGCATTCTGCGAAAAGCAAAAGTGCCGATGGACAGTAAAAGTTGTCTTCTCTTGGTCATTAGGTCGATGGCTATCCGGAAATAACCGAATATCCATCGAGGAAACAATAATACTTATGACCACTCGCCTTTCTAGAAGTTGGTCAATGAAGGCGGGGGGAAATGATCCTTAGCGGTGACTTCATTTAACCTCGATAATCAATGCAAACTCTATAGCCACCACACAAGGCGTAAGGCAACTTCTTCCTTTTTTTCTCTTTTTTTCCACGGTAATGCCTCCTTCTTTGGCACAACTTGAGTAGGATCGACCCACTCACTATCGGCTATGGCATAAATAATTCCCATGTCAAGCCATTTGATAATCTCCTTTTGACAACCTCCTCGCATGTATGCGGATTCAGCCTCCGTTGAGGTTGTCTCGACCTTTTTCGCTCCTTCCTCCGTTCAATCTTATGCATGCACACGCCTGGCTGATTCTCTCGATATCGCCCACCGCCATCCGAACGCGAGGATATGTTTCTCAAGCACTTTAATTAATTCTCGCTTCTTGCTCGGCTCGAGTTTAGATGAGATGATCAAGGGCAACTTATCACCGTCCTTAAGGAAGATGTATTTTAGGTCTTTGCGAAGTGGTTTCAACTCTAAGTCGGCAGGTGGTTGCTCTATACTAGATTTTAAGGGACCACCTTTTTCCTTGTGAGCTTGGACCGGTTGGTGAAAAACACCTCATCTTCCCGAGGTGTGACCCCGAAAGGTATTGAATGACATCATCTAGAGGAATCCTCCCATCGCCTTCCGTTTGTTCTTTCTTATGCTTAACCATCTTCTTAAGTTCTTCTTCTTCAAGCTCTTCATAAAGCCTGCTCCCAATCATCCAACTCCCAATGAGTAGTTTCTTTCCGAATTCTATTTCGTCCCAACTACCCATTAAAACTTCCTCCTCTCGCGAGGTTAAAGTCTGCTGGTTGAGCTCCTTCAAATCATTGTTTGCTCATCCCTGGAATATCCTGCATTTTCCGTTCACTCATAGGCTCGGATGCATGAGTTGTTGAGACAACTCTACAGATGATTCCTGCTGTTCGTGAATTATAACATCCAGGCTCCTATCTCCGTGAGCTCTTCATCGTGGTCGAATTCATCCCCATAGATTGCTTCAATGAATGAGATCTCCTGGCTCAAGCTTCCAGAACTTTTTCCTGCTCGAGGGTAATGGAAGTGTCCCCTACTTTCGAGTGATTTGGCCGCTTTGAAAGTCAATGGTGGAGGCGTAGTGTTTAAGAAAGGCCGCCCGAATCGTGGGCATCTCCTTGTCGATCGGTAATCCAAAGATGACCCGATCGATTGCAAAAACTAGATGTTTAACATGGATAAGGACGTTGTTAACACAACCAGCGGCTAAACGGCTAGATTGGTCCACCAACTGAAGAGAGACGGGACGCTCCTTTAGCCTTTTGTCCAGCCCGAGACTCTTGCAGACGTTCAATGGCATCACATTAACAGAGGCCCCTGAATCGCATAAAACATTGTGGAACGTGTGGCCTTCAATCGTACAGGAGATTGAATGTCGTCCGGGGTCACCTCGCTTGATTGCAACGCTCTGTGAAACCGTTGAACACTCTTCTCTTAGCACTTCCTCTGCCATTTCCTTGAGCTTCTTTTTACTTCCACAGGCATCCTTAAGATACTTACAGCACTTAGGCATCTCAGTTAATACCTCAGCAAGTGGCATAGTCACCATAGTATCTCTAAGCATCTTCCTCACTCCGTCATACTGTTTGTCAGAGTTTAGGATATTCTCTCTTTTCTTTGCCGGATAAGGAAGGGTTTTCGAATGATTAATCATAGGTTGACTTTTAATGGCTTCATCCTCCTTATCCTTCCATCTGACGAACTTCTCAGTTTTCTTTTTTAGTCGTGGGTTCAACTACTGACTTCTCTTCTCAAAGATCCTCATCACTATCCCCGAAAAATCATCATCACTCAAATTCTTCCTCACCATTGCTTTCTTTGGCATTTTTATCCTGTTTACCCCCTCCTGAACTTATGGCGTCAGGAGGGGCTACTCGTTTCCCGACATCTTTTCGGGTCCAGCTGTCTTACCGCTTCTGAGGGTGACTGCATTCAATTCCTCCTCTTGTCCATAATTCCATTGCGGTGTGATGGCATTACAAGCACTGACATCTGCCTTAGGGTTTTTATCCGTATAACTAGGCAGTCTGCCTTGGGGTCTGCTTGCTTGTTGATCAGCCATCTGACCAATCTGTCTCTCCATCGTCTTCTGACCGGTGGCTAGTGTTTTCACCATGTCAACTAGCTCATCGAATTTCTTCTGAGAAACATAGGTGGGTTGTTGATTTTGCGTTTGAGCCCAGTTACCTTGGGGTCTTGGGTTATTGGATGCACCAGGCGGTGTATAATAACTATTCCGCGGATTTCCCGAAAAGTTGCGGTTTTGAGTTTGACTCGATTGACCAGAATTTTGACTGAAGCCTCTGAAGGGTTGATTCCGGTTCTCCATGGCTTGTACTTCCTCATTCATCACATTCCCGGCCTGTATGCCCGAGTGATTTACATCTGCTGGCCCTTCTTGCTGCTTCATTTGCATGTTGGCTAGCTGCTTGTTCATCATTTCCATTTGAGCAACTAGCAGTTTTGTCTCCGAGTTACTTTCAGCAAACTCCTTTTTGCTTCCACTAACATGGGTCAGCTTCTTTTGAGTAGCCCACATGTTATTCTTAGCTATCGTTTACTACCCTGTGAAAGCGATCATCATCTCTCCTCCTAAAAACGATCCATGAGCCGTGGAATCCAAGTAATCTCTATTGGGTTGCGTAACACCCCGATAGAATAATTCTAGAAGCTCATGTCGAGTATATCCATGGTTAGGGCATTTTCTCATTAATGATTCAACCTCTCCCAAGCCTTTCCCACACTCTCCCTTCTAGTTGCTCGAAAGTGGCTATATCTCTTTTTCGCTCCATTATCGCTTCCAGGTGAAACGAATTTGAGCAAAGGCTCTTTTAACATCACCCAGATTATGAAGAGAGTGATGGGGTAAGGACTTAAACCATCGATTTGCTTCACCCTCAAAGCAAACGGGAAAAGTTTCAATTTAACAACTTCGTAGAACGCCAGGGGTAGTGACTGCTTCACAGATTTGCACAAAAGTAGACAAGAAGTCATGTGGGTCTTCTGCAGCGATGCCATGGAATGAACTATTTTGGACCATCCCCACAACTCCATTCTTAAGATCAAAATGCATTCCTCCCATCTCTGGAGGCGAATTGGTCTATGCCCTTCCAAGAAGTCTTGATCAAGATAAGGCGCATAGGGTCTTCTTTGCACACAATTTGCAGCAATTACTGGGTCAAGTTCTTTGTTGTGCATCATTCTAGGTTGTTGTTGCATCTGGCCGGGTTTATCCAGGCTTGTCAGCCGTTGTTGGTTCTGCAACATTTGCATCGAAATTTGGTTTAACTGAGCGGGTCTTGGTTATTATTCCTTGATTCTCCGGTTCGTCATCACTAGAACCGTGTTCGCTCATCTTGTCAGAACATTGAAATAATCTTCTTCTGACAATGTCTCGCACAGGTTCGGGATTAAAGATAAGATTTCCCTTCTTACTCCTGGTTTGCATAAACCAGAGAAACAGAACAGGAAGAAATCAACCTTAGGGTTGATGAGAGGGGAATGTAGAGAAGATTAGAGGGTTTAGAGATCTAGAAACAGAAACGAGAAAAGAAACCTACCTATGAAAAATTTAAAACAGAAAAGGCACTAAGACGGTAAAAAAAAAAAAACGTGTTGAAATCTTCTAGGGCCAAAATGGAGGGGAAAACAGTGGATTTTGACCTCGAAAACGCACTGAACGGCCTGCGTGCTAAAAGCGATCCCTTTTGACACAGAAAACTACACTATGAAGAATCCGACAACCGTTACCGACTCCCCGGCAACGGCGCCAAAAACTTGTTCGGTAAAAACTCGTTTTAAATTTATAATTACCGGAACACCCCAAGTATAAGGTTCGTAGTATAGGTGTTACCGGGTCGTCCTAAGGGAGTGGAATGTTTATCGGATCAAGGAACAATTATTCTATCGATTACGTCACGACTATTAACTAAACTAGGGTTTAAACTAATTATGAACAAAGAAAAAGCGGCGATGAAAAAGAACTTCGATGAATAGTAAATTTGCGTAAATTAACAATTAACAACTAGAATTTAAAACAACTAACTTAGCAATCAACGATTTATACTAATGATTCGATTTATCAAGTAATTAAAACAACGGCAAGGCAACGGAATCCACCGATCAACCAACCAACCCCAACTAGATTGCGCGCGCTAAAGATACAATTTTTAGTAATGATCAAATCACGAATTCGATTAAATCTCTTTAATCAATTCCTGGGTTTCGCTTTCTTTCCCAAGCAAAACTAAACTAGCATGCATAACACGATCATGAGATTGTTTCCAATACTCTACTCAACTAATCATGAACAATCTCTTGAATCACAATTAATTGCATCAATTGAAAGATCAAATCTTGAATCAATACTCTCATATAAATTCAATCAAAAAGATAGTTTCATCGATCTCTCGATTCAAATAAAACATAAAAAATATAACAATATCCAATTGATGAAAAATCATAAATCTAACTCACTAAAGATGTAGCTAAAAATCCTCTAGTTGGTGTGGTTGTTGATTGGTTTCCTCCGTTGTCCCACCGCAAGATGCTTAGCCTTCAATCATCTTCGAACTCCCAAGCAAGATTGAAAGAAAGAAACTCATATTTTTGTGTGATGTGGTGCTTTTTCTGTGTGTAAAATTCTGTGTTCGAATGGTGCTGCTTATATAGGAGTTTCGGCCGACATAAGGAAGGATCTAGAAAAACGCGTCGATTTTCAGCTTCGGGACTCGGTCAACCGAATTGAGACACTCGGTCGACCGAATAGCATGGCTCGGTCGACCGAGCCTACCTAATTACGCGTTTTCACACTGCTGCTTCGTATACCGTGTTCCCCAATTCACTCTTTCGATCTGATCTGATTTATCCTCTCTTCAATGCTCCGATTTTCTTCTTTATTTTGAAATCACTTGATTGAATGAGATTAATCTTCTCCATTAATGATATCCCCATGCATATCTTTTAGTTTTCTGCAAGATTGTTGTTACACCAAGTCATCGAATAATAATAATAATAATAAAAATGTGTAACACAAATAACATTTAAACTCAATATTCCTTCATAATTAAATTATAACCCCTCACTAACCATTATAGGAATTTAACGGTTAAAACACGCTTTTCTCATTTATTTCCCTTAAAAATAAGGTAAATTGTTTAGGGATTAAGCCCAAAAATATAGTAAAATATACCCTAAACAGTAGTCATTGCATTTGACTCTTCCGATGATTGGGGGTCACGGTGTGTTGCTAGACGCTATCCCGTGATTGTTAGGCATGAAGGGCATTTTCGTAATTTGCACTTTGTGTCTACGGCCAACATATTCGGAAGCCTATCGGGTCACACACATATGAACATCTAGCCGGATTAAAATGTGGTTATAGATGATAACCAAATTAGGAAAGAATTTATCTCATACTATAAAGGTTATAGTGGTAAATTAATATGGTGGTATTTATTTATTATGAATAAATATAATACAAGATATTAATTATGTTGATTAATTAAATATACATATATTAGATATGTATGTCGAAATTTATTGTATATTGATACACATGGATTTTTCAAATTAATTAATCATGATATTATATTATTTATTAATATTAGAGATTTGTGCATATATATTCGGTATATGCGTGTGGTGTATATTTCTGATATACATGAGTGCACATGCAATATACATATATGAATATAGATTTATATGTGTTATATATCTGTGATATATACACATGTGTAAATTGATTTATGGTAATATAATAAAGATAGTCAATATAAGATATTGACAATATCTTGGAAATATTCAATATAAGATATTGACAATATCCTAGATTTATTTAATATAAGATATTATAATAAATGAGATAAATCAATCAATTATATTTTCCTTATTTTAAATAAATCTAGGATATTATAATAAATGAGATAAATCAATCAATTATATTTTCCTTATTTTATTAGGAAAATGTTTTCTTCACCTCTACACTACTAGGGGCGCCCCAACCACTATAAATAAGAGGTGGGTGTCAAGCGCTTTTGTACATCACAATTGCAAGAGCTCATAGTTCTTGTGTAAAATAATGAGCATCCTATAGAGAGTTGGAGAGAAGGGAAAATGGCCGGTCTAGCAACCGGAGTTTTCCAATAGCAATCCATGATGGGATTCCGGCGGGCTGTTCGTGTGGACTAGCGGTAGAGGCCGAACACTTGGGTCAAAGCGTCGATCTTATAGATCAACCAAGGTAACCACTGTCTACTACTTATTTGTTTATTGCTTAAACGAAGTCGATCTTGGGTCGATAGGAAATAAATTTTTGAATTCTGCTGCGTTTCCGCGTAGATTTCCTAACAAAGATTCCATCAATGTCAATAATGACAGTTCAGCAAAATACACAACCAAGGACTTGTCATCAACAATCCATCAAGCAAAATACACAACCATGGACTTGTCAATCAAGGCAAAATATACAAAAACAAGGCCATAACATCACTAATCTAAGTCCATATGATTTGGCAGGTAATGTCTTTTGTCCTCGACAACCCATGAAGTGAGTCTATGAGAAAATTTCTCAACCCATTCTAACATCACTAATCTAAGTCCATATGGTTCGGAAGGTAATGGGTCTTGTCCTCGACAACCCATGAAGTGATTCTGTGAGAAAATTTCTCAACCCATTCACTTGCTTCTTTGTAGTAAACTTATACCAAACCCTAGGCACTCTAGGCATTGGACAAGTATCTTTCATAGTCAGATGAACGAAATGATTCCCATCGCACATACCCATCCATATATGATTAGAGGGCCAAACGGAAGGTTTTTTGAAACTTGGGAGAAAATTTTGAGATCCATGCATTTTAGACAATATGGTTAATGAAACACCATACACGTTGCACACTGCCCAACCAACGTATCTGTCAAAGTACTTGTCCGATCTGCACCATCCTACTTCATGATCAACTGACGAAATGCATGAATCATAAATAGCTGCATGCCCCCCAAATAATGATAAGTAATGTTCCTTGTTTGCAATCAATTCTTCTTTCAATGTTTTTATCACTGTAGCCCGTTCTTCATCATGAAGACCTAATGCATTTGCTATGACTCTATAACCACAATTTCCATCAACAGTAACATCATCAATCGCGGATATTTGATCATGAACTTGTTGTGGGATTTGTCCAATATACCATTGTAAGTCTCTTCCTTTTTTTCTTGGAATAAGAGCACGTGTATGGAGCTCGGACTCTTGGACATGGTTGTTTGTTTTTCTTAGAAAAAACACCTTTAGATAAAGAAAACCAATGCTGACGGATTCTGTTTCTCTCTGAGGGTAACTTTATGTTCAGCTTCAAATTTCGGGATTAATTCACCGATTTTTTCTTTGTAGTATTCGATTGAATCAAACTTCTTACCTACAAGGACCAAGAAACCAACTTTATGAGACGGTTTTTCACCTTCTGGATTACTCGTCGTCTTTGACTTAGAGTATATGGCCTTTGCACGCATAAGCTTCCTCTTGAAACTTTCTAGCTTTTCAAATATTTCGGTTGCCTATCAAACACAATAACATATAGATATATTGTATGTATATATGTGTATATATTTGTAGAAATAGAGAAAAGAGTGAAGAATTAAAGGAAAACTCTTTCAATAGATGAAAACAGTTTATCGGGTAGGATAAGAGTTGATTACACTTTATACAAAAGCCCCAAACGGCTATAAACATTAAACAGTCTGTTAACCAACGACTATTTAACACTAAAAATAGTTTATTGTTCATTAGCATTACTTAAAAGAAAACAACGGAAACTAGGGCTAAAACTAAGTTAATTAGCGCTTGATAAATACTAGATTAAGGTTAATGACCAACACAACAGCATCATTTCAACACTCCTCCTCAAGTTTGGTTGTAGATGTTGATGGACCCAAACTTAAGTAGAACAACCTTTGTAAGCACATTAGCAACTTGCTCTTGAGTCTTCACATGACAAGGGTTATGTCTCTATTGTCCACCTTTTCCCCTTAGGAAATGCCTGTCCACTCCAACATGTTTAGTCTTGTCATGGTGGGTAGGATTTTCTGCAATACTTAGGGCATAAGTATTGTCATATAAGATGTGAATAGATTCAAAATTCTTAAACCATAGTTCATTAAGCACCATTTTCACCCAGATCCCTTCACATACTCCAAGTGGCAGAGCTCTCAATTCTGATTTTGCGCTACTTCTTGAGACATGTTGTTTCTTGCATCTCTTTGTGAGGTTACCCCAGAGATAAGTGCAGTACCTTGTAGTTGACTTTCCATTAGTTGGATCCCCTGCATAATCAGCATCAGTGTATATTTTTACCCTCTTGATACATCCTTTTTGAATAAACGTCCTTGTCCAGGATTCTTATTTAGGTTTTAGCCACTTGCATGTGTCTTTCATTAGGTTGATGCATTAATTGGCTAATCAAACCTACAACAAAATAGATGTCAGATCTAGTGTGTGAAAGTTAAATAAGCCTTCCTACCAGCCTCTGATATCTCCCTTTGTCCATAAGTGCACTGTCAGTTTCATTCCCCAATTTAAGACCGGGTTGTACTGGAGTCTCTGTTGGTTTACAACCCAGCATCCCGGTCTTTTTTAAAAGGTCTAAAGTGTACTTTCTTTGGGATATGGAGATGCCAGAAGAATTTCTAGCAATCTCCATGCAAAGGAAGTACTTTAGATCCCATAAATCCTTTATTTCAAACTTAGAAGCGAGAACACTTTTATTGTTATTGATCTCATTATTATCATTTTCTGTTAAAATAATATTATCAACATAGACTACTAACACATTAGTATTTCCAAATTTGAACAAGGTGAACTAAGTATGATCTGAGTGGTATTGATTAAAGCCATTCCTTTTCATAAAAGTTGTGAACCTCCCAAACCATGTCATTGGGGCTTGTTTGTGTTGATAAAGGGATTTTTGGAGTTTGGAAATAGCACCCTTATCCCTTAAGTCTCCAAATCCAAGGGGGAGGTGGAAATAGACTTCTTCTTAGATTTCCTCATAGAGAAAAGCATTTTTTACATTAAGTTGGGTGCTGGACCAATCAAGGTTAACAACAATGCTCATGAGGATTCTAATGGTATTTAGCTTAGCCACATGGGCAAAGGTTTTATGGTAGACAATCCTACAGGATTAAGTGAAACCCTTGGCCACAAGCCTAGCTTTATACCACTTTAGAGTTCCATCAGCATTGTATTTAACAGTGAAAATCCACTTACACCCTACATGATGTTTGCCCTTTGGTAAGGTAGTGATACTCCATGTTTCACTCTTCATAAGGCATCCATTTGTTCCTTAGGGGCAGCCCTCCATTCTGGAGTTTTCATTGCATCATGAACATTCTTTGGAATGCTTATGTTATCCAGACTTCAAGTAAACCCATGGAACTGGGGAGAGAGCTGATCATAGGACATAAAATTGTACAAAAGGTGAGCAATACACTTGCTCGAACCTTTTCTTTGTGCTATAGGCCTCTCATCGGATCCAATATGATCAGAATTTCCCCAAAACTATCAATTTTTGAAGTTCCTTCAGAGTTAGCACCACTGTCAGTTTGGGCTTCATGAGATGATTTATTTTCATAACTAGGATCAATGTCAAAGATCTCAGGATTTTGGTGTGTAGCTTTTCTCTTTCTGGTGTACACAATGATATTGGGTTCACTGGTGAGACTTGAAGGACCAGGATTATTTTGGTCCCTATCCCCTGCTTTATTGAAAATAGGTTCACTCTCTTGAATACTAGGTTTGGATTTTTATTATCACTATCTCCAGAAACAATTATGTTCTAAGAGTTGTGATAATCATCAAACCCCTCCCCCTGAATCAAAGAGTTGTAGTATGGCATAGAGTAGTGATGTAGGGGCATCCCTATTGTAGTTTTGAACATTAGGACCCTTGAGGGCACCCTGTTAATCAAATAAGTAGCTGTAAGAACAGCTTCTCCCCATAAGTATTTAGGGACATGCATAGTGAACATTATGCTTCTTGCAACATCAATGAGATGCCTATTTTTCCTTTCTGCCACCCCATTTTGATGGACAATCTCTTGTTCAGAGAGGAAATTAGTGAGAGATTTTTTGAAGTATTCTGTGCCATTGTCAGTTTTCAGTATCTGAATCTTAGTTTCAAACTGATTTCTAACCATGGCATAAAAGTCCTTGAAGATTCTTCCCACTTCAGACTTCTCTTTTAAGAGAAAAAGCCAAGTGACTCTACAGTGGTTATTTATGAAGCTTACAAACCATCTTTTTCCAGATGTAGTAGCCTTCTTTGATGGACTCCAGATGTCACTTTGAATCAACAATAAGAGTTTAGATTGAGTATAACCTCCACTAGGAAAAAATTATCTGGTATTTTAGCAAGTTGGCACACTTCACAATGAAGATCAGAAACATTCTTTCCATTAAATAGATCAGGATACAAGTTTTTCATATAATAAAAATTAGGATGGCCTAGTCTATAGAGTAATATCATAATCTGATTACAAGTAGAAACAAAGTTGTTATAACTAGCTAGGACCTTAGGGATTTCCTCAAATAACTTGTCAGTGTAGGGGGTCTTGAAAATAAGTAGTCCAATGTTGGACCTATTTCTATGTTTTGATGATGAGTGCCAGACTAGCTGTTATAGTGCAAATGCAAAAAGATATCTAGATCAAATGTATAGGTTTATTAGAGTTTGATTTATGAATAGGTTTGATCAAACAAGCCTTTGTAAAGGGTCAGCGATTCATATCGCCAGATGATCCATATCGATGGGGTAGCTAGGTCGATGAGACTAGTCCGAAACTCTCTTGAAGACCAAGAAGGCGAGGACTCAAACTCGATTCTGAAAGGCTAAGGTATCAAACTTAGTAATTTTAGTCAAGGATATGGAATCAGAATTTAGGCAAGTCTGTGATGACCTAAACCGATTACATATACCTTGTGAAGAAGGTCTAAGTTCCATAAGTTGGATGATGTTTGGAACTTGGTTATAATTAAAAAGGTGTAATCTAACTTGACAAATAAAGTTAGATAAAAGAAGTCAGCTGCATTGTATTTTATACACAAGAAAATTTGCGATTCGATGATCGATAGGTATCTCGATGAGATCGATGAACTCACGATAATATACCTCGGTTAATTCAAGATTATATTGGAAGATTACATGGATAAGGACAGCCAACTACCTCTGACTTATCAAACAAATCAAAGGCTGAGATTAAAAGAACGTTGGGATGACTCAGATTTTTATCCAATGGTTATAAGTCAAAGGGTGGATAGACTGCACTGTCAAAAAGGAATTCTGACAGTGTCAGTCCTATGAATAGTGACAGAAAGTAAATCAGATTCGACAAAAACAAGCAACGGTTACGTTTGAATTTCAAATACAAGTCACATGCATTCTTACCTATAAATAGAGGACTTTCAACTCAGAAACAGATGATGAAAATTGATAAACTTTGAAGAGATATTTTACTGAGCTGAAATAAAAACACCTCTCTTGAACCCTCATCGAACTTAAAGCTACTAATCCAGAGAAATTCTTCAAGTGTTTTCCGCATTCGAGCTATATCAAGCATACACACTTGAAGACTGCAAGCTGCTGATTATATCATCCTAATCAAGCTGCTGCAACTGAATCATTTATTTGATTCAATCTTTATTTTATAAAGAACCTGCTGAAGACAGTGAAGCACAGTTGTGTGAAAGACTGTTGTTTGTGGTGGAGCTGGTGAAGAGGCAATCCTACCCTTCAAGGACCAGTGGAAGACTCAGGAGCTGCAATCCTAGCTGTTCCCAGTTTTCAGTTTGTGAAACCATAGTTATTGGTGAAGGACAAGCTACTTAGGAATCTTTGTAACTGCTATATCAAAGATCTCTAGTGGATTACCTCCAACATCACAGGAGAAGAGTGGACTGACAGGATTACACCACCTGGAACCACTATAAAATCTGCCTACTTACTTTCAGCATTTACATTCTGCAGTTAGTTTATTTTACACATCAACCTACTGAATCTAGCAACTGAAATCACACACTTACACTACTGAGTATCTAATACTTAGTATCATATTTAACAACAAGTATTAAGGCTTAATTTTAATATTTTTCCACTGCACAAATTCAGCAAACTCAATCATCCGATGAGACTCATTTTATCGCCAGGCTCTTTGAGGTATCAACAGACCTCTTCAAGTATCGTGATCTTTGAAGTTGAAGAATTTGTTAACTCCCAAGTTTTAAGTGTTAAGTTTTTTCACCCCCCTCTAAACTTAACCAAAGCCTTTTCAAGGGACCAACAATTGGTATCAGAGCAGTGCTTCTGTTCTGAAGAAATCCTACTTGTTGTGCTTGTGAAAATTCTTTGAAACTTTCTTTCAAGTTACTGATTTTCAAAGACTTGCATCATGGATAACACCCAGTATGCTAGAACTATGCTGATGTGTTCTCTTGATAGATTTGATGAGTATAAACGTCGAATGCAGGTTTACCTTGCTGCAACTCATGATGAGATGATGGATGTACTAACTGATGGACCACTGGAGATTACCAAGGCAATAACAGTGGGTGATACAACTGATTACATTCCTAAACCAAAAAGAGAATGGAATGCAGAAGACAAAAAAGAGCAAACCTCAACAATATTGCTATTGACATCATTTATAGAACCTTGGATAGAAATATGTACATGAAGGTTAAAGATTGCAAAACTGCAAAGGAACTTTGGGACAAGATACAGTTGATCTGTGAAGGCACTGATGCAATAAAGAAGAATAAAATCAGTGTGGTCAAAAAGAGGTTTCAAAATTTCAAGATGCTACCAAATGAAACCTTTGAGCAAATGGAATCAAGATTTGATGCAATCCTGGATGAACTTACCCTACTGAGTGTAAGTTATTCAAAAGAAGAAATAAACACCAAAATCTTGGAGGCTCTACCTGTAAAATATGTTTGGAAAATGAAGGTGATTGCAATAGAAGAAATGAGAAAGTTGCATGAAGAAGACACCTTCAAGTTGTTTTCAGATCTCAAGGCCTATGAATTTAGCAAAAAGCTTGTACCTGAGGTCTCATCAATCCTGGATGAACTTACCCTACTGCATTGGCTGCTTCACATCAAGAAGAAACATCTGGAGGACAAGATGATCTGCTGGATGAGATGCAGGAACAGATTGCCCTCCTGAGCAAGAAAATCAGGATGATGAAGACAGGAAAGGCCCCTGCAAGAAACTTCACAAAAAGGCCTATTGAAAGAAAGAAAGAAGAATCAAAGAAAGATAATGACTATCTGTGCTTTCATTGCAAGAAACCAGGACACTTCAAACTGATCGTCCCGAAGTTAAAACAAAGTAAGGAACCTGATTATCTTTGCTTCAACTGCAAGAAGCCTGGACACTTTAGACCTGATTGTCCAGACCTACTGAAGACCAAAAGTCAACAAAGAAGACATGGAAAGAAGGCTATGGTTCCTGAAGATGAATCAGGGTATGAAGTGGAATCTGAAAAAGGAAATGAATCAGATGACACAGCACTGGTTGCTGATATGGAAGATTATGCTTTGATGGCCAATATGGATGAAACTGAGGAGGTATACAATACTTTATCCATTAATACTCCTGCTGGAAGTGATTGTGAATTAACTTGTGGTTCAAATCCTAGAAATTTTGACAATAATGAGACTTTGGATGTCATCCTTAATCAACTGAGGATAATACAATCTGGTTATGAGATTGTGATGGCTGAAAAATAAGCTCTTGAATTAGAAGTTGGAAGATTGAAAGCTGAATTAAGAGTTCTCAAAGGTAAGGAAAAAGATGTTGGACAGAATCAGTGTAAGCCTGCTGATCATCCAACAGCCCCTGAATCTGCTGAACCATCTTGCTCCACTACTGCATACAAGTCTGCAAAGCCTTATGGTGATAAAATAGGGCTTGGATTTGGAACTCAACAATCCAAAAAGAGTGGATCCAGTAAGGTTACTCAACCTAGCACCAGAATTGGTCCTAAGTTTGTACCAGAGCAAGATCCAACTCCATGTAAGGTTGCTGAGGCAGTGAAACCTACTGAGAATACTTCAAGGAAGCAAAATCAGAAGTCAAAGAAGTCAACAGCTCCTAATAAAAAGAACAAATCTAAAAATAGGACTGCTGGACCTTCTAGACCTACTGATAGCAGACCTGCTACCAAGTCTGCTGGACCACAAAAAGGTAAAGGTCAGAAATATTCCAAAGATAAGAATCCCAAATCTAAAAATGTTAATCATTCAAGGGATACTTGTCTCAGGGGGAAAGGTAGATTGTTCCCTACTGATGATAATTGGAATATTCTGTATTTTTGATAGAAAAACAACCAAAGATAACCATGTTTGCTAGGGTAAAACCTAAGCAATGGAATCAACAAAGGACTCAAAGAGAGGACTTATAAAATGCCTCAAAGAGGACCTCATCGACTCCATACTACTGAGTACATGCTCTACAGACAAAACAAACAAATGGTTATACTAATGCTTCTAACACCAAAAGTCACTTCAAACAGCATTATAAACCAAAAGGCCAGAAAACATATGTGAATCCTACACAACCTATTGGTAGAATTTATGGATGTGTGAAATACATGTATGAACCAAAGTATGACACTTTTAGGAGAAGACCTTATGGAAACTTACCAAAAGTCATGCTTACTACTGACCACTATGGACCCAAACAGGTTTGGGTATCTGAAATGTATTAACTTTGTTTTGAAGGGTGTCTGGTACTTTGACAGTGGATGTTCCAGACATATGACAAAGAATAAGCACTGTCTATTGAACTTTATGGCAAAAGATGGTCCAAGGGTGATTTTTGGCAATAAGAATACTTCTGGACACACAAGAGGATATGGCACACTTGTGAGAAATGGACTTACAATCAAGAATGTTGCATATGTGGAAGGACTGGACTACAACTTGCTTGAGCAAATCGGACAATTTGCAGACATGGGATAGAAGGTCACTTTTGACAAAAACAAGCTGTATTGTCATCGATGAAAGAGGTGATCAATTTGTACTTGCTGGTAGAAGACAACAAAACATGTATGTTGTGGATTGGTCTACTGCAGTTCCAGAAACCTGCCTGATTGTACATACCAAGTCTGAACTCAATTGGTTATGGTACAAGAAGTTGAATCATTTAAACTTTGATGATATCAATCGGTTGGTGAAGAAGAAGTCGGTGATTGGTTTACTCGAGATCACATTCAAAAGGATGCTATATGTGATGCATGTCAGCAGGGTAAACAGATAAAGTCAAGCTTCAAGTCAAAAACTAAACAATCAAGTAATAGAGTGTTGGAGCTTATGCATATGGATCTTTTTGGACCAATAACTCCAACAAGTGTAAGTGGAAAGAAATACACCTTAGTGGTTGTGGATGATTATTCAAGGTACACTTGGGTGATATTTGTGAACAAGAAAAGTGAAACACTCAAAAGCATGCCTAATCTTTTAAAGAGATTACAAAATGAGAAAAGTTTAACAGTAATAAAAATAAGATCAGATCAGGGTACTGAATTTCTCAACAAAGTTATAAGAGAATACTGTGAACAGAATGGTGTACTGCATCAACTTGCTGCTGCTGGTACACCTCAGCAAAATGGGGTTGCTAAAAGAAGAAACAGGACTTTAAAGGAAGCAGGAAGGACAATGATATGTGAAGCATTGCTACCTGAAAGATATTGGGCTGAAGCAGTTAATACAGCATGCTATACACAAAACAGAACATCAGTGAACAAGAAGCTGCTAAAGTCACCTTATGAGATTTGGAATGGAAGGAAACCAAACATATCCTATTTCCATCCATTTGGAAGCAAGTGTTTTATCCTAAATCACAAGGTTCATCTAAAAACATTCCAACCAAAGTCAGATGAAGGGATTTTCTTGGGATATTCTTCATCGAAGAAGGCATTCGAGGTCTTGAACAAGAGGTCATCAAACATGAAGAAACAATCCATGTTGTGTTTGATGAACCTAACTTCACTGGTATGGAAGATGAAGATTGTGAACCTGTTGAGAATCAACAAGTCACTGATCCAGATTGTGTTGAAGTTTTGGAAAGATTCAATGATTTAAAAGTTTACGATCTCGCCTCAAATTGAACACCTGCCGTAACATTATTGATGCAACAATCGAAGCAATTCAAGGATCTCTTTGAACCACCTGTTGTTGAAGAAGCTACAATGAGACCTACTTGAAGATGAGGTTCCCGATAATCAAACTAACCGTAATCCACAATGGTTAAGGAATCACCTGTTTGAACAAGTTATTGGCGAGTGTATAAACAAGGTGTAAGGACTAGAAGACAACTGGAAGCTATGTTTACTTGTTTTCTATCTCAAATGGAACCAAAAGTTGTTGAAGAATCTATTTTAGATCCAGATTGGATAATAGCTATGCAATAAGAATTGAATGAATATGAATGAAATCAAGTTTGGACACTAGTTGAAAGGCCAAGTCATGCAAATATCATTGGTACTAAATGGGTATACAGAAATAAACTTGATGAATTTGGTACCATTGTGAGGAATAAGGCCAGACTAGTTGCAAAAGGCTATTCTCAAGCAGAAGGAATAGATTTTGATGAAACTTATGCACCTATTGCAAGATTGGAAGCTATCAGATTATTCTTGGCACATGCTGCATATAAGAACTTCAAAGTATATCAAATGGATGTCAAAAGTGCATTTCTGAATGGTATTCTAGAGGAGGAAGTGTATGTACAGCAACCTCCTGGATTTGAAGTTAAAGATCAAGAAGATAAAGTGTATAGACTCAACAAAGCACTTTATGGATTGAAACAAGCACCAAGAGCATGGTATTAGACTCTATCTCAATTCTTGGTGGACAATGGTTTTACAAAAGGCACCATTGACAAGACACTTTTCAGAATCAGTGAAGGGAACAAAGACCTCTTGGTATGCAGATTTATGTGGATGACATAATATTTGGTTCTGAAAATGATTTACTTTGTGAAAAGTTTGCAAATCTAATGAAGTGTAAATTCCAAATGAGTATGATAGGAGAATTGAACTACTTCTTAGGATTGCAAGTCAAACAGTTGAAAGATGGAATCTTCATTCATCAAACCAAGTATACCAAGGAGTTGCTGAAGAAGTTTGGTATGGAAAACAGCACCAAGATATCAACTCCAATGAGTACAAACATCAGACTGGATGAAGATAAAGAATGCAAAGATGTTGATGAGACTTTATACAGAAGGATGATAGGCAATCTGCTGTACCTTACTGCCAGCAGACCTGATATATCCTTTGTTGTAGGTGTTTGTGCAAGATTTCAATATAAACCTAAAGAAAGTCATTTAGGTTCAGTCAAGAGAGTTCTCAAGTACCTAAAGGAGACTTTGGGAGTAGGGATATGGTATTCCAAGGATGGAATCTTCAAAGTTATATCCTACTCAGATTCTGATTATGCTGGATGCAAAATTGATAGAAAAAGCACTATAGGAACTTGTCAGTTAATGGGAAGTAGACTGGTCTCCTGGTTCAGCAAGAAACAGAATTCAATATCAACTTCCACTTCTTGAAAATTTGAATATATAGTCTTTGGAAGTTGTTGTGCACAAGTAATATGGCTAAGACAACAATTAAGGGATTATGGAATTGAAGAAAAAGAAATTCCAATTATGTGTGACAACACAAGTGCAATTGCAATCACAAAAAATAATGTTTTGCACTCAAGAACCAAGCACATTGATGTGAGACATCATTTTATAAGAGATCATGTTGAGAAGAAAGATGTCGTGGTTCTATATATCCCTACTGAAAATCAACTTGCTGATATTTTCACTAAACCACTTGATAGTGAAAGATTTGCCAAATTAAGGACTGAACTTGGAATTATAAAAGTTGACTGATATTCAGCAATGTACTGGAATTCACCAAGGGGATTAGTCTTTGCTATGTTGGGTGAGCTCACCTAGCAGATTAGTCATTGGTATCAACAATTCCATGTACTTATGTTTGGACAATTGAGCAAATGAGGTTGCTAAGGGGATTGGTCTTTGTCATGTTGGGTGAGCTCACTTGACAGATCAGTCATTGGTATTAATGTTCATCTTGTATTATCAATTGAACAAAACAAGCAGAAATCAAGGATCAGCAGAGTCACTTTGTCGTCAGAGTCATTGAAGCACCTTTATCGCCAGATCTTTGAGCCAACCTCTTGCCGAGGACAACCTGCTTGAATGGAACGTTATTCAGTCAAACTTTACTAAAGTCAAAAAGCAGTTTGGCGGGATATTTATCCTATCCTTTATTACCATAGTTAACACGATCCAACGGTTACAAACGTTATGGAGGAGTTATGGGCCACGTGTCAAGACAACATTTACTCAGATTAATCATGGTTAACATCAATGTAAGTGCACTGACAGTTACAACTACTCACTGTCCATATATACAGACCCACACTCAGCAGATTCTCACTACTTGCAAAATCTACTTTATCACTACAAATTTCACACTGTGTGAACACAGATTTACAATCTATCTTCTTCATCTCATTCTTCTCATAACAATGGCGGAAAAGATTGATGTCCAGATTGAATCAAGCCAAAGTGTTAGAGGCTTTGTTGTTGATGCAAACAAAACATAATTGGCCATCAATATTGGTAGAAGAATAAGGAGGTTTGCAGGATTGGAAAATATACTCAATATAAGATTGGAAACAATTTCATACACAAACGTTATTGATTTCTGGAAAAACATGGTTGTGGAAGAAGGAAGTGAAGCATTCAAGACAACTGTGAATGCTAAGGAGATTGAAGTTTCCCCTAGTCTACTGAGGGAAGTTTTTGGATTTGAAGAAGTGGTAGATGCACCAGTAAATCCTGAAGCAATGGGATTATCCAAGATGGATTTTGTTGACAAAATCAAAACAAATGCTGCCACCAAATCCATTCCAGACATATTGGGAATGAGTACAGTCTGCTAAGCAAACTCATTGCAAAGAACATACTTGGACTGGTTGGAAATATGGACACTTTATCAGGACCCAAGATAGAGCTGATGATGATCATTTGCAGAAGCATGAAGTTTGATTGGGCTGGTTACTTCATTCATTACATGAAGAAGGTAGCCAAGGAAGAAAAAGATGGAAAAAGGAAATCCAAGGCCTTGCCCTTAGGATTAATGGTTCAGACCCTGCTGAATCACTTGAAGGTTCCTGATATTGAACCTGAGAAGATTAATCAGTCTAGATACAAGAAGGAAATTGATTATGCTATTCCTGGTCTAGATGATGATGAAGATGTTGCTGACCCTGCTACTGATGATGATAGTGATGGAGATAATGGTGATGCTGGTGGTGAGCAGGTCAAGCAAACTAAGAAGAAATCTACTAAACCTGCTGCACCAAAGAAGACCACTGAGAAAAGAAAGGCTGTAGATACAAGGAAGATCACTGAGATCTTAAAGCCTAAGAAGACAAGGAAGCAAACAGCAGAGACTGCTGAGTCTGCTGAGGGTCCAGCTAAATTTGAAGGTACTGACCCTGCTGTTGCTGCAAGAAGAACTGATGTTCAGATTTTAAAGGAACAACAGATGGAAGCCAGTAGAAAGAGGAAGTCTACTGTGGTTGAAAAAGATGATTAACCACTTTCCAAGAGAAGAAAATAAATAATCCACAAAAAGAAACATGGAAAGGGGAAAGAATTGAAAAACTTGGAGGCACAAAGAGTCCAAGAAGAAGCATCAGTAGAAGAGGAAGAAGAGGCTATTGAGGCTGAGCCCTTAACTATCATCAAGCCTGTGGAAATTACTGACTCCTCACCAGAAGAGGTTGTTAAGTCTCATCAAGCCGCACACGAGTTGTTGTTGAGCAATCTGTTGGAGATATACTGAGTGAGTCTCATCGACCCTGAGCCTGCTTTAGTATCTACTGAAGACCCACAGCAAACCACTGAACCTGAACCTGCTGTGGTTGTTGAAGAATTGGTTGAAGACCACAAGTGTTGCAAGAACTCGGGGGAAGAGCAGTCTGCTGCTAACCCTACTGATGAGCATGTAAGTCAGGGGGAACCAAGTGTTGTACAGATGGAAGTAGTAGGTACAAATATACCACCTCAAAGAACCTCACTGACTTTGAAGCATCTGTTGAAGAAACAATGAATTTACTTGTGGGAGCTTTTGGAGGTCGACAAGCTCATGAACACCCCTTACTAGAAAGCCATCTATGCCATATGAGAAGGCATCTAAGAAGGACAAAGTAGATCCTAACTTCAAAAAGGTGTAAAACTACTTTCAGTGGAAGTTTGGATTCTACAAGAAACAGAAACCAGCTGCTGATCCAATGAGTGGATTTGAAGAATAGGCATTTGAGCAGCTGGGTGTGGACAGCCTGTTGGATTTGTTAGACATTAGCATGCTGCAATCCAGGCTGATGGATCTTTTGCATGAAGGAAAGAAAAGTGGAGGAATTATTTTCAGAGATCCAAAGTACGCACCAGACAGTGACTCATCAGATTCTGATGATGATTCCCCCATGTTTCCTGGGGAGATGAGTGGAGTGGCTAGAGAAACAACAATTGAAGCTACTGGTCAAGGAGCCATTGATGGCATAGAAGCTGAACCCACTGAGACTGATAAGTCTGCTGAGGGCCAGCAGACTGGAGGGATGGATGAGGATCTGCAGGATCTCACCATGGATGATCTGGAAGCATTAATCAATGAAGGAGTTAATTTAAGTGCTGGTAGGCTAGCTGATGAATCTTTTACATTCCATGTTGTAGAGCCTACTGCACAAACTGAAGCTGAACAAAGTGAGGATTTGAAAGAAGAGAAGGTTACTGATTATAGTGAACCTAGTGCCAGCTCAGAAGAATCTATTGAATATCAAGATGGATTTGACTTTGAGGGCATTCTTACTAAAACTGCCATTATCCTGAACAAGATTGGTCATGCTGAAGGATTATAAGTGGTTAATGAGGCTATAATCAATCCACAAAGAGTTGAAGATGAGGTACAGGTTGCTGGGCTACAAACAACACCTGCACAAAGGTTGGAACAGGAGGTACAGGCTGCTGATTTACAAACAGCACCTGGACAAAGGTTGGAACCAGTTTTGGGTTTGGAGGAAACCCCTGTTGTTGAAGAGGCTGCGGTAGTGAAGCTTGCTGGAGTCGAGACCACTAAAGGGAAAGATGGTCAGCAGACTGCTGTTAATATGGATGAGCAGCTGCTGGACTATGACTTTAGTGATGAGGAGTTCCAAATGCCTGAAGAAGAAAATGTTTATGTTGATCCCCCACAGGCATTTGTATCTATTTTTGAAGAGCCAGCCATTGATCCTATATTAGAAGAATATCAAGGACCTAATCCTGTTGGATTAGATAGGAGTTGGGCAATGGTTGTGAGCAATCAGAGGCCACAATACAATGTTGAGGAGCCTGCTGATGAAGCTACTGGTGGAAGAATGACTGGTGAGATACCAGTAGAAGTTTTGAATGAGTTAAGGACTGTGAGGCATGATATGCAACAGTTAAGAACTCAACTGGATAGACAAGAAGAGAGATTTGAAGAACTGATGAAACTGGTGAATGAAAACAGAAAATCTACTGATACAGTTGCTTCAAACTTCACATCTACTCAAAATGATGTGAATAACTTGATACTAGATGTGAGGGGAATCAAGGTAGGAAACACAGCAAAAGAGAAGTTTCTGAAAGACCAATTTATATCCATTCATCAGAAACTTGACAAGCTTGTCAAACACCTAAGCCTCTTTGAAAGGTCTTGGAACATCTCAACTCTTTGGATTGGATCCTAAAGTTACTTGAGAGGATCAATCTCTGGAACAAACTTTGCAATCCAGGATTACCAGAGTTGACACAAGAACGAGATTATGGAAGGGCAACTGAATAATCTGGTTATCTCACAGGAGAGTGTTCATGGCCTAATGTCCCGGTTTGTTGATGATGTCACTAAGGGGGAAGAGGGCCAAACAGCAACAGCAAAAGAGGCTGCAAGACTTTTTGCACAAAAGAGATGGATAGATGAAACCAATGCCTTCAGCAACTTTGCACTGGCCGAGTCTAGCTTATCGATGATCTCTTAGGCAGCAAGACAAGAAAGAGTACTACAACAGGAGGAAACCTTATCAAGACAAGGGGTTTCATGAAGGACTCAACTCTTTCTTGGGATTGAAATTTTGGGAGGCAAGGATTAGAGCCTTAAGGGCAACCAACAGAGGTTGCAGAAGTGGAAGAGGTGGAAGAAGTGGCAGAGGTGATAGGAACTTGCCTATCACAAAAGCAAAGGATTCACTTGAAGAGTTCAAGGAACTGTATATGAAATTTGAATTCAAAGTGAATCAGATAAACCTTCTCCTGCCTGAAGCATGGAATTGGTGGAAAGAAGTCAATCCCTACATTGATTTTACACTTATTGAAAATGAATGGATGAGGGATATGATAGCAGAAATGGCCATCAAGAACAAGTGGAGAAGGCCAGACAAGAAAGAGAAAGAAGACAGTAGATCAGTATACTTTAACTGCATTATGTTTTTGCTGAATCTAGACTGTAATATCTTTGAACAAATGATTATAATGAAAGATGACTATATTTGTTCTGTTCTTGTTTTTATCTTTTTGCTTTGCTGTTAGGTGAGGGTAGTGGCATCATCACCAAAAAGGGGGAAATTGTTGGACCTATTTCTTTGTTTTGATGATGAGTGCCGGACTAGCTGTTATAGTGCAAAGACAAAAAGATATCTAGATCAAATGTATAGGTTTATTAGAGTTTGATTTATGAAAAGGTTTGATCAAACAAGCACTGTAAAGGGCTGCTGATTCATATCAGCAAACTAATCCATATCAGTACGGTAGATAGGTCAGTAGACTAGTCCGGAACCTCTTTGAAAGACGAAAGGCGAGGGCTCAAACTCGATTCTGAAGGATAAGGGATCAAACTTAGTAATTTTAGTCAAGGATATGGAATCAGAATTTAGGCAAGTCTGTGATGACCTAAACTGATTACATATACCTTGTGAAGAAGGTCTAAGTTCCATAAGTTGGATGATGTTTGGAACTTGGTTATAATTAAAAAGGTGTAATCTAACTTCACAAATAAAAGTTAGATAAAAGAAGTCAGCTGCATTGTATTTTATACACAGCAAATTGCGATTCGGCCAGATCGATAGGTATCTCAAATAGATGATAAACTGCGATAATATACCTCGGTTAATTCAAGATTATATTGGAAGATTACATGGATAAGGACAACCAACTACCTCTGATTTATCAAACAAATCAAAGGCTGAGATTAAAAGAACGTTGGGATGACTCAGATTTTTATCCAATGGTTATAAGTCAAAGGTGTGATGATCAGATCACAAAAGGAATTCTAACGATGTCACCCTATGAATAGTGACAGAAAGCAAATCAGATGGGACAAAAACAAGGAACGGTTACATTTGAATTTCAAATACAAGTCACATGCATTCTTACCTATAAATAGAGGACTTTCAACTCAGAAACAGATGATGAAAATTGATAAACTTTGAAGAGATATTTTACTGAGCTGAAAAACACCCTACTGAACCTACTGAACTTAAAGCTACTGATCCAGAGAAATTCTTCAAGTGTTTTCTGCATTCAAGCAATATCAAGCATACACACTTGAAGACTGCAAGCTGCTAATTATATCATCCTAATCAAGCTGCTGCAACTGAATCATTTATTTGATTCAATCTTTATTTTATAAAGAACCTGCTGAAGACAGTGAAGCATAGTTGTGTGAAAGGCTGTTGTTTGTGGTGGAGCTGGTGAAGAGGCAATCCTACCCTTCAAGGACCAGTGGAAGACTCAGGAGCAGCAATCCTACCTGTTCCCAGTTTTAAGTTTGTGAAACCATAGTTATTGGTGAAGGACAAGCAACTTAGGAATCTTTGTAACTGCTATATCAAAGATCTCTAGTGGATTACCTCCAACATCACAGGAGAAGAGTGGACTGACAGGATTACACCATCTGGAACCACTATAAAATATGCCTACTATTTTCAGCATTTACATTCTGCACTTAGTTTATTTTACACATCAACCTACTGAATCTAGCAACTGAAATCACACACTTACACTACTGAGTATCTAATACTTAGTATCATATTTAACAACAAGTATTAGGGCTTAATTTTAATATTATTCCACTGCACAAATTCAGCAAACTCAATCACGATGAGACTCATCATTTATCGGCCAGAGTCTTGAGGTATCAAAGCAGACTCTTCAAGTATCGTTGAGATCGCTGAAGTTGCATTTGTTAACTCCAAAGTTTTAAGTGTTAAGTTTATTCACCCCCCCTCTAAACTTAACCAAAGCCTGTTCAAGGGACCAACATCCAACATGAGCTTTAGCACTGCCAATGTCCTTCTGATAGTGCAAATCCTGAAACTTGCACCTATTAAAATGAAACCAAGCAACACAATTTGAATCTTTTCAAGTTTACTAATGGACAATAGGTTACATTGTAAGTAAGGAACATAAAAAACTCTTTTTAGAGTAATTTGTTCATTAACGGGTACATCCCCTATATAAGAAACTAGAGAAGCTGTTCCATCAGCAATCTTTACGGTGTGAGGAAAATCACACTTGGTAATTTTAGCAAAGATATTTGGATTCCCAGTCATATAACTAGAAGCCCCATAGTCGACCAACCAGATATTCTTAACCACATGATTACCAGGGCAAGCATTAAAGAACACACTTGAATTAGCCATAAAGGTATTCCTTTGAGGAGCAGGAGTCTGAAGAGTTTGAGTGGAAAGAAGATTCTTTAGGACCTCAATTTGCTCTTTGTTAAACTCATTTCCAGACTTATGTCCCTCAAAGGTAGCAGTTTTTGCAGAACTTTCATGGTTCTTTGGTTTCCAATTGGGAGGTTTATTATGGAGTTTCCAGCAAGTCTCTTTGGTACGACCAGTCCTTTTACAGTGATCACAAGTAGGTCTGGTCATACCATTGGTGCCCTTTGATTATTGATTTTGACTGGACTGAGGGTTGGTCTTAGTAAATATAGCACTATTATCAAGAGTAGTAGGAGGGGTATGACTGTTCATCATGGGTTTCCTCCTACTTTCTTCATGTTTTATCTCAGCAAAGACACTCTAGATTGATGTAAGAGGTTTCTTGCATAGAATCCTCCCCCTCACATCATCAAGATTGTGATTAACCTGTTAAGGGTATTTTTATACGATTTATAACGATATATTTTACAATTATTTTCCCCATATTCATATTATTTTCATAGAAATCGAGCCTTATGTTGAAATATTGAGCAAATGAGTTTTAAAAGTGCCTAAGTGCAAATTAGGGCTAATTATGTGATTTTATTGGATAAATATCTTTATATATGAGATATTACATTTTGCACGATGTTATCATGAATGTAGGTACGTTTGCATGGCATTGAAGTAGTTTAAACGAGGTTGGGTGAAGCTTCAAGAAGATGGAAGGAAGAAGAATAATTTGAAGTTGAAGTGAAGAAGTTTGGACGAACGTCCAAGGACATGAACGAGCGTTCAACATGCAGAAACAGTGGACGGGCGTCCACCAAAGCAAACGTGCGTCCAAGAGGATTAAAAGGAAGGGATAAAAGTGGAATTATCCTTACTAGGGTTTTAGTTTTTTATTCCTTAAAAGAAAAGGATAATTATTAAGTCTTAAGTCGGTTTAAACAGCATCTATATAAGCACGCATGCAGAACGATGAGCATAATAACCCTAGAGACCAGAAGCAGCCACAGAATCAAGGAGCCGGACGCTCGGTCGACCGAGTGCTCCTGCTCGGTCGACCGAGCCACTTTTATTTTTTTTATTTTGTTTTTCGTCTGTTTCTGCAACTGAGGATGAGCTAAGCCGTCCTGAACGAGCATGTGAAACCTGTTTCAGCAACGAACTCAATTTCTAGTCTTGGATGTTTTGTAAGTTTAAATTAAAGTTGCTTTCTTTTCTATGTTTATTTGTTATCTTGCAATTTCAATCGAGAGATGTCTTTGCATGTTGATGTTTGCCGTATGACGAGAGTCGGTGTAAACTTGATCACCATAGAAAAGATTAGAGCTTTAACCTTTTTAATGAGAGTTGTTAGGTTAGGAGTCTAGGTTCATCATGAATCACAACTTTAGTTAATTCGTTACAAAGTTATCTTAGAAAGAGATTGAGGGATATTATCATCACCGAAAAGATGAGATTTTGTATCGTTTATTTTATCAAGTTGTACTTGTTCTACCTTCATGTTTTATGTCATGCGAGTTAATAGAACTTAGAAATACGAGAGTTAATAAGTTCATTAGATTACCGTGAAGGAGAGTAGCAATAATTATTCCAACAAACGAGAGTTGAGGGATAATGTTGTTAGATTAGGGTTTTTAAATCCGTATCTTTGCTTCATATAGATGTTAGTTAAACCGAGAGGTAACCTAATTAATTGCGTGATAAATCGAGAGAGGAAACGCGTCTTTAGATAAGATTTAAATCCAAGGTAACTTGTGAATAAATGTTTGTACTTCTTATCACTTTCGGTGAGGTGATGGTTGCGGGAATTGGTGGATCATTGCTTGTTCGTTTTAATTATTTTCGTTTGTTTTATTTTCGTTTTGGTTTTATTAGTTAAGTTCGCAACGATCTTTCCTGGCTTTGGACTGACAATCCTCTGTCCAGTTTATTTTTCCGTTCTAGTTTAGGTTTAGGTTTAGTTAATAAAGAGGAATTAATGAGGTTAGATTCAACATCCCAATTCCCTGAGGATCGATACCCGTACTTATCCAACTTTACTAGCAACTACCCGGTATTCGGCCGGTTAGGAGTTAGTTTTCATGTTAAGTATAGGTTTATAAATTTTCTTTTGTTTTTATGATGCAAAATCTCCCCAACAAAAGTGGCGCCGTTGCCGGGGAATAGGTGTCATGTTGAATCTGATTTTGTTATTTCTCGATTTTGTTACGTTTATTTTTCGTTTTAATAAAAGTAGCGTTTACCAAATCGAGAGTTTTTATTTTGCCGTGTTTCGATGACCATAAGGTTAAGAATGTGCAAAAGTTTTTACTCGATTTGTTTAAGCGTGAAGTATGTGTTTATGTGTTTTCGATCTAACCTCTTTGTGCTTTAATTGAAAGTGGTCTTGTGATCTGTGTTAATATGTGTTTTAAGTTTTTAGGGTTTGTCTGCGTTTTCCTGCTCTCTGCTATGTATTCGTTGTATGGACGAGCGTTCAAGTTAGTGAACGCCCGTCCAGTTCTTTAGCTACAGGTAAACGAGCGTTTGAAAGTATTGGACGCTCATCCGTTCAAATATTTTCGACTGCTTACAGTTTAAAGGACCAGACGAGCGTCTATGCTTTACGAATGCCCGTCATTTGTCTTGAACGCCGCCAAGATAGTCCAGTTTTTCTTGATCTCATTCCTAATGCTTTTATTTAGTATGGATTGCTTACATTCGAGCATCTGTGGCCTATTTATTTTTTTACATAGATGTCACGAATATGAATGTTATACCTTTCCATCTATGAATTCATGCTAAGTAAATGATCTTATTCCTTATACATGATTCATCTATGCAAGTTATAATTCTTCGCGGTTCTCGTATGCTATAACCGGTCTTCGTGTTAATTAGTAGCTAATGTCGGTTTCCGTATTCTAAATACATTGTGATGAATCTTGTGAGCTTTGAGACTTATGTGCTTCCTTGTTATTTTTATAACTCATTTGGGTAGTAATCGCCGGTTTCCGTTGCTACGATGGAAACCTTATGAGTTATATCTGTTTAGTATAGCTAACTGTTGGTTTTCCATAATGCTATCACCTTTGACGAGTCTTAAAGCGCGTCTACACTGCATGTAATGGACAGAACTATCGTTTATCGTAACCTGTCATTATTTGGTAGACGTTTATTATATACATGTCGTGTTGCTAATGAGTGGGCTAGTTTTCTTTCTTTTATTTTCTTTTATTTTTGCATATCATTTAGATGCATATCATTTAGTTGCATGTCATCTAGTTGCATTGTTTTTCTATTTTTCTTTTATTTTTCTTGGCGTAGTTAGCTGTCGCCGGTTTCGTAATACTACCTCGTTTTTATTTTAGTTTCTGCATAGGCCGTAGTCACTCTAGAGTTGTCAGGGGTCAACTTGCTTAGCTTTGAGCTTTGTCGAATTTATTTTTAATTTATTTTATTTTTAGGATTGCATATCATGTAGATTGCATTGTAGTATATTTTCATATAGTTGCACCTAGCCTACGACTTTGTAGTATTTCATGTATAGTATTCAATCTTTAGTTGAGCTTAAGTTGAAAAATCTCTATGATCCTTTTCTTCATGTGCTTTATATATGTAATCTTTTCTTTTTCCCCGAAGACTCTTTTTGCACTAATCAAGTCTGCAGGATACTTTCTATAGCTATTGTGCACTTTAAAGATGTATTCAGTTGTCCTGTGATGCTCCACAGTCTACTGAGCAGTGCAAGCAATCCTGGTTCTTGTTGGTTCCTCCAGAATTGCCAGCAACCAATCAGCTAAGTTCTCTAATTTATTATTTATGTATAACTTGAGGACAAGTTGCAATCTAAGTGTGGGGGAAGGGATAGATGATTTATGTGTCTACTTTCGTTTGCTCATATTTTTAGTATTTCTATGAAAATTGCTTAATTTTCAAATTTTTTGTTATATCCCGAGTAGACAAAGGCATATTTTTGCTTGAGTTTATATCATTTTTGCTATATTCTGTATATTTAGTAATTTTAGTTGTTTCACCCGACATTCTTTTTCACATGCCATAGTAAATGATGAGCTAAATGTTGAAAGCCTACCCCATTTTAGTTGGATATTTTTTATGATTATAGCATGTTTCTTTGCATATGTACAATTCTTGAAAAGTTTAGTAGTTTGTATTCTAGGATTAAAGTATGACATACTGTGAATATCTGTAAGTTTGAATGTGATAAGTGAAATGTGATTAAGTCTTTGCAATAGTAATAAATTGTTTACTTGAGGTGTTATGCTCATGGTGCATGCTACTAGAAAATAATCTTTTCCACTTGCCAAACCAAATCTCTATGTAAACATAATTGTAATTGTGTGTGTCGGAAGCTGGTTTATGATTTGGGTGAGGTAGGGTGTACCACGTATGTCCTATTCCACTATGATGACCAAAAGCTCACGACAGTCAGTTTATAGCTGCCTTATGATTCGAGTAAGGTAGGGGATTATCTTGAAATGTCCTATTCTGCTATGAGGGCAAAAGCTTATTCTGATGTGTGTGAAAAAAGTGAGAATATTGAAATATATTATTATGAATAAGTAAGGACTTAGTTATCGTTAATCTTATACCAGTATAAACTGAAGGATATGTTGTAGGGATTATCCTCTCGAGTCACATCGAAATGTTTTAGATATTCTCTACTATTTCTTTTTGGGATATGTATGTTTTGTAAAGTGCCTGTTATAATTTTTGAATATTTCTAACTTAGATGGGAAACCGGGCTAGTTTTGGTTTGAATAACTTTCAAATTGTGGAACTTAGTGGAAGTTTATTATGGCTATGCATACACACTTGGGTGAACCTCTAAACTATTTAATATGCTTTATATTTGCTAAGATGTTTATATGTCTCGAGTCTTGGTTATGTTTTGTTTTGCTCGGGACGAGCAAAAAGCTAAGTGTGGGGGTGTTGTTAAGGGTATTTTTATACGATTTATAACGATATATTTTACAATTATTTTCCCCATATTCATATTATTTTCATAGAAACCGAGCTTTATATTAAAATATTGAGCAAATGAGTTTTAAAAGTGTCCAAGTGCAAATTAGGGCTAATTATGTGATTTTATTGGATAAATATCTTTATATATGAGATATTACATTTTGCACGATGTTATCATGAATGTAGGTACGTTTGCCTGGAATTGAAGGAGTTTAAACGAGGTTGGGTGAAGCTTCAAGAAGATGGAAGGAAGAAGAATAATTTGAAGTTGAAGTGAAGAAGTTTGGACGAACGTCCAAGGACATGAACGAGCGTTCAACATGCGAAACAGAAGGGCGGGCGTCCACCAAAGCAAACGTAAGTCCCAAGAGGATTAAAAGGAAGGGATAAAAGTGGAATTATCCTTACTAGTGTTTTAGTTTTTTATTCCTTAAAAGAAAAGGATAATTATTAAGTCTTAAGTCGGTTTAAACAAAGATCTATATAAGCACGCATGCGAACGATGAGCATAATATCCTAGAGAGACCGAAGCGGCCCGCGAGATCAAGGAGCGGACGCTGGGTCGACCGAGTGTGCTCTCGCTGGTCGACCGAGCCACTTTTATTTTTTTATTTTGTTTTTCGTCTGCTTTACGAATCGAGGATGAGCTAAGCCGTCTGAGCGAGCATGTGAAACTGTTTCAAAGAACGAACTCAATTTCTAGTCTTGGATGTTTTGTAAGTTTAAATTAAAGTTGCTTTCTTTTCTATGTTTATTTGTTATCTTGCAATTTCAATCGAGAGATGTCTTTGCATGTTGATGTTTGCCGTATGACGAGAGTCGGTGTAAACTTGATCACCATAGAAAAGATTAGAGCTTTAACCTTTTTAACGAGAGTTGTTAGGTTAGGAGTCTAGGTTCATCATGAATCACAACTTTAGTTAATTCGTTACAAAGTTATCTTAGAAAGAGATTGAGGGATATTATCATCACCGGAAAAGATGAGATTTTGTATGCGTTTATTTTATCAAGTTGTACTTGTTCTACCTTCATGTTTTATCTTCACAGTTAATAGAACTTAGAAATACGAGAGTTAATAAGTTCATTAGATTACCGTGAAGGAGAGTAGCAATAATTATTCCAACAAACGAGAGTTGAGGGATAATGTTGTTAGATTAGGGTTTTTAAATCCGTATCTTTGCTTCATATAGATGTTAGTTAAACCGAGAGGTAACCTAATTAATTGCGTGATAAATCGAGAGAGGAAACGCATCTTTAGATAAGATTTAAATCCAAGGTAACTTGTGAATAAATGTTTGTACTTCTTATCACTTTCGGTGAGGTGATGGTTGCGGGAATTGGTGGATCATTGCTTGTTCGTTTTAATTATTTTCGTTTGTTTTATTTTCGTTTTGGTTTTATTAGTTAAGTTCGCAACGATCTTTCCTGGATTTGGACTGACAATCCTCTGTCCAGTTTATTTTTCCGTTCTAGTTTAGGTTTAGGTTTAGTTAATAAAGAGGAATTAATGAGGTTAGATTCAACATCCCAATTCCCTGAGGATCGATACCCGTACTTATCCAACTTTACTAACAACTACCCGGTATTCGGCCGGTTAGGAGTTAGTTTGCATGTTAAGTATAGGTTTATGAATTTTCTTTTGTTTGTATGATGCAAAATCTCCCCAACATAACCCCATGAGAAAATTAAAGATCATTCTTTGTTCTTTAAACGATTTATAAGTTTTGGCATCACCAACAGAATACCAAGTGATGTTCTCAAGCTATCTAATTGTTGCCATGACCTGGACAACATGTTATATAACATTGTGACACAGAGATCACCATGCTTCATATCTTGGATCTTAGCCTCAATCTTATAAGCTTTTGAGATATTTTCCTTTTTGGAATATAACTCAATATAAACATTCCAGATTTGCTCTACAGTATCCTAAAGAATGAAGTTTTCAGCATTATCAGGGGTGATAGACCCCAGGAGCATAGCCATAACCAGACTATTTTCAACCCTCCACTTCTTGTGGTTGGGTTGTCCAACCTCTGGTGCCTTGCTTTCTCCAGTAAGATACTTTTCCTTGCCCTTCCTAGTAATGAGAAGTCGTATGGATCTAGACCACTAGAGGAAGTTGTCACCATTGAGTTTATGAGTGGAATATGACATCAATGCGGGTTTAGTTGACCACAAACAAGGATTTAAGGATTCTTCCCTTGAGTTAAGCTCTAAAGAATGATCACTTATCATTTTGGAAGCAGACAGACACATGGTTTTCTAAGAAGTAGGCTCTGATACCATGTACAAATAGAGAAAAGAGAGAAGAATGAAAGGAAAAATATTTCAATATATGAAAACAGCTTATCGGGTAAGTTAAGAGTTGATTACATTTTATAGAAAAGCCCCCAACGGCTATAAACTTTAAAAAGGATGTTAACCAACGGCTAATGAATAGTTAAACAGTATACTGTTCATTAGCATTACTTAGAAGAAAACAGATGAAACTAGGGATAAAACTAAGGTAATTAGCACTAGATAAATACTAGATTAAGGTTAATAACCAACACAATGCCATCATTTCAATAGTATGTATGCATAAGAATCGATAAAGAGATGAATTGTCTTACCTTTTTGATATATGTGACAACCATGGATCGATAAAAGGTATCAGGGTAAATCGTATGGAAATATGAATCAACCTATTCCTTTGTAGTTTGACATTCAAGAAGTCGAGGTAGGTCTCAGACAATAATGGTGAAATGCTTGGCTTTCATGTCTGATGACTGATGAGGGTTGAACTGATCCTCGCCACATGTCATCTCCTAATTGATCAAACAATAAATGAAGACCGAGAAACTACAACATTAAGAGCCAGGAGCCTCACTTTATACCTAAGGGCAGACCTGAACCCCAGGTGAGAGGTCTTACCCGTTCTTCCAAACAGCACCACAGTAGGTCAGCTAGGTTGCTGAGGAGCTTGGGTCTACATAGTACGGGCCGAGCCGGTCTAGAGAGGGTCGACGCAGGTCGGCCAGAGCCTCACTTATCTGATATAGCCCACGTGCTTGTAATAAATAATTATGGGAAGATCCTCATGATCCTTCTCTCATTAGGATTCTGATCCTATTATTCAAATATAACCGTATTTATCTTCTAAAATCAAGGGATTGACACGGAAATAGAATCTTCAATACTTAGGGGATAAGAAAATTGGACGAGACGTCCGCTATATAAACAATCTCAAGGAACTATGAAAGACTTGATTCCAATACAATTGTTGGATATGTAGGCAACTTGAGAGAAACAACTCTCGGGCTCAGTCTAAAAAACATCAAAAATACTACACATTTGGTTGGATTGTTCTTGAATCATTGTCACCGAATGGAATCGGTCCGGATTAATTAATATACGAGATCCAGTATCATCAATGACCTTAAAGTAGTTGCTCCCATACAAGAAACATGTTACATGTTTTCTAGAGCAAGTAATATGCAAGAAAGGATACCCAATATGCAGCTATTAGAAAGGCCTATAACCTAGGAATACCCTCCATTAACAAGTGTAAAAAAACACAATATAGAATATTGAAAGTTGAAAGGGATAGAGAAAAAAGAAAAAGAAAAAACTTCAATACAGATTGAACAATAGGCCACTTTTCCAAGTAGTACAATAAGGGTGTCTTTAGTGGTACCACGGTGTCTTAATCGTGGCACCATAAACAATTGAACAGTAGAAAGTGGATTCTAAAGCTGATAATCGACTTTCACACGGTTGATTGTTAGGGAAAAAAGATATTTCAACTCTACAATTGAGTATGACAAAGTCGATGTATTGTGGTACCAAAAACGTACTAGTAATGATGCCCCAAAATAACCATAATACGCCTACCAAAAGGAAAAACAATGAAAAAAGGGTCATAAAATTCAAGAACATACATTATTTTTAGGGGAAGAGAAAATTCTAATATGGGGTGCCTGTAGTGCGCAACATCGACTTAAAAGCATGCAAGATTTTGCATGTATTTACATAATAAACACAAGGCTCGCAATGTTGGTCGCAGAGAAGGGTAAAACTATAGTCAGAGGGGGGGTGAATGACTATAGTGGAGTTTCAAAAACTTTTCTTGTATTTAAAAGCTTTTGGGCATCGAATAAGTCACTTCTTAAAATATTGTTTCAAAGTAGATTATGCAATCATAAATATAAGATATAATGTAAGCAATTAAACTAATGAAATAAGGTAAATTGCTGAAAGTAAATTGACACAAAGGTTTATAGTGGTTCAGGGTGGTGTAATCCCTTAATCCACTCTTCTCCTGTGATGATTGGAGGAATGCACTATTGTTTTCATAGATACAATAGCCTTATTGTCCTTGACAACACAAGCTTCACAATCTTCAAGACTATCACTCCCTGGCTTCAATAGCTTCAATGAGTCAGTCTCTTTCACTGCTCATTGAGAACGAATCTTTCAGCAGCTATCACAAACACAACTTCTTCTCAGATGGCTCTGATTCAGTTGCTTGATTGAAGTGAATTGGATTCACAAAACTTGTTGATCAAACTCAATGCTTGATGTTGGAATTTTAGTTCTCAGTTTTGAGTTGAACACTAGATGATTCGTTTTTAGCACAGATAGAAGGCTTTTCACTTTGACAGCGTTTTTGCTCAGATTCAATCGTTCTTGTTGTATTTTTTGTCTGTCAATGCCTTCTATTTATAGCCTTGATAATTCTTGATTTGAATTTATGTCCGTTTGGATATTTTAATAAGGGGAATAATCCTTGATTTTATTCTTGATTCCCCCTTAATTATATTCTCCTTGATTTCAGTGATCGGGTTTTTCATCAAACGTTTATCAGAAAATCTGTCCTTGATTGATCCTCTATTGATTGTGCATTTAATGCTTGATCCTCTGTATCTTCTTTATATTTCAAAATCTGATCAAGTAAGGTTTACTTGGCCGTTCTCTGAACAGTTAAGTGACTATCTGACTTTGTTGTTTAGATCTTCCTTCACTGCTTTGTCTTCACGTAGCCGATAGTCAGTTCACTTTGCCGATTCACTGTTTCCTTTATTCTTTGAGGTTCAAGAGAATCTTTGTACTTCACTGATCCTTGATTTGTGTGAGATCAGTGTACACCATATTTAAACATTAAGCTTCATCACTTGAAACATAACTTAGACTTATCCAAGGTAATCACAAACTTCCTTGGTTATAAGTCAGACCATAGTATCTTCATGCTTCTCTGCTAGTACTTGGCTGGCTTAACTCTGCTGAAAATCTATTCTTACGTAGCCGTCCTGCCAATTAGTACAATACTTGTCTGACTCAGCTTATACAACATGTCAGAATCTAACTAAAGACTTATACCGAGAATTCTAACTTATTTATGGCTTGCTATAACATCTAGTATGGCCATTATCAAAACATAATAAAATGTTCCTAAAAATTTCCCCCTTTTTGATTATGCCAAAACCCTCATAAGCCTGAACATATGTATACCAAACTTTTAAAAAAAAAACTGTAATGAAACTCAACAATTTTATTCATCCATTTAAGGGCAATGAGATAAAATAGTTCAGAGCATATTTAGAGTGTTATGTTTACATTTCACTTAATTTTGCTTTATACCTCTTGAATTTGGTGGTCTGGACTTCCTCCATATCTTTACAATTAATCTCTGGAAACTTCCACTTCTAGTATGCCATAGCATTGTACTTAGAGACTCCCTGGAATATCTTCTTGTTGAAGAGTTTGCGAAAGTGAGTCATGGTCTCATTTGCTCTAGGTTCTCCAAAGTATATTTCAAGTCTATCCCTAGCTTCATCAATGTGTTAGTCAACATACTTGAGACTTTTGAACAGACCCCATTGTTCTTGTCGGTTCATCTTCCCCATAGGATCAAAGAATTTTGCCATGTAATTGAAATCTTCTTGTTGTTCACGGGGCAAATCTTCTGGTCCTTATGCAGATAGGGGTATGGCTGTACTTGGTCTGCTGATTGAATTGGATCCAGCATTCTGGTTGAGAGATGCATGTTGTCTCTTAACATCATTGTAGATTTTTGCCATATCGATTCTCATCTTCTCATCCTGATTTCTTAGCCAGTCTGCCAAATATTCATCTTGTGTTTGATTTGGATACATGCCATTTTGGGCTCTGAAGAATTCTCTTACATTGTTTAGTACTTCAGCATCATACTCTTCCCTGTGTCTGTGAGTTCTTTTCTCACCAGTATATCTGGTTCTGCTACTTCCTCTGCTGGTGTTACTTATGCAGGTGCTGACTCTTTGTTGGTTTTGTGATCTTCTTTGCTGATTTGATCCAGATCTTTGCTGCCTACCTGATCTATCTCTATCATCATCTCTTCCTTGAATGGGATGAGGGAAACCTATGCAGGGTTCATTTGATATTTTTCCCTCTCCTCTCTTGCCTTTCTTAGCTGCTCTTCAGCTTCATTTCCAATTCTCAGTTCCCTGTTCCTTGCTCTTAGATGCTCCTCAGTAAAATTTAGGGGTCTAACTGCTGATCCTTCAGGCTTATCACTTTCTATTTCCCCTTTTTTGGCAGCATCAACACTCTGCTATAGCAAGATATTGTTTGTAGCTTCAGCTGTACAAATCAAGGTGTCCAGTTTTGAGTTAATAGATGTAAACTTGGCATCAAAGGCATTTAACCTTTTGATTACACTGCCAAACCTTGTGCCAAGTGCTGAAGCCATTGCTTCGTTTTCCTGAGATATGTGTTGTCGTAGACCTAAGAAGCTGTGAGTAAAATGGATGTTCATCTGTTTGATAAGGTCGGCCTGTCTTTGCACAACAATGTTTTGTGAATCAATATACTCAGAAACAACCTGGAATCTTCTCTCAATGGATTGACTTTCATCTTTAAATGCTGAAGTCATGGATCTGAGATACATGGCTTGCTGTTCTAGCTCCTCATCCAGCCGATCTATTTCCTTTTCAAAGTCCTCACTTGTTATGCATGTGTTCAGTTGAGTAAATGTGTGACGGATGTCAGCTGGTTCTGGTAATACTTGTTGTCCTCTGTCTTGATGTTGGGTAACATGTATACCAGCTTCTACTTCTTCAAGGACTTGTGTAGAAGTGAATTGTGGTGCAACACTGTCTCATATTCCCCTTTCTCTGTGCTGGGAATTTCCTTGATTGGTGTTGCAGCAGCTGAGCCAGTATCCAATACTATTGTAGGGTCAGCCGGAATGTCAACAGATGGTGGCTGAGGTGTTGTCTGAGCTGATGAGGTTGGCTTTTCTGATGCATATGTCTGTAAAATGGAGCTTAAGAGAATGTTGTCATCAATTGCATCAGCTGTTTGTTCATCTTCTTTGCCTTGCCCATCAGTGGTGTCCTTTGGATCATTTCCACCACTATTTTGATCAGCACCATCATCATCATTGTGATCATCACCATCATCATGGTTATCACTTTCATCAACTGATTCATCACTCTCTTTGTTAGAGGGTGGATGTATCGTTGCTTTAGCTGCATCAACCATGTCCTAGAGTGGTGAAACATCAAGTACACCAACCAGGGTTGTGATCCTAAGAAAATTAAAAATCCAAGCCACCTCAGCAAGCATGCTTTCTATGTCTTGAAGCTGAATTTTGGAATCACCTTCCTTCCATTCAAGGTATGCTGCAATTTGATCATCAATAGCATTTGCAGACAGCTGTGCCGGTTCTTCTGGAGTTTCTTCATCATCTTAAGTATCTCTTGCAACCTCCTCATTTCGAGGTTGTTCATCCTCACTTCCACTTTCTTCCTCTGGTTGTTCTGCCTCTACTTCAGAATCCTCTTCTTCTTCTTCTTCATCATCAATTAACATTCCAAAATCTTCCTTGTCCAAATTTCTTTGAACCTTTTGCTTCTTTCTTTGGCTAGAAGAATGTGTTGTGGTTTGCTTTCTCTTCCCTCCTCCTGCTTGCTTTTGTTGTTTGACATAGGTGAACATAATTTTGGATTCATGCAACTTATGGAGTTGTACAACAGGTACTTTCAAACATTGCAAAAGATAGTGTAGTTGAATCCCATAGGATTTTCTTCACCCAGAAGATCCCTTTTTCTCTTCCGTCCTTCTGCTAATCCCTTTTTAGCAGCGGTTTCCTCTCCCTGGAGTTGTTATTTGATTCTCAGAAAGAAATAAGTTGCTTAATTAAACTCCAGACTATGATAGATGATACCCATAAGACGCATTCTGACCTCTGTCATGGCATTGTTGCCCCTAACTTTCGTTCAATTGTTTTTCCAACTAAGGCACTGAATTCATTGAAGGATTTCTTCAAGGCAGATCTAAGACAGTTGAATTTCTTAGGGCCTGGGTTTGCCATTTTAGCGATTGTATCCCAGAATTCATCCAAGTTTTGTGGAACAAGAGCCACTTTTGCCTGACCTTTATTTGAAAGTTTGAGGTGTTTCCGAATTACCTTCGCTGTAATAACTACTTCTATGCCATTGAAAGATGAAACGATTTTGTCTTCCTCCCATTCGTCACCTTCTTTAGCAAGGAGCCCAGAGATATATTTTGCAGTCTTCCAGAAAGAGATTAGATTTCCATAGCAAATATCGGTGATTGGATGATTTAGAAAAGTCGATAATATTAGGTTTTTGCATCTAGTTGCCATTTTTTGTGCGTCTTCATCATTTCCACATAGCTTTAAGTAGTGTTCATCTTGAAAGAACGACCCAGTGGCAATTGATTTTCATACTATTTTCCAGCTTGAGAGGTTGAAGAGGATGAAGCCATTGTTTGAGATTTGAGAGAAAGCTTTGATTTTGCAGTGAGAAAATAGGGTTTATGATTTGCAAGAGAGCGTAAAGAATTCTAAAAAATCTCTAAGTATGGTTTATATAGGATGATTTGTGTAGTGTGAACATGATTGGATATGGAAGGATTTTGGGACGTAATGGCGTGATTTTATGTATATAAATCACGGTATTTGAGTATAGTAGGGGAGTGGATTTAGGTAAGTAATGATAGATCCTGGGAATCGAGGCGTTTGTAATTAAAAAAAATTTAGTTACCTCCATGATTGTAAATCAATCTCCACGTGTGTAATCTTTCACAACATAATCCTTCATAACTTCTTGATTTCCCATGTATATAATGTTTATTTGATTCACACTTTAGTTTGCTGGTGACTCCAATACATTTTTCAGTGGAGTGACTTGGCTGGTCACTAAGCCGGTGTAGTGACTTCTTCACTGAGCTGTTGTATATAACTGTTCCTAACAATCAGTGAAGTTAACTTCACTGAGTACTAGTGCCTTACCTGCTACATCTCCTGTAAAGGCAACGATTTAATCACCTGGTGAAGTTACTTAGCTGATTACTCCAGTTAGCTACTCCTAAGTGCTTAGTCAATTTCTATCATTCTGATGTGATCCAGCCCAAGCATTATTTGAAGACAATGAAGATGGGCTTGGTTAAATTACAATCATAGTGATTTATTTTGTTTATTTTAGTTTCGGTGTTTTATTGAATAAAACGGCCTTAGGCCCGTGTCAAAAGTTGCCCATATGTTAGTATATTGGGTTAAGTGTTTATTTTTAGCAAATAAATGTCATTTGGGCTTATTAGTTGCAAGTTAGGCCCACTAGGAAATAAAGTGGCGAAAATTACTAAGTAATTTGTCTCACGTTGCTTAGGAAGTTATTTGTCTCTTATTTTGTAGCCTATATAAAGGCATTCTACTTGTTCTTTTAGAAGACATCAATATACCTACATTGAGTGAAATATTATTTGATTAAGCATTGTCTTAATTGTGCACCTTGTGTGTGTGAGGTTCTCTTGGATTGGAGGATCGCCCCCTTGGAGAACTTATCAACGTAAGTGAGCATTACGTTGTGGCGTTCCCACCGTTGTCTTGGTCTAAGGCGCGGATTTAGCTCCCATTGGTTATCACCAATTTCTTCCTGGGCAAAACAAAGGATTTGATTCGTAAGAATCACATCAGTTGGTATCGGAGCTCAGTAATTGACGGTAATCAAATATCCATTTTTCGTTTTTCGTTTTATTTTCGTTCTTCGTTGTTCATCAAATTGTGTTCTCCACATCCCCAGAAATTTTTTTGTTTTTCCAGTTTTCGTGTTCTTCTTTCGTCGTCAGTTTCCACTCCAAAACAAATTCCAAAAAAATTATATGTTTTTGTTCTTTGTGTTATCTACAAGTTTCATTCTTTGTGTTTCTCTAAATTCTCAGTGGAAATCGTTCAAAAAGTGTCAACAAATAAATTTGTCAAAATCGTCAAATACTGTGATCAGCTTCGTATTCTTGTGTTTTGACCCCTAATACATTCTCAAATCGAAAAGTGGTTAAGATAAAAGTTGTAGATCATTAAATTTCTTACAACTTTTCTCTTTTGTGATTTTCGAAATTCTCCCCGGAGTCCATTCAAAAAAATTGTTGAAAATTCTGCAGTTTAGATCTACAAACTGCCCGGAAAACCAATGCTTACCTTAAAATCCGTAAAATCTTCCATTTACGTCCAAAAATTCTGATATTTTGCGATTGAATAGTACACTTCCATATCTAAATTTTATCTCTTTTGTGCAACTTCAAATTCGTAATTTATCATGCCTGAAATCAGCTTTGTTTCCGTGTACAGCCAACAGCAAACATAAACTTGACCTAAATTCCCAGCCGCCACCACCGTTAACCTAATTTTCATAACCATCAAATTTTATCCGGACGCCCGTCCATATCATTAAACGCACGTCCACAGGCAGACGCCAATCCGACATAACCAAACACCCGTCCTACCCAGAGTCTTAGCCCACCTTTAGCCTAGATTCGTTTTGCTTGTTATTTTGCTTTGTTCATAAAAGGGTGCTTTACTTTCCACAAGAGAGAGGGTGAGTGCAAACACGAGAGTTTGGTGAGGATTTATTGTCTATCCTATGGAGGACTCTAAACATTCTAAAAATTTGAGTAATGAGTATCTTGAAGTGAGATTGGCTTCCCTTGTCAAAGAATTTAGCAAGGCATTTAATGCTGAAAATAATGCAAAGTTTGAAAGGATTTTTGCGGATATGACTGCTATAAGGGCTTCTATTGAGACTTTAACAGCGCAAATGGCTAATCTTAATCGTGGTGCACAACTTCTTTGTTGCACAACCAAATTTCTATTATTAGGCTGCTGCGGTACCTAGACTTCGACAACCGCTCCGTGTACTTCATGCTCCGAATAACCGTGATCATGCAGTTGGAAATGTTGACGAAGATGTGCTCATCCCGGATAATAATATGACACAGGTAAAGATGAAGCTTCCTAGTTTTGCGGGTTCGGTAGTGCTTGGTATATCTTGATTGGGAGAGTAAGCTAGACCGGATCTTTGCGTGTAACAATTATCTTGAGGAGTTGACAGAGAAAAAGAATGTGAGGTGTGGTGGATTTGAAAAGACACAAATTTTAGAAGAGTTGGTACAGTGTTGATGAGACAGTTCTCACGACTGAGGCTCATGTTGACCTTCCTATTGCTGATGTTGTTGTTGTTACTACAGAGGCTGAATTGGTCGTTGAGGCTGACGTAAGTCCGATTGAGGTTGAAGTTCGCATGAATGAGGTTGTCACTGAGATTCTTATTCACGATGTTCATATAGTCTTTGTGAGAGGATCTTGTGGAATTTGAGGAGTTACCAACTATTCACAATTGTATTCATCTTTCCGTTCAGGTACAAGATGATTCACTTTATTTTGATGGTGAAACTGTTGAAGCTGTGAACTCAGTTGACGTGATGGTGCTATTCAAAACGTTACGGTGTTTACACGATTATTCTGATCCGTTCCTCCTGAATTGTAATTCGTTGGATTTCGTTATTGCTAATTTTTATGTTGCTTCCATTTCATTATACGAGAGGAGGACAGATTCATTGTTCACTTTGTTCTATTTTGTTGGTGGTATTCAGTATATGGACCTACTGGCGTATGTTGGTCCAAGGTTTCTATTTGATCCAGGTGGTTTCAAGTATCCCTTTGATCTGAGGACAGATCCTTCCCAACTGGGAGGGAATGATGTGATCCAGCCCAATCATTATTTGAAGACAATGAAGATGGGCTTGGTTAAATTACAATCATAGTGATTTATTTTGTTTATTTTAGTTTCGGTGTTTTATTGAATAAAACGGCCTTAGGCCCGTGTCAAAAGTTGCCCATATGTTAGTATATTGGGTTAAGTGTTTATTTTTAGCAAATAAATGTCATTTGGGCTTATTAGTTGCAAGTTAGGCCCACTAGGAAATAAAGTGGCGAAAATTACTAAGTAATTTGTCTCACATTGCTTAGGAAGTTATTTGTCTCTTATTTTGTAGCCTATATAAAGGCATTCTACTTGTTCTTTTAGAAGACATCAATATACCTACATTGAGTGAAATATTATTTGATTAAGCATTGTCTTAATTGTGCACCTTGTGTGTGTGAGGTTCTCTTGGATTGGAGGATCGCCCCCTTGGAGAACTTATCAACGTAAGTGAGCATTACGTTGTGGCGTTCCCACCGTTGTCTTGGTCTAAGGCGCGGATTTAGCTCCCATTGGTTATCACCAATTTCTTCCTGGGCAAAACAAAGGATTTGATTCGTAAGAATCACATCGCTTAATATCGGAGCTCGAATTGTGTGGTAATCAAATATCCATTTTTCGTTTTTCGTTTTATTTTCGTTCTTCGTTGTTCATCAAATTGTGTTCTCCACATCCCCAGAAATTTTTGTTTTTCCAGTTTTCGTGTTCTTCTTTAAATCGTCAGTTTCCACTCCAAAAAAATTCCAGAAAAATTATATGTTTGAGTTCTTTGTGTTATCTACAAGTTTCATTCTTTGTGTTTCTCTAAATTCTCAGTGGAAATCGTTCAAAAGTGTCAACAAATAAATTTGTCAAAATCGTCAAATCCTGTGATCAGCTTCGTATTCTTGTGTTTTGACCCCTAATACATTCTCAAATCGAAACGTGGTTAAGATAAAAGTTGTAGATCATTAAATTTCTTACAACTTTTCTCTTTTGTGATTTTCGAAATTCTCCCCGGAGTCCATTCAAAAAAATTGTTGAAAATTCTGCAGTTTAGATCTACAAACTGCCCGGAAAACCAATGCTTACCTTAAAATCCGTAAAATCTTCCATTTACGTCCAAAAATTCTGATATTTTTCGATTGAATAGTACACTTCCATATCTAAATTTTATCTCTTTTGTGCAACTTCAAATTCGTAATTTATCATGCCTGAAATCAGCTTTGTTGCCGTGTACAGCCAACAGCAAACATAAACTTGACCTAAATTCCCAGCCGCCACCACCGTTAACCTAATTTTCGTAACCATCAAATTTTATCCGGATGCCCGTCCATATCATTAAACGCACGTCCACAGGCAGACGCCAATCCGACATAACCAAACACCCGTCCTACCCAGAGTCTTAGCCCACCTTTAGCCTAGATTCGTTTTGCTTGTTATTTTGCTTTGTTCATAAAAGGGTGCTTTACTTTCCACAAGAGAGAGGTGAGTGCAAACACGAGAGTTTGGTGAGGATTTATTGTCTATCCTATGGAGGACTCTAAACATTCTAAAAATTTGAGTAATGAGTATCTTGAAGTGAGATTGGCTTCCTTTGTCAAAGAATTTAGCAAGGCATTTAATGCTTTGAAAATAATGCAAAGTTTGAAAGGATTTTTGCGGATATGATCGCTATAAGGGCTTCTATTGAGACTTTAACAAATAAGCAAATGGCTAATCTTAATCGTGGTGCACAACTCTTTGTTGCACAACCAAATTTGCTATTGTTTGCGTACCTAGACTTCGACAACCGCTCCGTGTACTTCATGCTCCGAATAACCGTGATCATGCGGTTGGAAATGTTGACGAAGATGTGCTCATCCCGGATAATAATATGACACAGGTAAAGATGAAGCTTCCTAGTTTTGCGGGTTCCGGTAGTGCTTCGGTATATCTTGATTGGGAGAGTAAGCTAGACCAGATCTTTGCGTGTAACAATTATACTGAGGAGTTGACAGAGAAAGAATGTGAGGGTGTGGTGGATTTGAAAAGACCTGAAATTTTAGAAGAGTTGGTACAGAGTGTTGATGAGACAGTTCTCACGACTGAGGCTCATGTTGACCTTCCTGTTGCTGATGTTGTTGTTGTTACTACAGAGGCTGAATTGGTCGTTGAGGTGGCGTAAGTCCGATTGAGGTTGAAGTTCGCATGAATGAGGTTGTCACTGAGATTACTGTTACAGATGTTCATATAGTGCTGACAGAGGATACTGTGGAATTTGAGGAGTTACCAACTATTCACAATTGTATTCATCTTTCCGTTCAGGTACAAGATGATTCACTTTATTTTGATGGTGAAACTGTTGAAGCTGTGAACTCAGTTGACGTGATGGTGCTATTCAAAACGTTACGGTGTTTACACGATTATTCTGATCCGTTCCTCCTGAATTGTAATTCGTTGGATTTCGTTATTGCTAATTTTTATGTTGCTTCCATTTCATTATACGAGAGGAGGACATTCATTGTTCACTTTGTTCTATTTTGTTGGTGGTATTCGATTATGGACTCTACTTGGCGTATGTTGGTCCAAGGTTTCTATTTGATCCGGTGGTTTCAAGTATCCTTTGATCTCGAGGATGATCCTTCCCAACTGGGAGGAATGATGTGATCCAAATTGAAGCATTATTTGAAGACAATGAAGATGGGCTTGGTTAAATTACAATCATAGTGATTTATTTTGTTTATTTTAGTTTCGGTGTTTTATTGAATAAAACGGCCTTAGGCCCGTGTCAAAAGTTGCCCATATGTTAGTATATTGGGTTAAGTGTTTATTTTTAGCAAATAAATGTCATTTGGGCTTATTAGTTGCAAGTTAGGCCCACTAGGAAATAAAGTGGCGAAAATTACTAAGTAATTTGTCTCACATTGCTTAGGAAGTTATTTGTCTCTTATTTTGTAGCCTATATAAAGGCATTCTACTTGTTCTTTTAGAAGACATCAATATACCTACATTGAGTGAAATATTATTTGATTAAGCATTGTCTTAATTGTGCACCTTGTGTGTGTGAGGTTCTCTTGGATTGGAGGATCGCCCCCTTGGAGAACTTATCAACGTAAGTGAGCATTACGTTGTGGCGTTCCCACCGTTGTCTTGGTCTAAGGCGCGGATTTAGCTCCCATTGGTTATCACCAATTTCTTCCTGGGCAAAACAAAGGATTTGATTCGTAAGAATCACATCACATTCCCAACTCAGTTCTCAACTAGCTAAATCTTTCATGACTGAGTGGTTTTATGAAGATGCCAGCCAGTTGATCTTCAATAGGTATGTATCTTAGTATGACATCTCCTTTCTCAACATGATCTCTGATGAAAAGATGTCTTACATCAATGTGCTTTGTTCTTGAGTGTAATACTGGATTTTTAGTAATAGATATTGCACTTGTGTTGTCACACGTAATTGGAATTGTTTTCTCCTCCGTCCCATAATCCCTTAGCTATTGTCTGATCCACAGTACTTGTGCACAACAACTGCCTACTGCTATGTATTCTGCTTCAGCTCTCTATGTGGATATGGAGTTTTGCTTTTTTTGCTAAACCATGATACTAGTCTGCTGCCTAGCATCTGACATGTTCCAGAGGTGCTTTTTCTATCTATCTTGCATCCGGCATAGTCTGAGTCTGAATAGGATATAATTTTGAATCCTGCATCTTTTGGATACCAAATTCCAACATTGATGGTGTTCTTCAGATATTTGATTATTTTTTTAGCTGCTAGAAGATGTGTTCCTTTGGTTGAGCTTGAAATCTTGCACACACTCCTACTGCAAAAGATATATCAGGTCTTCTTGCAGTTAGATAGAGTAGGGATCCAATGATTCCTCTATACAGTTTCTGATCAACATCTTTTCCACTTTCCTCTTTTCCAAGAGTGACTCTTGCACACATTGGTGTATCTGATGTGCCACTTGTCTCCATACCATACGTGTGAATTAGGTCTTTAGTGTATTTGGCTTGATTGATGAAAATTCCATCTTTCATTTGCTTTACTTGTAGCCCAAGGAAGTAATTTAATTCTCCCATCATGCTTATCTGAAATTTGCACTTCATTATGTTTGCAAATTTTTCACACAGCTTTTCATCCTCTGATCCAAAGATAATGTCATCAACATAGATTTGTACTAGCAATGTACTTGTTCCTTCCTCTAGCTTGAAAAGAGTCTTTTCTATAGTTCCCTTGTTGAATCCATTCTTGATCAGGAATTGTGATAGTGTCTCATACCAAGCTCTGGGTGCCTGTTTGAGTCCATAAAGTGCCTTTTTGAGCTTGTACACCTTATCTTCTTTCCCTTTGAGTTAAAAACAGAAGGTTGTTCCACATATACTTCTTCTTCCAAAAGTCCATTCAGAAATGCACTCTTGACATCCATTGGGTAAACTTTGAAGTCTTTGTGGGCTGCAAAAGTTAGAAAGAGTCTGATTGCTTCTAATCTTGCTATTGGGGCAAAGGTTTCATCATAATCTATTCCTTCTACTTGAGATTAGCCTTTTTCAACTAGCCTTGCTTTGTTTCTAACAACTGTTCCTTGTTCATCCATCTTATTTCTGAATACCCATTTTGTTCCAATGATGTTGGCTATGTCTGGTCTGTCAACAAGTTCCCAGCCCTCATTTCTTTCAAACTCATTTAGCTCTTCTTGCATAGTTGTAATCCAATCAGCATCTTGGATTGCATCATCTATTGTTTTGGGCTCTATTTGAGATAGAAAACATGTTAGCATATGCTCCAGATTTCTTTTGGTTCTGACTCATGTGTGAATGTCTCCAATGACTTGATCTTCAGGATAATCTCTTAGCCAGTTGAGATCTGGTTGAAGTTGTTCTTGAATTGGTGTTTCCACAACATCAGCTTGTGTATTAGCTTCATACTCTTGTGCTGATACCTCTTCTATTGTATTGACTGGTGGTTCATCTTGGTTTCCAAGACTATGACTTAGAATGGTAGCGGGTACTATTGTATACATGTAGACTTGTCTTGGTCCTGCTTCTTCAAGTTCATGAAGGCCTTCACCATTTGTTTTTGACTCAACAAAGACTACATGAATTGATTCTTCAATCACCAGGGTCCTTTTGTTGAGTACTCTGAATGCTTTGCTGGTGTCTAAGTATCCCATAAAGATTGCTTCATCAGCTTTTTCATTAAAAGTATGTAACTGATTCTTGTTCAACACAAAACATTTAGATCCAAACATATGCAAATATGAGATATTAGGTTTTCTTCAATTCCATATTTCATATGGAGTTTTTCCATGATGTTTGTTGATGATTGATCTGGGGCAGCCTTAGCCCGATTCATCCAGCAGTCGTATATGAACCAACAAAAAGGACGGGTGGGCTTAGCCAATCCCGACACCGTTCGGTGAACTTGGTTAAAGCTCAGCCATGGTTTAATACCAATAAGTTGGTGATTGCCTTTCAAGATTTATTATTTTCAAATTATTGAGATAAAATTCTACGATCCTAAAATTTTATCATGACTAATTTGGACTTCAAAATTCTTTAATGAATTTTAGTTGTGTAGTGTCTACACAATAAATTTCTAAATATTTGAAAAATTGGAAAATCATAAATATAGTGTCACTAGTTAGATGGTATTTGGAACCGATAAACTAGTGGGAGCTTTAAATTTTATGATTTATTGTTTTTTGAATTATTAGAAAATTTATAAAATCCTAAAGTATTAGGATTATAAAATTCTTGCTGAATTTTAATTGTGTAGTGTCTACACAAAGAATTTAAAAAAAAATATCTGAGAAATTGGAAAATCTTGAATAAGTGACACTAGTTAGACGGTATTTGGAACCGATAAACTAGTGGGAGGATTAACTTAAATATTCATGATTTATTGTTTTTCGGATTGTGAAGAAATTCTGAAAATCCTAATGAGACTACCTAATTTTCAAAATAATGAGTGGGAGCGAGGAAGGTGACAACCGACGCCACTGCCTCTACTGTTGACCCAAGCAAGTGAGAGAATGGTGACACCTCGTGCCGCTTTGATTTCGGCCCCCTAAGGATGGTCTTCACCGCTATCAAAATGCATGGCTTGGTCTCCGAAAGGATAGGATTTTGGGTACTCATCGGGTCACTGACCGACTCTAAGGGGCATACTCGGGGCGTACATTGAGATATGAAATAGTAGGTCACACTCACAAGGATATTTTTGGAAATATCTTGGCTGAAAAAGGAAGGTAATCTACAATTAAATGGAGATGTCCGATTCTCAGTTGATTGTTCAGAGAGATTGTCTCAATTTAATCGTCACCTCTTTGACCTACCCTAAGGTGGCACTTTAGGTGTAAGAGTAAATCCTTGGAATGGTAGGATAAACTACATGCATGACATCAAGTTTATAATTCCAAAAATCATTATTTGTTGTGGTGTATAATTTGATTTATATTTTTGTCATAATTTATTTTACTACTACATATCATCTCAAGGTATCTAAACTGCTAAACATGATAAATTGACTGATGATAACTTCGTAAAAGTGGAAAATTAACAAGAACATTGAACTCAATAATCGAAAATGCAAATTAATTTTTCGGAAGAGGATGTTCCTCTTAAGGCTTCAAACTTAAGTGACATTGATAAGAATATCACGGCTGTCACTGGTGTTGAACGAGAGACAAAACAAAATTATTTCAAAGATGACGAGAATGATTTGGTATCAATCTCACTAAGACATCCCACAGTTTACGAGTAGTGTCTACTCAAATGAACTGCTAGTTCACGGCAATTTCCTTTATAGAAAGACAAGAATGGGAAGGTAAATGTCTACAAGTGCAAGTCATCTAAACTAAATAAGTTAAAGGCTAAACCAAAATATTAATAAGAGAAATATAGGATAAGGAAAGTGATTTTGGATCACTAATTTATGAATCCTTAGAGACTTTCTTAACCGAGTAATTTGACTCAGAAGCTAAATTTATTTTGTAAGAACAAGGTAGTTGAGCATTAATGATTAAATTGAAAACAATGGGCAGTTATTTCAGCTAAGATAGTGGGAGTGATATAAGGAAATAATTTTTGGATTTTAATCCTTGAATATCAAAGAAATATAATTTCTTTTTTCAGATTCGTTGGAACAAATAGATTCACTTTCTCATCGATAATATGGTTGCCTTAAAGAAAGTGAATATGACATTTGTATACGATTTTGAGACTCTGACTTTTGTCTAATAAAGTCAAAACCACTAAGTAATGCTGAAAAGGTATATGTAACACAACATAAACTATTAAGACGAATGGTTTCTGTATTTAGATAAATGATTCTTCAGCATCTATTAATTAGTGCACATATCCTAGAGATAAGATCTGAAAACTGGCTAATAGTGATTCCTATCTCCTAGTTTAACAACACTATCTCAAAGGAAAAATGACTAAGTAAACTTTCAATTAAGAAAGGTTAATAGAGCTAAAGAAGTATCATAGCTTGTTCATATTGACCTTCGGAGTCTTATGAAGGATACAAGCTAGTGGGAGTTTTTGAGTAATAGACTGTTTTGTCTAATGACTACTCGTAACGCAGATTAGTCTATCTAAATATTTGGAGGAATATCTGATATTACCAGAGAAACGAGTATTCCATGCTCAGATATAGGCTATAGCATAGTTTTGGGACTGATGCTTGGGCTACCTCCGGGTGAAACGATTTCACTGAAAGGATAAACCATGTATTGTCTTGTATAGTTATTGATATGCTACATTTCACTGCTTAACTCAACTAAGATATTGGTTGCAAAATAACGGTTCACATTATTATGTAATACCGAGAAGTCTACCTGGAAGATGCCTATGAATTTGTGGATAAGGAGTGAATTACATTTACCCCACTTCCACAAATAGAGGCATTTAGCACTAGTGCTTGAAGGTAGGACTGGAAATTTTGTATACACATTCAGATGGTGACTGTTCGTGAAATATCTTAATGCAACGAGTAAAGGTTGGTTATGAGATTCTTGAGATCATATTGTGACGGTTACACTGCTACATCATTTCTAAAAGAAGTTTTAAATAACATCCTTAGACCTTCAAGCACAGTTACTCAAGGAGTTACTATCTGATTTAATCAGACCACATCCAACATTGGTTGTTGGGGATTATGCTGATTAATACTACTGAACTACATCAGAATATATCAATCTACCTAAATGCAGTGGGAGTATGGTTTAGTCATTGACCCACTGTGATCATGCAGACTTTACAGTCTACTAGGGGTGATTGATCACCTATGGTCGTTTAGGGAAGACTGTATAGGGTTCTGACAATAGGAGGTTGGTTTAAAGACATAAACCTATATATGGAGTTTTGGTACTCCGGTTCTGTTCATACTCTTATAGAACCACCTGAGTATCTCAGGGCCAGTGGGAGTAATTGGATCTATATGGAAAAGAATCAAATGAATGGGAAAGTTTAACTTTCTAAGCAAAGCCAAGTGGTCTTGGGGGTAATTCCCTAAGAAGAAGATAGTTCAATGGGGGTGATGCCCTGAACTCTCTCACCATTCAGCCTTGCTTGACTCCATGGAAAGGAGAAAGATTACCAGGGGTGATGCCGTGAAATTTTCTTCCCTTACAACGGAGCTTGAATTCATTCGGAACAGAAGGGGTTTTAGCTTAAAGCCAATGGCAGATTGACTGCCTATGCTTATATCCATTGGTGGATTAAAGTAAACCTTCAGGTCATTGAAAGTCACATGTTTTGTGTGGGCTTGACCATAATATTGATGAGTCTTTTGTAGTCTAGAAAATCAATATTGGTAAAGTAGTGAAATTTAGTGTTAATGCAAGGTAACACTGTAACAGTTGGAAACAACATGGGTGTGTTATCTGAAGTCAAAAACTGATGAGCCAAAGCTTCTTTGAATCAGAGAAATGGATTATATTCTTAGAATTTGATTCTGTCGAATTCATGAGAACAAGTTGTTGGCAATATCCCATCCATTTTATTGGTTAAAGATGATAATGCATTTTCGAAAGCAGAATTCAACGAGAGGTTTCCTACCCAACCCCTCAAGGAATAATTCTCTTAGTCTTCGGATATAGAGAAAATAGGATAGATTCTCTTTCGGATAGAGAAAGTCAGGTCATTAAAAGTCAATAAAAGTCGAGTCTTGGATTCGGACATTGAAAGCAGTATAGTGCATCCTCGAGTATCTTGAGAGAATGAGGAATCGTATGCTTGTCCATTCGGGTATGAACCTGAGTGTCGTTGACTACACTGATTCTGATTTTTTGTCAGATTAAGGATGATCGTGAATTGATCTTAGGCTCAGTGTTTACTCATAGTGATGGAGCTATAGTCTGGAGCAATCCAGCACTGCCAGATTGACTCTATTAGTGGAATACATAACTGCTTTTGGAGCAACTAAAAAGGCAGTGTGGCTTGAGAAGTTCTTTGTTGGATCGGGAAATGATTCCAGGTCTCGATGAGCCGATATATATTTAATGTGAAATAGTTGAGAGGTAGCTCATGCAAATGATCTTCACAGGCACAAGAGGTCAAAAACATATTGTGAAAGAGTACGTGCAGAGAAGCGACGTTTCGGTCCTAAAGATCGCCTCAAGCCGACAACCTGCTGATTAGTTTAAGCATGTCGTGTGGCATCTAATGTCACTGATAAGTGCTTGATGGGTATGAAATTGTGAGGTATGTCTCATCTGCTTTAGAGCAAGTGGGAGAATGTTGTGGAAAGAAAGAATATGGGTGTGGTGCTCTAAAAACAATTGTTTCTTGCCTTTACGGGCATGTGGGAGATTGTTAGATATAGTGTGCCCGAAAGACACTTGTTGCTTGTCCTTGTGGGCAAGTGGGAGATTGTTGGAAGTAGCACCCGAAAGACAATTTATGTAATTGTTTTTATAATTAATAAATGATAGATTTATTCTCATCATATTATTTGCATTGTGTTTATAAGAAATACACTACTGAAAATCCCAAGTTAGATCATATGTAGCCATTTAAATTAGTGTGTGTCACACATGAGGATTAGGTTTATGGTGATACAGTTGAAATGTTAGTCCGTGGTGAAGTTAATCAAAGTATGGGGTTTGTTGATTAAACCACCATTAATGCGCCCAGAACACTTTATGGTGTGACCGTCTTATCCGGACCGTCGACATTGGTTGTTTAAGTGGGGCATTTATATATGATGTAGTCAAATAGGACTGGACCGATTTAATATGCATTTCTATTATAATTCCGTGATTGAGAAATCTTATTAAATCACAAGATGATCATATATGGATTAACCGTAATCCTGAAGTGATTGCATACTCCTACTTGTTTCAAGATAGGGTTTGATGTGTTCATTAAGGATCACTAACTGGGGCGGTTCAAATCACTTTTACGTTGGCACTATTCTGGAATGAGTGGGAAGTGTGTGTCTCACAGATATGAAATCCCTTCCTTCCCGCGGGAAGCAGAAATACAATCCCCTTATTCGTTGATCCTAGAAACTGATCGATCCGCGGAGTTTATATTGGTTATGCACTAATTGATCACTAGTGGGTTAATGGTAAATAAGGATAAGATGTATTGAATAAAGTTTACGGAAATAATCCCGCTTCATTACGGATAGTCTATGGAGAGTTAGTCTGTATGTAATGATTATATTAATGGACACTTATCGACTCGACGTTTTGAGAATAAGTAATATCTATAATCGATAGAGTTCAGTTTCGGATTTATTGTGGCGTAGTTCCGGAATTAATAAGTTGAGTAGAAATATTATGTTCGATGAATATTTAATTTAATTTATTGTAGCTACTGGTTATAGGTCCATGGTCCTAACACGCGAGTGTTTTCTCGTTTTATGGAACCTCGAGAATAAATTAAATAGTTGATCTATTTAATGAATATGCAATATTATTTATTTGGTAAATAATATGTAAAATAGAAAAGACATTTTCTATTAAAAAATAATGACATGAGGCGCCACACATTTGTGATAAATTAGAAAAAGATTTTTTTTCTAGATTATGTCACATGTGTAATTAATTAATTATCTATTTGTTGAATAATTAATGGAAATGAGATTGATTTCTTGGGAATTATCTCTTATTTTTGTATCAAAAATGTATTTTCCTTATGGGAATATGTAATTGTGGTGGCAAAAGATAACTCTCTTGGCTAGTTATTTTCCTATATAAAGAGAGTTCCTCCTAGCACAATTCACAACATTAAAATGCGCCACACTCAAATTAAAAGGAAGAAAAATTAGTTTCTTTCCTTAGTCATTAAGAGGAGAAAAACCTTGGGTTTTTCTTGTGCATATTCGAGGAGGTTCTACGGCGAGGATCGATGTCCACCAGTCGTCGTTAGGAGATACATTAAGATTGTGGCTTCTCTTTCTGTCAATTTATTATTCCTCTCTGTTGAGGTAAATATTCAACCTTCTCATAGTTAGATTAATTATTTATGTAGATCATATTGTGGTATAATCGCATACAAATTTATTCGTAGCTTCTGCTGTGCTAGATCGAGTGTCTTGATCGGTGCTGAGAATCAGATTTGACGATCTAATTATTGATCGGATCTGGATTCGGGTTTTTGTATATCCAGCAAGTCCGAGCAACTTGCCGTGGGCCTGGCCACAAGGTCCAAAGACGTTTGCAGAAAGGAACACATGCAGCTGCTTTGAGGTTCACCCATGCACACCGTGACGGAGTAGCACGTTGTGAACGAATCATGATTGAGAACACCGATTTCCACCTTTGTGGGTATTCAGCACAGAAAATCCGATCATCGGTCGAGGAGTGTGTTACACCTGACCCAAAAATGAAGAGGCCAGTAGGGACGGACGTCGCCGCGCAAGGAAGGGATGCATCCGACCGACACCGGCCAACCACCACTCATGTTCCATCACGTTCGCAATGCATCAGGACGGCATGTGTAGTAGCCAGCCCGCACGCAGCGCCCAAAGCATCCGCCATCCAGAGCACGCCCCGCTGGTCATGAAGACACGTCTACGCGGATTGCCAGACTCAGAATGTGTTGCCAATGAATTGTCAAAGAAGGCGGAGGACGTACCCAAAGAAGCCTAGAGCAAGGCCTCGCTCCTCTTAGTTGCATGTCCGAACGACCTCCTCAACTGCCTTTGACAGAATATGAGCCCGGCGAAATGGAAAAGAGGGCCGAGGACATGCCTAAAAAAAGCCTAGCGCAATGCCTAGCTCAACTTCAAAATATTCATGTCCAGACGACATCCTCAACCACCTCTCCGTCATGTAACCGCTTATTGAGCGCTAACCTTTGTGCAAGGCCATTTTGGCTGAGCATGCGATGAACATGGCCTTAGTCTAGCGCTCGTTCTAGGCCATCATTTATTCATTAAATTATTATAAAAATGGGAATGGTTTATTTCAAAGTTTCCACTTGAAGAAAACGTAAATTAATTATAATTTTTTTTTAATAAATTGGGTTTAAATCTCAAAAAAAAAAAAATGGTTCACGAGTGCCGTTGCCATGTCGGGAGTGTTGTTGCCTTGTCGGGGAGTGTCGAGTATTAAAATTTAAAATAATATTATTTTAATCAACCTACACATGTCGGAGCGTGTCGGGAGCGTGTCGTGTCGTAAATATGTCAGACACGGCGCACGACGCCCATATTGAGGTGTCGGTGCTTCATAGACTAGCACTCGTGCACGACTTACATGCCCACAAGGCCATCTTGTCTCCCAATCTCGCATGCAACGCACACAACATTGGCCTAGCACACGTGCATGACTCTCTTGCCCACAAGGCCACGTCAATGACGGGCTACATAGTTTCCGAGGAGGGGGGATTTTTTCTTTGCCTTGTGCAAGGCCATTTTGGCTCAGCATGCCATGCACATGGCCTTGGCCTAGCGCTTGTGCAAGCCATCTTTTATTCATTAAATTATTATATAAATGGAAATGATGTATTTTAAAGTTTCCATTTGAAGAAAACATAAATTAATTAAAAAAACAAAATATTCTACAATTGGGTTTAAATTTTTAAAAAAAAAATTGGTTCAAGAGTGTTGTTGCCATGTCGGGGAGTGTCGGATATTAAAATTCAAAATAATTTTGTTTTAATCAACCTACACGTGTTGGAGTTGTCGGGAGCGTATCGTGTTGTAAATGTGTCGGACACGGCTCACGACGCCCATATTAAGGTGTCGGTGCTTCGTAGCCTAGTGCTCGTGCACGACTCTCATGCCCACAAGGCCATCTTGTCTCCCGGTCTCGCATACAACGCACGCGGCACTGGCCTAGCGCTCGTGCATGACTCCCAAGCCCGCAAGGTCATGTCAATGACGGGTTACATGGTTTCCGAGGATGGGGGATTATTTCTTTGCCTTGTGCAAAACCATTTTGGCTCACGTTTTCGCATGCCATGCACATCGCCATGCCTTAGCGCTTGCCACGACAATCGCCCATTGGGTATTTCATGCCCATAAGGCCACATCGATGACAAACTTTACCGCCACTAGAGATCTAGTTTTGTCCATCACCATCTTGATGAATACTTGAACAAGCGATAGACAACATCAAGGCAGCCGTTTCATCAGCCGGACCGAATGCATAACCATCTAAATACAATTGTGATGCCCCGATTCGGTTGTCGTGCATCCTTCCATGTCATTGTACACCTTCTAGGACAATGGAACGTACTCGGATGACTTAGACAATGTAAAATCCATATAGCCTCAGCACGTACTTAGTAGAGTTTGAGGAATGGGTTTGGGGGGGACAAATCAGAGCGACAAGGGAAAAATCTCAGAGGATCGTGGTAGCAAGGCCACTCTGCCCCTTACAATACCCCGTAAGTTATATAGGTCATCTGCAAAGGATTCAACTCACCGTTCTATAGGAATTGTACTTCATGGCGGCCATCACAACTATTCTGCTACAAAGGCTTAGCCAACGACACGTGCCCTTGGGGCCAATAGGCCCCTACTACGGGAAGGCAAACGAACGGCAAGCAGATGCATCGTGTTTACCCCAGATTATGACTTAGAGGCATTCTGTCATAATCCAACGCACGGTAGCTTCACGCCACTGGCTTTTGAACCAAGCGCGATGACCAATTGTCCGAATCAATGGTTCGCGTAGCTGGGCCATCCTGGACTTGAACCAGAGACCTCACCTATGAAGTAAATCATTGCACCTACGATCAAACCAATTTGAGAGAATCAAGAGATTCCTTTTCGGGAGCGATTCATCCTTCTCGAACGCAGCATACAACTCTCCGTTGTACTGCACTCTCTAAGTGTGCTTGTTCCCCCTTTCTTCCTTACCCTGGCAAGTCTTTGTGAAACAACTCCAATGAGTAGAAAAAAGAAGGCGTTAAGAGACCCTCCTGCTCTTATTTTTCCTAGAGCAAAACAAAAAAATCAAGAGCTTCGAGCCAATAAAGACTTAGAAAATTGAACTTTTGGTTCTAAGCCATCTCTGACGATTAATCAACAATTCGAAGTGCTTTTCTTGCGTATTCTTGATAAACCTGCCTTTATATATAGATGTAAGAGGATCTGTTTGGGAAGTAAGAAGCCCCTTTGACACCTCTCCATCTGCAAATAATTCTCGATGTGAAAACACAGAGCCGGGGGGCGGATCCTTGAATTGGAAAAAGAGTGGATCTACAGGGTCCCAAATGAATTGGCTAACTCAAAAAAGGCATTGTTCTTTGGAAGATCTAGCTCTTGTTTGGTACTGCCCGGTTCCATTCTGTAAGAACCCTGAATCATTCTCTTGAAGCTCATCCTCTTCATCATAAATGATCCGTTTGACCCAAAATGACCTGGCCCAATAGGGAAATCCCAATTCACTGGGCCTTTCGATACAATCAAATAGAAAGGCCCAAGGGCGCCATATTCTAGGAGCCCAAACTATATGATTGAATAAACCCTCCTCTATCTGTTGTGGGTCAAGGGCCTCTCGTACTAGGTTGAATTACAATTGCAACACTGTCATCAGTAGGGTAAAAATAACCTGTCTCACGATGGTTTTAACCATGCTCACGTTCCCTATTGGTGGGTGAACAATCCAACACTTGGTGAATTCTGCTTCACAATGATAGGAAGCGCCGACATCGAAGGATAAAAAAGAAACGTCGCTATGAATGCTTGGCTGCCACAAACCAGTTATCCCTGTGGTAACTTTTCTGACACCTCTAGCTTCAGATTCTGAAGGTCTAAAGGATGGTTTGGCCACGCTTTCAGGGTTCATATTCGTACTGGAAATTAGAATCAAACGAGCTTTGACCCTTCTGTTCCACACGAGATTTAGGTTCTCGTTGAGCTCATCTTAGGACACCTATGTTATCTTTTAACAGATGTGCCGCCCCAGCCAAACTCCCCACCTGACAATGTCTTCCGCCTAGATCGGCCTGCTGAGGCAGACCTTGGGTCCTAAAAGAGGGGCCAGGCCCCGCTTCCGATTCATGGAATAAGTAAAATATCATTAATATTAGTGGTATTTCACTTTCACCTTACGGCTCCCAAAGTCGTTTCAAAAAGTCGGACTAGAGTCAAGCTCAACATGGTCTTCTTTCCCCACTGATTCTGCCAATCCCGTTCCCTTGGTTGTCGTTTCGCTAGATATTAGACAGTGACAGTGAAATTCTCGTTAATCCATTCATGCGCGTCACTAATTAGATGACGAGGCATTTGGCTACCTTAATAGAGTCATAGTTACTCCCGCCGTTTACCCGTGCTTGGCTGAATTTCTTTATGTTGATTCAGAGCACTGGCAGAAATCATATTGCCTTAGCATCCGCAGGGACCATCGGAATGCTTTGTTTTAATTAAACAGTCGGATTCCCCTTGTTTGTACCAGTTCCGAGTCGACTGTTCGACGCCTGGGGAAGGCCCCCGAAAGAGCCATTCCCAGTCCGTCCTTGGCTAGCATGCGGTAACCCGCACTTGTCATAAGATCAGGTCATGTAGGCCACCAACAGCCGATAGGTTCAGGATTGGGACCCCCGTATCCAGCCCTAAGAGCCAATCATTTTGCCGAAGTTACGGATCTATTTTTCCTACATCCTTGCCTATATTGTTCCATTGACTAGAGGTTGTTCACCTTGGAGACCAAATACGGTTATGAGTACGACCGGGCCTGGACGGCACTCGGTCCTCCGGATTTTCAAGGGCCGCCGAGACCGCACCGGACACCACGCGACGTGCGGTGCTCTTTCAGCATCTGGACCCTACCTCCGGCTGAGCCCTTTCCAGGGTGGGCAGGTTGTTAAATAGAAAAGATAACTCTTCCCGTGGATCTCGCCGACGTCTCCAGACTTCTTAACATTGCTGTCAACCGCCACGTCCCGGTTCAGAAATTTTAACCCGATTCCCTTTCGGAGCACGCATGAAATGCGCTATCTGTAGGGCTTCCCCCGACCCTTAGGATCGACTAACCCATGTGCAGGTGCCGTTCACATGGATCATTTCCCCTCTACAGCCTTCAAAGTTCTCATTTGAATATTTGCTACTACAACCAAGATCTGCACCGACAGTCGCTCCGCCCGGGCTTACGCCTTAGGTTTTGCAGCGATCGCCATGCCCTCCTACTTATTGGGCCCTGGAACATGCCCTGACGGCCGGGTGTAGGTCGCACACTTAAGTGCCTTCCATTTTCAGGGCTAGTTGAGGTGTTACACACTCCTTAGCGGATTTCGACTTCCATGACCACCGTCCTGCTGTCTTAATCGACCAAAACCCTTTGTGGTATATAGGTTAGCACGCAGTTGGGCACCATAACCCAACTTCCGGTTCATCCTGCTTCGCTAGTTCTGCTTACCAAAAATGGCCCACTTGGAGGTCTTGATTCCGTGGCACGGCTCAACAAAGCAGCCGCGCTGTCCTACATATTTAAAGTTTGAGAATAGATCGAGGGCGATGCTCCCCTAATGCCTCTCATCATTGGCTTTACCTAATAGAACTCACACACGAGCTTCAGCTGTCTTGAGGGAAACTTCGGAGGGAATCACTACTAGACAGTTCGATTAGTCTTTCACCCCTATACCAAAGTCAGACGAACGATTTGCACGTCCGTATCACTGTGGGCCTCCACCAGAGTTTCCTTTGGCTTCACCCCACTCAGGCATAGTTCACCATTTTCAGGTCTCGATAGGTATGGTCACACTCGAACCCTTCTTAGAAGATCAAGGTCGGTCAGGGGTGCACCCCTTAAGGGGATCCCGCCGATCAGCTTCCTTATACCTTACGGGTTTACTCGCCCGTTGACTCGCACAGATGTCAGACTCATTGGTCCGTGTTTCAAGACGGGATGAATGGGGAGCTCACAGGCCAGCATCGGGAGAACGCATATGCCAAAGCACGCCAATGGCGCGTGCTGCCCCACAACGATCGAGGTGACGGCGTCTCCACAGGCATATCTATTGCCTAGCCTTTGGCCGCCTCCCCAATCCGCGCTGGTCCATGCCCCGGGTCTATCGGCGCACCGGCTTGTCACCGTTCCACATCCGACCGGGGCGCATCGCCGGCCCCCATCCGCTTCCCTCCCGACAGTTTCAAGCACTCTTTGGCTCTCTTTTCAAATTCCTTTTCATCTTTCCCTCGCGGTACTTGTTTGCCATCGGTCTCTCGCCACTATTTAGCCTTGGACGGAATCTACCGCCCTTTCAAGGCTGCATTGCCAAACAACCCAAATCATCGACAGCGCCTTGTGATGCGATAGGGTCCTGGCATGATGGGAATGTCACCCTCTTTGGTGGCCTATTCCAAGGGACTTAGGCCCGGTACTCTGCTGTGACACTTCTTCAGGCTACAATTAAGACGATGAAGTCGACTGATTTTAAGTTTAGGCTGTTCCTGGCTCACTCGCCGTTACTTGGGGAATCCTTGTTAGTTTCTTTTCCTCCGCTTATTGATATTCTTAAACACAGTGGTAATCCCGCCTGACCTGGGGTCGCGGTCATGGCAGCATCGTGACGACGCTTGCATTAGGGTCAAGGAAGTCAACACATCCGACCGGGCAACGCGCGATAGCACCTTAGTTGAGTCAATCAACCACCACTCATCATCGTGTCCATCGCAAGGGACTTGTATTTAGCCCAGCTGCACCGAAGCACGGGAAGCCAATACCACCCCCCCGACAACTGGCAATGTTTCATGCACGGTGTTAGAGGGTGACGCGATGCATGATGCCCAGGCAGACGTGCCCTCGGCCTAATGGCTTCGGGTACAACTTGTGTTCAAAGACTCGATGGTTCATGGGATTCTGCAATTCACACCAAGTATCGTAGTTCGCTACGTTCTTCATCGATACGAGAGCCGAGATATCAATTGACGAGAGTCGGTTTTGGTTCTTTAGGCGCCCGTGATCCTCCCATGCACACCGCGTATGGCACGACGGGAGGCAGGTCTTCATTTTTTTGTTTTTCTTGACGCATTTCTACAGCCAGGGTTGGTTGTTTACACAACGAGCGACCGGTGGTCGACGCCATGCTCGGGGCATCGGTCCGTGGTTTCATTCGTCCTGAATGCCCATGCGTTAAACATGTTCTCAGGTCATCTTCTTAGCAGGAATCGACAATAATCCTTCCACAGGTTATCCTATGGAAACCTTGTTACAACTTCTCCTTTTTATAAATGATAAGGTTCAATGGACTTCTCGTGACGTTGCGGGCAGCAAACCGCTCACGTCGCCTCGATGCGAAAACTTCACCGGCTCATTCGATCAGTATGAGTGACGGGCGGTGTGTTCAAAGGGCAGGGACGTAGTCAACGCGAGCTGATGACTCGCCCTTACTAAAAATTCATCATTGAAGACCAACAATTGAAATGATCTATCCCCATCACGATGAAATTTCAAAGATTACCTAGGCCTGTCGGCCAAGGCTATAGACTCGTTGAATACATCAGTGTTGCGCGTGCGTGGCCCAGAACATCTGAGGGCATCACAGACCTGTTATTGCCTCAAAATTCCATGGCCTCAAAGGTCATAGTCCAACTAAGAAGCTAGCTACGGAGGGATTCCTCCACATAGCTAGTTAGCAAGTTGAGGTCTTATTCGTTAACGGAATTAACCAGACAAATCGCTCCACTGACTAAGAATGGCCATGCACCACTAGTGAACCTGCTGGACTTGTTTCTGCACCTACTGAACCTTGTTCTTCAGTTGTAGAACAAGTTACAGATGGTGGCCCTGGTACTTTAGGACAGTGTATTGTGGTGGACATGGGACTCATGTTTCTATTGAGGTGGATCCTGCTTCCACTGGAAATGTGGAGGTTAGTCCTCCTGCTATTAGTGGTGGTGCCCCTATCATTACTGATGGTATAGTGAATAATGAGAATACATCAGTTCATGCTGCTGCTGCTGAAAATATTGTTTCTTGGGTCAATATTGTTCAAAAGAATAGGGTTTTGAATGATGAGGTTAAGAAGTTTACTGAGGTCAGATCTTCTTCGACTTCAGATGCTATTAACTTGAAAGATGAAGATATGGATGATGATGCTATGAAGAAGGTGAGTCTTATTGGCATATTTCCTTCCATGTTTCCTGGGAGGGATGCTGTTCAGAAGATTGTGAATTCTTGGCCTATGAAGTGTTCTTATCATTATCACAATTCTGGTTGGATTGTCTTTGTGTTTGATAAGCCTTCTGACTTAGATGATGTTTTACATGCTGGTCCTTTTTATGCTTTTGGCAAGCCCCTACATCTTAGAAAAATGCCTGAGTTATTTAAATTTTGAAAAGATGCATACTTTGTGGTTCCTTTTTGTGTTCAGCTGCCTAATTTTCCTATTAGGATATGGGAAGATAGGTGCTTAAGCAAGATTTTCTCTTATCTTGGTGTTCCCTAATATACTGACAAGATTACTGCCACAAACAAGGTCCTGGGTTTCGCTAGATTCTTGGTGGAAGTTGATGTGAGTGTTGATCTACCTGATGTTATTCCCATTAACATGCCTGGTGGAAAATGCTAAATGAAACCTATTTCATATGAAGATCTTCCCAAGTTTTGTACCTCTTGTAAGAAGTTGGGACACAATGTTGCTGCTTGTAATGATGATTTGGACTCCCCTCTGTTGTATGTTGCGAGGAATAAGAAACCTAATGTTGGAGCTAAGCAAACAAATGTGAATAAAAAGAAGCCTAATGTCCCTGCTGATACTGTTCAGCAACATATTGATGCCCGTCAGCAGCCTGCTGGTGCTCCTATGATCAGGACCTCTAGGGCCACTAAGAAGAATGAGAAAGTGAATGGAAGGATGTTCCAACTTCTAACTCATTTGTTGTTTTGTCACCTGATAAGACTGTATCTTGGGCTGATCAAATGGAGTATGATGAACTTTTGGAGAATGCTTCTAGTTCCAAGGATCCAAAAAAAAGAAGAAAAATAATAAGAATAACAACCTTGTTGTCCACAACTCTGTTGTATCTTCTCATGTTCCAGTCTCTAGAGGTAAAGCACCTCTTGGTAGGCATAAATGATAGGTTTCTGGAATGTGAGAGGGTTCAATAAGGTCTCTAAACAATGTGATGTTGTCAAGTTTCTCAGGTAACACCAGATTACCTTATTTGGAATCCTTGAGACCAAGTTGGCTCAGAATAACTTGGATTACTTTATGAACAATGAAATTCCCCTCCTGGAAGTCTGCTAACAATTTTGAATGCCATACCAGTAAAAGGATGTGGTGGTTTGGGATACCTCCTTTAGTGGTGTTGATGTTTTGGAAGTGCATGTGCAGTGGATCCACTGCAAGGTGAAGATTTTGGTTAATGGAGATAGTTTCCTTGTCACCTTGGTTTTTGGCCTGCACACTATTGATGACTAGAGAGCTATGTGGGATAGGATAAGAGAACTTAGTGTTTGTTCTTCTCTTCCTTGGGTGGTCTTAGGGGATCGTAATTCTATCCTTTCTGTGGAGGAAAAATTAAAAGGGAATGTCCCAACTGATTATGAGATGCAGGATGGTGTGGACTGTTCTTTGGATGCTAACCTTTCTGATCTGAATTCTTCTGGAGAATTCTTCACTTGGTCTTTCAATGGGGTTCTTAACATGATTGATAGAGTAATGGTGAATGATTTTTGGTATGACTAGGATATGAATGAGCTTGCTTCTTTTTGAACCTGCTGGTCTTCACTCTGATCACTCTCCCTGTAGAATCACTCTTTCTATTGATTATATGCATAGATTGAAGCCCTTCAAGTTTTTCAATATGTGGATACAACATGATAACTATAATGATGTTCTGGCCCAAAGTTGGGGTCAAGATGTGCCTGGTACTGCCATGCACAAACTCTGTAATATGCTTAAGAGGCTTAAGCAACCTCTAAAAGAGTTGAATAAGAAACATTTTGCTCATATTTCTGTCAGGACTGAGAGTGCTCTCAACTTGCTTGGTGAAATGCAGTCTTAGTATAATCTGATGCCTAATTCTACCCTAGCATCCCAGATCTTGGAACAGAAGAAGGTGTGTCAAGCTTTGAATGCTGCTGAGGCCAATTTTCTTTCTCAGAAGGCTAAACAGGTTTATATGAAGCTTAGTGACAGGGGTTCCAAGTTTTTTCACTCTTTGGTGAAAAGGAACAATGCTAAAAAACACATTTCTTATGTGAAGCTTGCTGACAACTCTTTTACTACATCTTATGACCAGATTGGGGATGCCTTTCTTGGTTTCTATTCTGGTTTGTTGGGCACAAAAGTTGATGCAGCAACTATTGATGTTGATGTTGTCAATGTTGGACCTAAAGTGTCTAGTGCAGGAGTTAATAATCTGTTATGGGAGGTCACTGCATTGGATGTAAATGAGGCTTTGTTCTAGTTTTCTGATGATAAGTCTCCTAGTCCTGAAGGGTTTCCTGCTGGGTTTTTCAAGAGATCTTGGGTACTGTTCGTGGTGATTTTACTAATGTTGTGCTGGTGTTTTTTCCAGAATGATGATATTTTGAAATAGATTAACCATGTTGTTATTTCTTTGATTCCTAAGACTACTCATGCTACCTCTGATGGTGATTATAGACCTATTTCTTGTTGTAATGTCACCTGCAAGGTTATTTCAAAAAAATTGGCCACTAGACTGTCCAACTGCTTGCCTGATCTTATTGATGAGGCTCAGACTAGTTTTGTTGATGGTAGGGCTATGTCTGACAACATTTTTCTCTGCCAAGAATTGATTAGACACTATGGTGTTAAGAGAGGCCCTTCAAGATGCTTGATCAAAGTGGATATCAAGAAGGCTTTTGACTCTGTCCATTGGTCCTTTTAGAGGCAGTTTTGAAGGGTTTTGGTTTCCCAGATAGGTTGTGAAGTGGATTATGATGTGTGTTTCTACTGCATCCTATTTCCTATCTATCAATGGTGAGTTGAAGGGGTTTTACATGGCAAGAGAGGTCTAAGACAAGGTGATCCCCTTTCTCCTTTCTTGTTTGTCATTAGAATGGAGTATTTTTCCAGAATGTTAAGGATTTTTGGAGAAGACCCTGAGTTCAACTACCATGCTGGTTATACTGACCTTCAGATTAATCACCTTGCCTTTGCCGATGATTTGATGCTCTTTGCAGGGGGTGACACCATTTCTGTCACCCAGCTGATGAACTGTATGACAATTTTTAGTGAGTGCTCTGGATTGGTTGCAAATTTTCTTAAATCTGAGATGTTTTTTGCTGGTCTTAATATGAGTGATAAGGCTAATTTGCTTGATATTACTGGTTTGAAGGAAGGTGAGTTGCCTATTATGTATCTTGGAATTCCATTGTGTGCTGTCAGGTTGAATGTGTTCCATTATGATCCCCTGTTTGCATCTTTGAGGAACTACTTCTATAACTGGAAATGTGCTACCCTTTCTTATGCTGGCAGGCTTTAGATTATTTTATCTGTTATACAGGGTATGCATTGCTTCTGGCATGGTATCTATCCCATTATTGGCAGTGTTAAGCTGAAGAATATCAAATGTGCATAGGGTTTCTGTGGGGGGAGGGGTTCTTGTGACTCAAATAGGAAATCTTTAATTGGTTGGGATGAGATCTGTTTCAACTTTCTGCATGGAACTTGGCTCTTCTATGTAAGATATTTTGGAACTTTCAATGTAAAAAAGACTGTCTTTAGGTTAAATGGATCAATGAGGAATACTTACAGAATGTGGATGTTTTGGACTATCAATACAAGCATGGTTATTCTGCTTTGATCAAAACTGTTTTTAGAATCAGGGACAAGCTTTTGGATAGTACAAGTTCTGCTGCTGCTGTTGTGGCCTTGTTGCATTCTTGTTCTACTAGTTTCAAGTTATGTCCTAGTAAGGATTATGATTTCTTAAAGGTCCATGGCCCTAAGGTTTGTTGGTGTAGGTCTGTTTGGAATCCTAGGGCAAATCCTAAACGCTATTTTTTGTTCTGGATGTCTATGGAGAACTGCTTGCTTACTACTGACAGACTCTATTTTGATGATAAGCGTTGCTCTCTCTGTGGTTTGGTAAATGAGTCTGACTCCTATTTGTTATTTCAATGTCCTATTTCCTTTATGGTTTGGGGAAGGATCAGACTGTGGTTAGGAATCAACATGAGATTGGAAACTGCGGTCAGTGCTGTGAGATGGATTAGTACGAAGTGCAGGGGTACTTCCCATGGGAATGTGGCCAGATCTGCTTATGTTTCTGTTGTTGTTTATTGGCTTTGGCATATGAGGAACATGAAGAGATTAAATGGTGTTCTTATGAAGATTTATAATGTTCTGCATTGTATTAAAACCCACATCTTTTATAATAATGCAGGCTGCTTTCCCTCTAAACACTTTTACCCCATGATGTTAGGGTTGTGTACATCTTTTGTTATTTCTTTTGGTGCTTGTTGGTGGCTGTATGACATTATTTTGTGTCTATACACACCATGGGATAGGCTCTGTGAGTTATGCTCTCATATGGCCCCTTTTGCAATTTTTGGGTGTTGTTAAGTGTTTTGTGGTTGTTGTTTCTTGTAGCATATAACCTCAGGGGTCTTATACTGCTTGGAATCAACAAATCTAACCTCTTTTAACCACTGTATAGGTTTTAGTCTATTTCCTTTATTGTTTAGGATGTAATCTCTTGTATTTTGCATACCTTGGTTATATATATTTACATTTAACCAAAAAAAGAAAGAGCTCTCAGTCTGTCAATCCTTACTATGTCTGGACTTGGTAAGTTTCCCTATGTTGAGTCAAATTAAGCTGCAGGCTCCACTCCTGGTAGTGCCCTTCTGTCAATTCCTTTAAGTTACAGCCTTGCGACCATACTCCACCCGGAACCCAAAAACTTTGATTTCTTATAAGGTGTTGGCAGAGTCCTTAAAGCAACATATGCCGATCCCTGGTCAACATCGTTTATGGTTGAGACTAGGACGGCATCTGATCGTCTTCGAACCCCCAACTTTCGTTCTTGATTATTGAATACATCCTTGGCAAATGCTTTCACAGTTGTTCGTCTTTCATAAGAATTTCACCTCTGACTATGAAATACGAATGCCCCCAACTGTCACTGTTAATCATTACCCCGATCCCGAAGGCCAATGTAATAGGATCGAAATCCTATATTGTTATCCTATGCTAATATATCCAAGCGTAGGCTTGCTTTGAGAACTCTAATTTCTTCAAAGTAACAACGCCGAAGGCACGACCTAGACAATTAAGGCTATGACCGTATCTCCGGCAAATGGACGAGACGACCGGTGCACACCAAAGGCAGACCGGCCGGCCCATCCCAAAGTCCAATTATGAGCTTTTTAACTGTAACAACTTAAATATACGGTATTGGAGCTGGAATTACCGCGGTTGTTGGCACCAGACTTGCCTTCTAATGGATCCTCGTTAAGGGGTTTAGATTGTACTCATTCCAATTACCAGACTCAAAGGGCCCGGTATTGTTATTTATTGTCACTACCTCCCATGTCAGGATTGGGTAATTCGCGTGCATCATGCCTTCCTTGGGTGTTTTAGCCGTTTCTCAGGCTCCCTCTCCGGAATCGAACCCTAATTCTCCGTCACCCATCACCACTATGGTAGGCCACCATCCTACCATCGAAAGTTGATAGGGCAGAATTTCGAAAGATGCATCGCCGGCAAGAGGGCCGTGCGATCAGGCGAGTTATCATGAATCATCGCAGCAACGGGCATAGCCTACGTAGACCTTTAATCTAATAAATGCATCCCTTCCGGAAGTCAGGGTTTGTTGCACGTATTAGCTCTAGAATTACTACGGTTATACGAGTAGCAGATACCATCAAACAAACTATAACTGATTTAAGGATCCATTCACAGTAAAAAAGTATGAATTAGTTCATACTTACACATGCATGGCTTAATCTTTGAGACAAGCATATGACTACTGGCAGCATCAACCAGGTAGCATTCCTCGTCAACGTCAGTCCCGAGCCATGCGGTGCCTTCTTGGAGGATGACCTGCACGAAACAGCCACGACGGTCATACGCTGGACGCTATTGAAGAAAAGAGCATGGCCACCAGTGCCATGTGCCTACTTCGTGTTCTGCATCTAAAAGTCCGAGCAGCTTTCCATGGGCCGGGCCACAAGGTCCAAAGATGTTTGCAGAAAGTAATACAGGCAGCCACTTTGAGGTTCACCCATGCACACCATGACGGAGTATCACGTTGTGAACGAATAACGATTGATAACACCGATTTCCACTTTTGTGGGTATTCAGCACAAAAAATCTGATCGTCGGTCGAGGAATGCGTTACACCTTACCTAACAATGAAGAGGCTGGTAGGGACGGACGTCGCCGCGCAAGGCAGCGATGCATCCGACCGACACCGGCCAACCCCAACTCATGTGCCATCACGTTCGCAATGCATCGGGACGGCATGTGCAGTAGGCAGCCCGCAAAGAGCACCCAAAGCATCCGCCAGCCCAAGCACGCCCCACTGGGCACGAAGTAATGTGTTCGTGGATTGCCAAACTCAAAATGTGTTGCGGAAAAGTGGAAAAGAAGGCCGAGGACGTCCTCAAAAGAAGGCTAGTACAAGGCCTAGCTCCCCTTAGTTGCATGTCCGAACGACCTCCTCAACCGCCTTTGACTAATATGAGCACGGAAAAATGGAAAAGGGGGCCGAGGACGTGCCCAAATGATGCCTAGCGCAATGCCCCGCTCCACTTCAAAACATTCATGTCTAGACGATATCCTCAACCACCTATCTCCATGTTACAGCTTATTGAGTGCTAACCCAAATTGCTCCACTGGACATAGGATTTTCGAGGAAGAGAGATTTTTTTGTTGCCTTGTGCAAGGCCATTTTGGCTTAGCATATGGTGCACATGGCTTTGGCCTAGCGCTCGGGCTTGGCCATCTTTTATTCATTAAATTATTATATAAATGGAAATGGTGTATTATATAGTTTCCACTGGAAGAAAACTTAAAATCATTAAAAATTTTAAAAATTGGGATTAAATTTATAAAAAAAAAATTGGGTTCAACAGTGTCGTTGCCTTGTCGGGGAGTGTCTTTGCCTTGTCGTGCAATGTCGGGTATTAAAATCTAAAATAATATTATTTTAATCAACCTACATGTGTCGGAGCGTGTCGTGTCATAAATGTGTCGGACACGGCGCATGACACCCATATTGAGGTGTCTGTGATTGGTAGCCTAGCGCTCGTGCACGACTCTCATGCCCACCAGGCCATCTTGTCTCCCGGTCTCGCATGCAACGCACACGGCATTGGCCTAGCACTCGTGCATGACTCTCATGCCCGCAAGGCTACGTCGATGATAGGCTACATGGTTTCCATGGAGTGGAATTTTTCTTTGCCTTCTGCAAGCCCATTTTGGCTCAGCATGTCATGTACATGGCCTTGGTCTAGCGCTCGTGCTAGGCCATCTTCATTCATTAAATTATTATATAAATAGAAATGGTGCATTTTAAAGTTCCCAGTTGTAGAAAACTTAAATTAAATTAAAAAAACAAAAAAATTAAAAATTGGGTTTAAATTTAAAAAAAAATTGGTTTAGGAGTGTCGTTGCCGTGTCGGAAAGTGTCGGGAATATCGTTGCCTTGTCGGGGAGTGTCGGATATTAAAATTTAATATAATATTATTTTAATCAACCTTCACGTGTCGGAGCTTGTCGGAAGCGTGTCGTGTCGTAAATGTGTCGGACACGGCGCACGACGCCCATATTGAGGTCTCGGTGCTTCGTAGCCTAGCGCTCATGCACGAATCTAATGCCCACAAGGCCATCTTGTCGCCCGGTCTCGCAAGCAATGCACATGGCATTGTCCTAGCGCTCGTGCAAGACACTCATGCCCACAAGGCCACATCGATGACAGGCTACATAGTTTTCGATGAGGGGGAGATTTTTTCTTTCCTTGTGTAAGGTCATTTTGGCTCAGCATGCCATGCACATGGCCTTGGCCTAGCGCTCGTGTTAAGCCATCTTTTATTCATTAAATTATTATATAAATGAAAATGGTGTATTTAAAGTTTACAATTGAATAAAACTTAAATTAATAAAAATAAAAAAAAATTTAAAAAATTGGGTTTAAATTTAAAAAAAAAATGTTCAGGAGTGTCGTTGCCGTGTCGGGGAGTGTCGTTGCCTTGTCGGGGAGTGTCAGATATTAAAATTCAAAATAATATTATTTTAATCAACCTATACGTGACGGAGCATGTTGGGAGCATGTCGTGTGGTAAATGTGTCGGACACGGCGCACGACGCCCATATTGATGGGTCTCCCGGTCTCTCATGCAACGCACACGGCATTGGCCTCGTGCTCGTGCACGACTCTCATGCCCGCAAGGCCACTTCGATGACGGGCTACATGGTTTCTGAAGAGGGGGATTTATTCTTTGCCTTGTTCAAGGCCATTTTGGCTCACGTTTTCGCATGCCATTCACATCGCCATACCTTAGTGCTTGCCACGACAATAAGACCACATCGATGACAAACTTTACCGCCACTAGAGATCTAGTTCCTTTCATCACCGTCTTGATAAATATTTGAACAAGCGATAGACACCATCAAGGCAGCCGTTTTCTCCGTCAGACCGATTGCATAACCATCTAAATACCATTGTGATTCCCCGATTCGGTTGTCGTGCGTCCTTCAGTAGCATCGCACACCTTCTTGGACAAGGGAACGTACTTGATGACCCTTAGACAATGTAAAATCCACATAGCCTCAGCTCGTACTTAGTAGTTATTGAGGAATGGGTTTAGGAGGGACGAATCGGCGAGAAAGGGCTGAATCTCAAAGGATCGTGGAAGCAAGGCCACTCTGCCCCTTACAATACCCCATCATGTATTTAAGTCGTCTGCAAAGGATTCAACTCACCAATCATTAAGAATTGTACTTCATGGCGTGCATCACAACTATTCTGCTGCAAAGGCTTAGGCAACGACACATGTCCTTGGGTACCAAAGGCCCCTACTGCGGGTCGGCAAACGAACAGCATGCAGATGCATCGTGTCTAGCCCGGATTCTGACTTAGAGGCGATCAGTCATAATCCAAAGCATGGTAGCTTCGTGCCACTGGCTTTTCAACCAAGCGCGATGACCAATTGTGCGAATCAACGGATCCTCTCGTACTAGGTTGAATTACTATTGCAACACTGTCATCAGTAGGGTAAAACTAACCTATCTCACGATGATCTAAACCCAACTCATCTTCCCTATTGGTGGGTGAACAATCCAACACTTGGTGAATTCAGCTTCACAATGATAGGAACAACCGACATACAAGGATCAAAAAACAACGTCGCTATGAACGCTTGGCCTCCACAAGCCAGTTATCCCTATGGTAACTTTTCTAACACCTCTAGCTTCAGATTCCGAAGGTCTATAGGATCATCAGGCCAGACTTTCATGGTTCATATTCGTACTAGAAATCAGAATTAAAGGAACTTTTACCATTCTGTTCCACACGAGATTTCGGTTCTCGTTGAGCTCATCTTAGGACACCTGCATTATCTTTTAACAGATGTGCCGCCCAGCCAAACTCCCTACCTAAGAATGTCTTCCGCCTGGATCGGCCTGCAGAGACAAACCTTGGGTCCCAAAAGAGGGGGCCAGGCCCAACTTCCGATTCATGAAATAAGTAAAATAATGTTAAAAGTAGTGGTATTTCACTTTCTCCTTGTGGATCCCACTTCTTCTACACCCTTTAAGTCATTTCACAAAGTCGGACTAGAGTCAAGCTCAACAGGGTCTTCTTACTGTTAGGAAAATATCATCGCAACGGAAGCGATTTATGGATCTAGATCTATAAAATACTCGTAATAAAATAACTAGATCTACATCTACAAGGGGGTTGTAGAACATACCTCTTGGATCTCAAAATCCAAGTTGGAGAACCGCTATTAGGATGATCGAACAATGATGTGAAGAACACCACGATCTTCCGCACGTGTGATCCAAGCAATTCCCGTGGAAGGAATTCTCGACTCGAACCCTCCGATATGCTACCCGAAAAATCACCAAGATTTTCCCTACTGACTATGGCCGAAAATTTCTTCCTCTCAATTACTAAGGGAATTCAAATTCTCAAGTGTTTTTAAGGCTTGGGAGAACTCTCTTTATATAGAGAGTAAAACTTAGCCTCCAAGGATTTTATAATTAATACAAAATCAATTATAATAATCCTAGTAAATAAAAGATAATCCCAAAATATTCTAGAACAAATCAAGAATATTCATATCTTTATTATTTACCATAAATATTTATCCAATAAATATTTTATGCACATGTCTTTTAATACACAAGAAAACTAATTCCTTGTTAAAAACAATCACATGGGGCGAAATTTGTATATATTGACCTAGTCAATATTAATTTTTGCCATTACACAATAATTGGGCCAAGATTATGGAAAATGTCTTTTCCACATATTTAATTATTTAGCCCAACTAATTTAATAGTCCACTAAACAATTAATTCACATATCGTTTTAATAAAGTCCAACATGAACTAAATTAATATTATTAGGATTCGACGTCCGAGAATATCTATGCTATATTAGGAGGCACGTCGGGACCATGGACTAATAATCGTGGCTCCGATAAATCAAATAAATAATTATCTCGATGAATGTAATAATTATATTCGATAAATCAATCACAGAATATGCCACCATAATCCCGTGATCGCACTCCTCCGATTATAAGATTATATTTATCTCCTCACGAAAGTAATAAGCGCCCACCGATATAATCATTTCATATGGATTAATCCTCCATAGATCGCTCATTCTAAATCGGGAAGTTACCGTTAACCCTTTTCGTAACATCTTGTCCTTACTTACCATTAACCCCTAGCGATCAATAATTCAAATAACTCACTGGTAGCTAATCAGTGTAATATGAATCCCATGGATCGATCAATGTCTAGGATTAACTCATAAGGGAATCGTCTATCTACTTCCATAAATGGAAGGAATGGATTCCGTATCTGTGATAACACGCCTACTCACTCAATCCAAAGACAATGCCAAAATGGGTAATTCGGATCACGACACTCGGGCGTAATCCTTAACCGTCAAGTCAAACCTCATAATCGATTCAAGCAATGATCGTGATCACCTCGAGATTAAGATATATCCATAATATGATCATCTAATGATTCGATAAGACTTCTCAATTACGGAATTATATTGAGAACTCGGATCAAATCGGTCCAAATTTCTATATGATATATCTATCATATATAAATGCCCCATTAGGTTCCTTTAACCGAAAGTCCGATAAGACGATCACACCTATCGTGTTATGGGCGCATTAATAGTAATGCGTTAAAGGGAGACCCGATACTCTCGATTAACTTTACTACGGACTAATTGTATTTTAAGTACATCTTCACTAACTCAATCCTCCCGTGTATATCTCATACACCGAGTTAAGTGATTACATAAACGATATACTCGGGGTTTTCTCAGTAGTGTAAATACTATTGTCATATCGGTGATTATGAGAATAATAAATATGAATAATAACATCATTTCATTTATTAAATAAAACAATTACAAAATTGTCTTTCGGCATCACACCTAACAATCTCCCACTTGCACGAAAGCTTGTGATTAATTGTTTTAGAGCACACCCTATTATTTAAAACTACAAAGAAACTACATCTCCCACTTGCTCTAAAGCAATGGAGACTCATCCCGTATTTTAGTACCCACAAAACTTATCATAACCATTTCAGATTCCAAAGTACACTCCGAGTATGCCGGCGTAGGATAGGTCGGTGACTCGGGAGCACCTATATCTCGAATGTCATGGGTCTTAATGATCGGTCAGGTTGTCGGCTCGAGGCGATCCGTAGAATCGAAACGTCGCCGGTCCATCTAATCATGTGGTACTTTCCCAATATGCTCTTGAACTCAAGTGATTTCGAAATCCTTATAAGCTACCCTTCATCGCTTGCACAATGATGTGGTATCGGCTTTCCAAATCTGGAATCACTCCCAGGCGAAAGGAAATCCCGAGGCTATATCGCCTCTAGCTACTACAAAAGCCGCTAATCACCCAACTAGTTAAAGTCGAGTTGGCGTTGCTGGATTTCTCCAGGCAATAGCTTCAACAAGAGTGAACACTGAGCCCGAGATCGACTTTAACGATCATCCTCAATCTGACTTAAAGTCAAAATCAGTGTATCACACATATCCAAGCTCATACATGAATATGTCCGCATATTATTCCTCATTCTCTCAAGATACTAAAGGACATACTAAACTTGCTTTGTTAACAGCCGAATCTAAGATTCGATCAAAATTGACGTTCAATAACCTGACCATCTCTTGTCACAAAGAGAATCCATCCCATTTCTCTTTATCCGAAGATTTAGAGAGTCATTCCTGAGGCATAGGGTAGAACTTCCTCGTTGAATGTTGCATACACAAATGCATCATCTTAACCAATAAGATGGATGGGAAACCAATGACTGATTCTAATGAATTCGACCGAGTCAAACTCTTCGTATGTTGTCCAAATCTCTCATTGCAGTAGAATTGTGGCATTGTCGATTCTCGACTTGAGATAACACACCCATGTTGAGTCCAACTCGTGCAAATGCGTTACCTTCACAAACACTAATATATATGTATATATTCACTCATCAGACTAAAATTGATATCCAGTCTACACAAGACTTATCAATATTCTGGTCAAATCCATATATTATATAAATATATGACTTCCAATGACCAAGAGGTTTGCTTTTTATCCACAAAGGACATAAGCCTTGACAGTCATTCTGTCATAAGTTCATAAGGCAATACCCTTCTGTTCCGAATGAATCCAGACTCCGTTTGTTTGGCAAGAAAAGTCTCAGGGAATCACCCCTATTTTCTGCTTTTGAACGAAATCAGGTAATACTAAGTGGTAAGAGAGTCTGATTAACTCTCTACTTCTTAGGGAATTACCCCTAGACCACTCAAGCTTTGCTCTGAAAGATAAACTTTCCTATTCCTTCTACTCTTTTCCATGTAGATCCAATTACTCCCACTGGGCCTGAGACACTCAGGTGGTTCTACAAGAGTATGAACAGCTCTAGAGTACCAAACTCCATTCACAGGGTTATGGCTTGTAAACCAACCTCTATTATCAGAATCCTATACAGCTCACAAAAGAGCCATAGGTGATCGATCGATCCTGTAGACTATTAAGTCCGCAGAACTCATAATGGGTAATGGATAAACCATACTCCCACTATTTTCTTGGTGGATCGAAATTCTGATTTAGTTCAGTGGTATTTAGTGTCATCACCAACAACCGATGTTGGATGTGGTCTGATTTTAATCAGTTAGTAACTACCTTGAGTATTCGTACTTCAAGGTTCAAGGTTTTACTGTTCATGGATTCTATCGTAAAGGTGCAACAAAGATAACTCGCCTCTTCCCGATTTCAAGAATCTTATAACAAACCTTTTTCTCAATTCTTCAAGATATATCACGATTTGGTCACTGACCGAACGCTTACGTGAAATTCCCAGTCCTACCATTAAGCATCATGTGCTAAATGCTTATATTGACGGAATTTGGGTGAACCGAATCCACTCATTATCCGTTAATTCCAAAGCACATTCTAGGTAGACTTCTCGGTTCTACATTTCAATGTAAACCGTTATTTCACTTCCAATATCTTTATTGAGTTAAGCAGTGTATTGTAGCACATCTACAACTATGTAAGGCAATTCAATGGTTTCTTCCTTAGTGAAAGCATTTCACTATGAGGCGAGCCGAACATCGCCTCAGGACTATGTGATGGCCCATTTCTCGAGTATAGAATACTCCATCTCTCGATGAAATCCGAGACACCTTAAAATATTTTGGATAAACTTACCGGAGTGTTTGAATAGTTATCGACAAGAAGTCACTACTCGGAAGCTCCCATTAACTTGTATCTTTCATAAGACCCGAAGGTCGCCATGAACAAGCTATGTTACTTCTTTATAACCATTATCCTTTCCCGATTGAAAGGAAACTTAGTCATTGAACCTTTGAGACAATATAACCAGGTCGGAGAAAGGAATCACCCCGAGCCGCCTTCGTGTCTTGTCTTTTAGGGACTATGCACTAACTATGGAATATGAAGAAGCGTTTATCTATATATAGAAACCAATTGCTTTTAATAGTTCTTAAGATGTGTTATATACATATTTCAGCGATTGTAAGTGGTTTTGACTTTATCAAACAAAAGTCCGAGTCTTGGATTCGCATTTACAAATGGTATATTCACTTTCTATAAGACAAACAAATTATCGAATAAAAGGTAAATCCATTCGCTCCAACGAATCTTAAATGTAAAAATAAATCTTCTGCGATATCCAAGGGTTGAATCTGAGATTCATTTCCTCATATCACTCCCACTATTTTGCTAAAATTACTCGCCCGTTGTCTATTAATCGTTAATGCACAACTATCTCGCTTCTTCCAAAGAACATAGCCTAAGAGAAAATCACCAAGGATTCATAGGTTGGTGATCCAAATCACTATCCTTATCCTATGACTTTCGCTTTGTTAATTTTCGCTTTTAGCCTTAAAATCAACTCGCTTTTAGATGACTAACACTTTTAGACATATTCTCCCATTCTTGACTTTCCGTGAATGGAAATAGATCTTGAACCAATGTTCGCTTGAGTAGACACTACTCTTGAACCGTGGGATGTCTATTTCGATTGTTACTTGTTAGACTTCTCGGATTTTCTATCATACCGTAAAAACAACAAATCATAACATTAAAGCTCCCACTAGTTTATCGGTTCCAAATACCGCCTAACCAAAGAATGCTCTATTTTATGATTTTCCAATTTTTCAATTTGAAAATCTCTTGTGTAAACACTTACACAGCTTCTAATGTTTCCAGAAAAAACAACAAATCATAGAACTCCCACTAGTTCATCGATTCCAAATATCGTCCAACTAGCGACATTTCATGACTTTCCGGTTTTTCAATTAGAACGATTACGTGTGTAGTCAATTACACTTTTCTAATGTTCTAGAAAACAATAAATCATAAAGCTCCCACTAGTTCATCAATTCCAAATATCGTCCAACTAGTAACACTTCATGATTTTCCGATTTTTCAATTAGAAAATTTACTCGTGTAATCACTACACACTTAAAATTCACTAGAAGAATTTCAAAGTCCGAATCACCTTTGATCAAACTAAGTTTGTCTCCCGCTTAACACGAATGACACTAGTGACATACCCATATGTCACTTTGGTTTTAAAAGGCTTAAGAGAAAATATCTCTTTCAAAAATAATTGCATTATCAATTAACTAGTTCAACGTCCTAGTTACTTTCCACTTTTTAACGAAGTCAATACTAGTCAATTATAAATTTTTAAGCAATTTAGTAAGGGATATGATGTCAGAAATAAATGACATATATTAATTCAAGTTTAACACTACTATATTATTGTATTTTAGGAATTGTAAACTAAAAGTAAGTCTACTCTACCATTCCAAGGTTTTAACCTTGCATCTCGATCTCGCCGTAGGGTAGGTCAAAGAGATCAACGGTTAAATCAATGAATAACTTGTGAGAATCAGACATCCCACGAGAATCGAACATCCCTTTATTCATTGACTACCTTCCTTTTTTAGCCTAGGTATTACCAAAAATACCCCTGATGAGTGTGACCTACTATATCGATCTCTTAGGTACGCCTGAGTGTGCCGTCGTAGGATAGGTCGGTGACCCGACGAGTACCCGTAAATCCTATCCTTTCGAGACCAAGCCATGAATGTTGATAGGGGTGAACACCATCCGTAGGGGACGAAATCAAAGCGCCGCGAGGCGCCACCCTTCTCACTTACTTGCATCTATAGTAGAGGCCGTGGGGTTGGCTGTCGCCTCCCCCGCTCCCACTCAATATTTTGGAAGTGGTGGTGGGTTAACTAACCGCGTCTTTTTGATGTTAACATAAAAGTACATGAAATCAAGGATTCCGAATGGTGTCGGTGACGTAGGCAAGCCTACCCGTCCTATTCGTTGGAACATATGTGACAGTCGGACGAAATCGGGTCAAGAGAGCCCTATTGAGATTAGAAGGAATCACCCCTCCGCTCTCGGTTTGGCTTAGTCTTGCCGGACCCCCGTGCATACATCACACTAGGAGGGTTAAGTCGTTTGAGCGAAGCTCAGTTGACCACCCAACCTAAAGGCGAACCGTTTTTATCCAAGATTTATTGTTCTTTTACCATCATTCAATCTCGTAGACACTACGAATTGAAAACGTGATCTCGTTTCAGCTTTAAGGCGGTTCACCGAGAACACACACCGAAAGGCTAACGATTTCATAACCCGTCCTCGGATCTTTAATTAGTTACTAAATTAATTAATTACCACGTATTAATTAAATTTCAACTAATTACGCGAGTTTGTATACATGCCTATTTTAATTACCAAAATTAAAATTCTACATGTATGCATGGAGTGGATTTATGATATGATGCATGTCATGGCAATTCCGATTTTATATCTATTTTATGATCAAACACATAAAAATAAAATTATGGAAAATTTAAACACCGAGATGGATCGTTGGTACCCCGTATCTAATCTAATAGAAAATAAAACCAAAACCCTAACTAGGGTTTACTACTTTCTAAGAAAATCTGCAGCTGTTCGAACTCTTCGATGATCGGAAACCAAACGAACTTGGATCGACGAAACTTTCCAGATATTTTCTTCACTTCTCGAACTCCAATATGGACGGTTGGATCGGAGCTTTGACTTGTCAATTTTCTCCAGTTAACCGCCCAACTTGCTGCTGAATCTAACTTTGACTGCACCGCATCAAAGACTTCCTGAGGCAGATCGGGAATCGAGATGAATCCCGATCGACCTGAAATTTTTATGGTACGTCCAAAACTCCAAGTTGATCAATCTGAACGGTCGGATTTTTGTTTCAATGGTCCAAACTCTCCCAGAAAATCGAGGAAGTCACAGGTAGTGTATCTGTGAATCCTGCGTTTTTCTGTTACAGCAGCCTCTTCGCAGCATCAAACGGATATTGTAACGGACTCTGATCGACGCCAAATTTTGTGGAGTTGATCATCATCTTCTAATCTTGATTCTGACCGGAGGGATCATCGTTTCAACGGTTCGATCAACGGGAAAAGCAAAAATACTAAACAGCTACAAACTAGATCTATTTGCTGGAAATTAAACTTGCAATAAAGATAAATTACATAATTTCCTATACTCGTATGAACGAATTTTCATCGTTTATACGAGTTTACAATAGATCTAACGGGTAAACAATACCAACCCCAATCCATCTCTTCAACCACAACAATCGCAAGCATTCATCATAAAATTTTCGAAAATAATAAAATTAAAAAACAAAAATAATGCAATCTACACATGCATATTCCACTCCTTAGATCTAATATTTTATACGAATAAATATAGATCCCCTTGGCGACTGATACCACTGTTAGGAAAATATCATCGCAACGGAAGCGATTTATGGATCTAGATCTATAAAATACTCGTAATAAAATAACTAGATCTACATCTACAAGGGGGTTGTAGAACATACCTCTTGGATCTCAAAATCCAAGTTGGAGAACCGCTATTAGGATGATCGAACAATGATGTGAAGAACACCACGATCTTCCGCACGTGTGATCCAAGCAATTCCCGGTGGAAGGAATTCTCGACTCGAACCCCTCCGATATGCTACCCGGAAAAATCACCAAGATTTTCCCTAGACTATGGCCGAAAATTTCTTCCTCTCAATTACTAAGGGGAATTCGAAATTCTCAAGTGTTTTTTAAGGCTTGGGAGAACTCTCTTTATATAGGAGAGTAAAACTTAGCCTCCAAGGATTTTATAATTAATACAAAATCAATTATAATAATCCTAGTAAATAAAAGATAATCCCAAAATATTCTAGAACAAATCAAGAATATTCATATCTTTATTATTTACCATAAATATTTATCCAATAAATATTTTATGCACATGTCTTTTTAATACACAAGAAAACTAATTCCTTGTTAAAAAACAATCACATGGGGCGAAATTTGTATATATTGACCTAGTCAATATTAATTTTTGCCATTACACAATAATTGGGCCAAGATTATGGAAAATGTCTTTTCCACATATTTAATTATTTAGCCCAACTAATTTAATAGTCCACTAAACAATTAATTCACATATCGTTTTAATAAAGTCCAACATGAACTAAATTAATATTATTAGGATTCGACGTCCGAGAATATCTATGCTATATTAGGAGGCACGTCGGGGACCATGGACTAATAATCGCGGCCTCGATAAATCAAATAAATAATTATCTCGATGAATGTAATAATTATATTCGATAAATCAATCACAGAATATGCCACCATAATCCCGTGATCGCACTCCTCCGATTATAAGATTATATTTATCTCCTCACGAAAGTAATAAGCGTCCACCGATATAATCATTTCATATGGATTAATCCTCCATAGATGCGTCATTCTAAATCGGGAAGTTACCGTTAACCCTTTTCGTAACATCTTGTCCTTACTTACCATTAACCCCTAGCGATCAATAATTCAAATAACTCACCGGTAGCTAATCGATGTAATATGAATCCCATGGATCGATCAATGTCTGTGATTAACTCATAAGGAATCTGTTTCATCTACTTCCATAAATGGAAGGAATGGATTCCGTATCTGTGATAACACGCTACTCACTCAATCCAAAGACAATGCCAAAATGGGGTAATTCGGATCACGCACTCGGTGTAATCCTTAACCGTCAAGTCAAACCTCATACCGATTCAAGCAAATGATCGTGATCACCTCAGATTAAGATATATCCATAATATGATCATCTAATGATTCGATAAGACTTCTCAATTACGGAATTATATTGAGAACTCGATCAAATCGGTCCAAATTTCTATATGATATATCTATCATATATAAATGCCCCATTAGGTTCCCTTAACCGAAAGTCCGGATAAGACGATCACACCTATCGTGTTATGGGCGCATTAATAGTACGTTAAAGGGGAGACCCGATACTCTCGATTAACTTTACTACGGACTAATTGTATTTTAAGTACATCTTCACTAACTCAATCCTCCCGTGTATATCTCATACACTGAGTTAAGTGATTACATAAACGATATACTCAGGGTTTTCTGTAGTGTAAATACTATTGTCATATCGGTGATTATGAGAATAATAAATATGAATAATAACATCATTTCATTTATTAAATAAAACAATTACAAAAATTGTCTTTCGGGCATCACACCTAACACTTACCGCACTGATTCTGCCAAGCCCATTCCCTTGGCTGTGGTTTCGCTGGATAGTAGACAGGGACAATGGGAATCTCGTTAATCCATTAATTTTGTGTTCATACATGCGTAAATAATGCCAAAATTAATTATCTACATGTGTTGGTCCCTTGAAAAGGCTTTGGTTAAGTTTAGAGGGGAGGGGGGGTGAATAAACTTAACACTTAAAACTTTTGGAGTTAACAAACTCAGCAACTTCAGCAGTCTGCTGATACTCAATATTCTGCTGATACTCAGTAGTCTGCTGACTATTGACTTTACTGAATTTGTTGCCGCAGAATATATTTAAAATTAAGCCTTAATACTTGTTGTTAAAATATGACACTAAGTATTAGATACTCAGTTGTGTATGTGTGTGAATCAGTTGCTAGTTCAGTAGATTTATGTGCAAGAAATACTATATGCAGAATATAAATGCAAAAGTAAGTAGGCAGTTTTTATAGTGGTTCATGTACTCCTCTCTTCGCCTCTGATGTTGGAGGTAATTCACTAGAGATCTTTAATGTAGCTGTTACAAAAATCCCTCAGTTGCTTGTCCTACACCAATAACTATGGCTTCACAAACTGAACACTTGGAACAGGTTAGATTGTTGTTCCAAAGTCTTCCACAGGTCCTTGAAGGGTAGGATTGCCTCTTCACCAGCTCCTCCACAAACAACAGTCCTTGACACCTAAAAATATGCTTCACAGTCTCAGCAGGTTTCTTGTAAAGAAAGATTGAATCAAGTAAGTTATTCAGCTTTCAGCAGCTTGATCAGGATGATATGATCAGCAGCTTGAGGTCTTCAAGTGTGTAAACTTGATGTAGCTTGAAAGAAGATTACACTTGAAGAATTTACTAGATCAATAGCTTTAAGCTCAGTAGGGTCAGCAGGGTGACTTTCTAGATAAGAATTTGAAGCTCAAGATTATCTGTTGTTTTTCCTCAAAGATCATCGATCATCATCTGTATCTGAATTAGGAGTCCTCTATTTATAGGTAGGAATCCTTGTGACTTATATTTGAAATTCAAATATAGCCGTTTCAGACTTGTCCCATCTTGACTTGCTTTTTCTCGATCGTTCTAGGGTCGACAATGTCGATTCCTTTTGACAAGATATCTGATCTGTCCATCCTTTGACTTGTATCAATTGGATAAAGGTCTGAATCATCCCAACGTCCCTTTAATCTTAACCATTGATTTGTTTGATAAAATCAGAGGTTGTTAGCTGTCCCTTTCTTGTAGTCTTCCAATGTGGCCTTTGATTAATTCGAATTGTATGTATCAGCAGGTTCCTGTGAGCATAAGTCTGTTGAAGTACATATAAGTCAGTTGATTCATATTTTGCTGTGTTTATGAAACAATGTAGCTGACTTCTTTTATCTAACTTTTTATTGTGAAGTTAGACTACACCATTTGAAATATAACTAAGCTCCAATTACCACTTAACTTGTGGAACTTAGACCTTGTACACAAGGTATATGTAATCAGTTTAGGTCATCACAGACTTCCCTAAAATATTATTCCATATCCTTGACTTTATTTACTAAGTTTGATCCCTTAGCCTTCAATAACTGAGTTTGAGCCCTCACTTTTTCTGCATCTTCAAGAGTTCCCAAACTAGTCTAATGACTCGGTACCTCTATCGATTTTGACAGTCTGCTGATATAAGTCAGCTGACCATTACAGTGCTTGTTTGATCAAACCTATACAAAGATCAAACTCTAATAAACCTACACATTTGATCTAGACATCTTTTTTCCTTTGCTCTATAACAGCTAGTCTGGCACTCATCACTAAAACTCAAAAATTAGTCCAATAATTTACCCCTTTTTGGTGATGATGCCAATACCCTCCTTACAGCAAAGAAAAAATATTAAAAACAAAAACAGAACAAATTCCAGTCATTTCTCATTATAATCAATTTGTTCAAGAGTATTACAGTTTAGAATCAGCAAAAATAAAGCATATGAAGTATGCTGATCTAGTGTCTTCTTTCTCTTTCATCTCTTGCCTTCTCTACTTGCTCATGATAGGATCTTATTTCTCTAATCATTTCTCTCATCCATTCATTTTCAATAAGAGAGAAATCAACATGAGGATTCACTTCTTTCCACCATTTCCATGCTTCAGGTAGAGTAAGATTGATTTGATGTACTTAAAGCCTAAACGCATGTATACTTCTTTGAATTCATTTAGTGATTCCTTTGCGGATGTGGTAGGTGATTCATCACTGCAGTCATAGTCCAGCAGTTGTTCATCTTCATCAATAACAACAGTTTGCTGACTATCTTTCCCTTCAGTGACCTTTCCTCCAGCAGGCTCCACTACAGCAGCATGTTCAACAACAACAGCAGGGGTTTCCTCCAAACCCCGAGTTAGTTCCAACCTTTGTCCAGGTGCTGTTTGTACCTCAGCAACCTGTACCACCGGTTCCAACCTTTGTTCAGGTGCTGTCTAATCCTCAGCAGCCTGAACCTCCTGTACAAAGATTGCAAGGAATTCAGCCATATTATTAATTTGAAATTCCCTATCATCAGCAGTCATTCATAGAAAATTGGCTGATTTGAATAGAGTGTCTTGAGTGTCAATCCATTCTTGATATTGAGCTGAATCCTTAGAACTGACATCAGGCTCACTATGATCAATGACCCTCTCATCATCCAAATCTTCTATTTGATGGCCTTCAGCAGACTCACCAGCATCAGCAGATTGATCTGCTGCACCATCAATAGATCTTTGACCAGTGGCTTCATCAGTTGCCCCTTTTCCCACTCCACTAGTCTCCCTAGGGAACATGGGGGGATCATCATCAGAGTCATATGAGTCATCACTGTCAGGTGTGTATTTTGGATCCTTGAACATAAGTTTGGTGCTCTTCTTCCCTTCATCCTACAGATCCATCAGCCTAGTCTACAGTAAGGTTGTATCTACTAATTCCAATAGGCTGTCCACACCTAGGTGATCGAATGCCCATTCTTCAAATCCACTCATAGGATCAGAAGCTGGTTTCTGTTTCTTGTAGAATCAAAACTTCCATTCAAAATATCTTTGCACTCTTTTGAAGTTGGGATCTACCTTATCCTTCTTAGATGTCTGCTCCCTCCTTTCATATGGAATTGAGGGCTTTCTAGGAGCAGGTTGAGTACCTTGCTGACCTCAAAAGGCCTCAACAAGCAAGTTAAGAGTCTCCTCAACAGATGTTTCTAGGGCAGTAGGTTGCCCAGATTGTACATTAATGCCTAATACCTCCATCTCTTCCACACTAGGTTCCCCTGACTAACATGCTCATCAGCAGGGTTAGCAGCAGACTGCTCTTCCCTCTGACTTCTTGCAAAACTTGCAGGGTCTTGTACCAGTGTACCAATTTCCACAGCAGGTGCAGACTCAGTAGTCTGTTGCGCTTCTTTAACAAGTTGCTCAACAACAACTTGTGCAGCTTCAGTGGGCTCAGCAGCCTCTACAGGAGAGGATTCTACAACATCTACAGCAGGCTGAGGTACAGCAGGCTGCTGTGATTCTTCAGTAGGTTGCTCAACAACAAACTCTACTATCTCAGTGGGCTTGATAGTTGTTAGGGGCTCAGCCTCAATAGCTTCTCCTTCTTTTTCTTCCCACTAAGTCTCCAAAATCCTCAACTGTTTTCCTTTGCCATGTTTCTTTTTGTTGGCAATTTCCTTCATCCTCTTGGAAAGTTCCTCTGTTTCAACTTCAGTAGCCTTCTGCTTTCTACTGAATTCTTTTTGTTGCTCCTTCAAAACTTTAGCAACAGTCTTCTTCTTTGCAACTACAGTATGGTCAGTAATCTCAATTTCATCTGGACCCTCAACAAAATCAGCAGTCTGTGCTGTTTGCTTCCTTGTTTTTCTAGGCTTTAACATTTCTGTTATCTTTCTTGTGTCAAGAAATTTTCTCTCTTCTCAAAGAACCTTTTTAGGTGCAAAGAGTCTGTACAAGTTGCTTAACCTGATCACCACCAGTATCATCATCTCCACCATCATCATCACTTTTTGTGGCCTTCTCAGCCACATCTTCATCATCATCTAATCCAGGAATAGGAGTAGCAACTTCTGGCTTGTATCTGTATTTGTTAATCTTTCAGATGATATATCAGGTATCTGAAAATGATTCAACAAGGTCTGAATCAGTAGACCTAAGGGCTTGACTTTGGACTTCCTTATACCATCTCTATCTTCAATAAACAGCTTCTTCATGTAGTGTATAAAGAATCCAGCCCAATCAAACTTCATACTTCTACAGATGATGATTAGCATGTCTATCTTAGGTCTAGACAGTGTATCTAGACTCCCAATGAATCCTAAAATAGTCTTTGCAATCAATTTGCTCAGCAGGTTATACTCAAATCCAATATGCTTCACATTAATGCTTAGATTTGAAGGTATATCCTTATTTGTCTTTATCGCATCCATGAACTTCATCCTTGGCAGATTCATCTCTTCTAGATTGGTAGGAGCACCATTTCCAGGTCCAAAATGAAATAATCTTCTTAGTAGGTCTGAAGATATTTCAATCTCTCTTCCATTAACTGTCGTAGTGAAGGCCTCTCTACCTTCATGTATGACAATGTTCCTCCAGAATTCCAATACATTAACATATGAAATTCTTTCTAGCCTTCTGTTGATAATGTTCTCCAAACCAGCAAACCATCTGATTCTTCCTCCTATGTTAATGGCTAGTTCAGTAGAGTGACAGTCAGTCACATAGCCTCTTACACTTTGAATGGTTCCAATATGAACAACATTCTTGGGTACCATGATAATTGAATTAGATGAAGAAGAAAGCATTCAAATATGTGTCCACACAAAGTAATTTCAGGGAAATCGCAGATTGAGAGTTGTGAGTGTGAACTATGTGTCTTTGTCTGTATATATAGACAGAGGTAGTTGTAACTGTCAGACCACTTACTGTGGTATTAAGAACGATTAAATCTGAGTGAATGCTGTTTGGACACGTGGCCCATTACTTTTCCATAACGTTTTGTAACCGTCAGATCGTGTAACTACGGTTACAAGAATAAGATAAATATCCCGCCATTTGCTTTTGTACTTTTGTAAGTTTGACTATGTAACGTTTTCTCAGCAGCCTTGGCATCAGTAGACTTGGCTCAGCAGCCTGCTGACAAATATGCCTCAGCACCCTGCTGACATAATTACTCTGCTGATCTCCTATTACTCCTTGTTTTGTTCCACTGATAATACAAGATGAAGTTTAATACCAATGACTGATCTGTCAAGTGAGCTCACCAACATGACAAAGACCAATCCCCTTGGAAACTTCATTTGCTCAATTGTCCAAACAAAAGTACATGGAATTGTTGATACCAATGACTAATCTGCTAAGTGAGCTCACCCAATATAGCAAAGACTAATCCCCTTGGTGAATTCGAGCATACTGCTGATAAAGGAAATATCAGTCATCTTTAATAATTCCAAGTTCTGTCCTTAGTTTAGCAAATCTTTCACTATCCAATGGTTTAGTGTAAATCAACAGCAAGTTGATCTTCAGTAGGGATGTAAAGAACCACCACATCCTTCTTTTCAACATGATCTCTTATAAAATGATGTCTCACATCAATATGCTTGGTTCTTGATTGCAAAACAGGATTTTCAGTAATTGCAATTGCACTTGTGTTGTCACACATTATATGGATTTCTCTTTCTTCAATTCCATAGTCCCTTAACTGTTGCCTTAACCAAACTATTTGTGCACAGCAACTTCCAGCAGCAATATATTCAGCTTCAGCAGTGGAAGTTGATATAGATGTGTCTTGCTAAACCAGGAAACTAGTCTATTTCCCATCAACTGACAAGTTCCTGTGGTGCTTTTTCTATCAATCTTGCATCCAGAATAATCAGAGTCTGAGTAGGAGATAACCTTAAAGGTTCCATCTTTTGGTACCAAATTCCTACTTTCAAAGTCTCTTTTAAATACTTGAGAATTCTTTTGACTGCACCTAAAAGACTTTCTTTAGGTTTTGATTGAAATCTTGCTAGAACACCTACAACAAAGGATATATCAGGTCTGCTGGCAGTAAGGTACAACAGACTGCCTATCATCCTTCTGTATAAGGTCTGATCAACATCTTTTTCTTCTTTGTCTTCATCCAATCTAATGTTTGTACTCATTGGAGTTGATACCTTGGTGTTGTTTTCCATACCAAACTTCTTCAGCAGCTCCTTGGTATACTTGGTTTGATGAATGAAGATTCCATCTTTCATCTGTTTGACTTGCAAACCCAAAAAGTATTTCCTTTCACCCATCATACTCATTTGGAACTTACTTTTCATCAAATTGCAAACTTTTCACAAAGTAGGTCATTTTCAGAACCAAAAATTATGTCATCAACATAAATCTGTACCAGCAGGGTGCTGTCTCCTTCACTGATTCTGAAAAGAGTCTTGTCAATGGTACCATTGGTAAAACCATTGTCCACCAAGAATTGAGATAGAGTCTCATACCATGCTCTTGGTGCTTGTTTCAAACCATAAAGTGCTTTGTTGAGTCTGTACACTTTATCTTATTGATCTTTAACTTCAAAACCAGGAGGTTGCTGAACATAGACCTCCTCTTCCAGAATGCCATTCAGAAATGCACTTTTGACATCCATCTGATATACCTTGAAGTTTTTATAAGCAGCATATGCCAAGAATAATCTGATAGCTTCCAATCTTGCAACAGGGGCATATGTTTCATCAAAATCTATTCCTTCTGCTTGAGAATAGCCTTTTGCTACTAGTCTGGCCTTATTCCTCACAATGGTACTAGATTCATCCACTTTGTTTCTGTATACCCATTTTGTACCAATTATATTTGCATGATTAGGCCTTTCCACTAGTGTCCAAACTTGATTTCTTTCAAATTCATTCAACTCTTCTTGCATAGCAATTATCCAATCTGGATCTGATATTGCTTCTTCAACAACTTTTAGGTTCCATTTGAGATAGAAAACATGTAAACATTGCTTCTAGTTGTCTTCTAGTCCTCACACCTTGTTGTATGTTGCCAATAACTTGTTCAGCAGGGTGATCTCTTAACCATTGAGGATTCTGATTAGATTGATTCTCAGGAACATCATCTTTAGTAGGGTCTACTGTAGCATCAGGGGGTTCAGCAGATCCTTGAACTGCCTCAGTTGTTGCATCAGTAATGATACCAGCAGGGTGTTCAGCAGGGGCAGAGTCAAAAACTTTTAAGTCATTGAACATTTCCAAGACATTAACACATTCTTGATCAGTGACTTGTTGATTCTCAGCAGGTTCCGAATCTTTATCTTCCATTCCAGTGAACTTGGGTTCATCAAACACAACATGTATAGTTTCTTCGTGTTTCAATGTCCTTTTGTTCAGTACCCTGAATGCCTTGCTGACAGAAGAATATCCTAAGAAAATTACTTCATTTGACTTGGGTTGGAAAGTCTTCAATTGCTCCTTATGATTTAAGATAAAACGCTTCCAAATGGATGGAAATAAGATATATTAGGTTTCCATCCATTCCAAATCTCATAAGGTGTCTTCAGCAGCTTCTTGTTCACTGAGGTTCTGTTTTGTGTATAGCATGCTATATTAACTTCTTCAGCCCAATACCTTTCAGGTAAAAATGCTTCACAGATCATAGTTCTTCCTGCTTTCTTAAGAGTCATGTTCCTTCTCTCAGCAACCCCATTTTGCTGAGGTGTACCAGTAGCAGCAAGTTGATGTAGTACACCATTTTATTCACAATATTCTCTTATAACTTTATTGAGAAATTCAGTACCCTTGTCTGATCTGAACTTCACTACTGTCACACTTTTCTCATTTTGCAATCTCTTCAAAAGTTTAGGCAACTTTTGAAGTGTTTCACTTTTCTTATTCATGAATACCACCCAAGTGTATCTTGAATAATCATCCACAACAACTAAAGTGTATTTCTTTCCTATTACACTTGTTGGAGTCACTGGTCCAAATAGATCCATGTGCATCAGCTCCAACACTCTTTTTGTTGATTGCTTTGTTTTTGACTTGAAGCTTGATTTTGTCTGTTTACCTTGCTGACAAGCATCACATATAGCATCTTTCTTGAATGTGATCTTAGGTAAACCAATCACCAGTTTCTTCTTTGCCAACTGATTGATATCATCAAAATTTAGATGATTCAACTTCTTGTGCCATAACCAATTAAGTTCTGACTTGGTATGCACTATCAGGCAGGTTTCTAGAACTGCAGTTGACCAATCCACAACATACATGTTTTGTTGTCTTCTTCCAGCCAACACAACTTGATCACCTCTTTCACTGATGACAGTACATGTACCTTTGTAAAAAGTGACCTTGTAGCCCATGTCACAGAATTGTCCAGTGCTCAGTAAGTTGTAGTCCAGTCCTTCAACATATGCAACATTCCTGATTGTTAGTCCATTTCTCACAAGTGTGCCATACCCTCTTGTGTTACCAGGTGTGTTCTTGTTTCCAAAGTTCACTCTTAGACCATCCTTTTCTACAAAGCTTGACAGACAGTGCTTATTATTTGTCATATGTCTGGAACATCCACTGTCAAAGTACCAGACACCCTACAAAACAAAATTAATGCATTTTAGGTACCCAAAACTGTTTGGGTCCATGATAGTCAGTGGTAAGCATGACCCCTGGCAAGTTTCCATAAGGTATTCTTCTAAAGGTATCATACTTATGTTCATACATGTATTCCACACATCCATAAGGTATAATATTTGGTTGTGTAGGATTCACCTATATTTTCTGGCCTTTTGGTACATAGTGCTGTTTTGAGTGATTTCTCTTGTTAGAAGCACCAGTATAACCATAGGTTTGCTGTCTGATAGGAACAGCCCTGTAATATGAAGTCTGCTGAGGTCCCTGCTGAGGTCTTATATAAGTCCTCTGCTGAGTCCATTGCCTAGGTTTTACCCTAGCAGTATGGTTATATCTGTTGTTTCTATCACAAAGGTGAATATTCCAATCATCATCAGTAGGGAACAGTCTACCTTTCCCCCTGAGATAAGTATCCCTTGAATGATTGACATTTTTGGGTTTAGGATTCTTATCCTTGGAATATTTCTGGTTTTTACCCTTTTGTGGTCCAGCAGACTTGGTAGCAGGTCTGCTATCAGTAGGTCTAGAAGGTACAGCAGTCCTACCTTTTGATTTATTCTTCTTGTTAGGTGCTGCTGACCTTTTTGACTTTTGATGTTGCTTTCTTGAAATTTTCTCAGTAGGCTTTACCGCCTCAGCAACCCTATTTAGAGTTGGATCTTGTGCAGGTACAAACTTAGGACCAATTCTGCTACTAGGTTCAGTAACCTTACTGGATCCACTCCTATTGGATTGTTGAGTTCCAAATCCATGACCTGTCCTATCACCATAGGGCTTTCAGATTTGAATACAGTGGAGGAACAAGATTGTTCAGCAGATTCAGTGGCTACTGAATGTTCAGCAGACTTATGCTGATTCTGTCTAACTTCTTTTTCCTTTCTTTTGAGAATTCTCAATTCAGCTTTCAATCTTTCAACTTCTGATTGAAGTGCTTCTTTTTCTGCCTTCACAATCTCATAACCAGATTGTATTATCCTCAGTTGATTAAGGATGGCATCCAAAGTTTCTTCATTATCAGAATTTTTGGGATTTGAACCACAGGTGGATTCACAATCACTTTCAGCAGGAGTATTAATTTATACAGAATTGTATACCTCCTCTGTTTCATCCATGTTAGCCATCAAGGCATAATCATCCATTTCAGCAACCAATGCAGTGTCATCAGATTCATTTCCCTTGTCTGATTCAAGTTCATAACCAGACTCATCTTCAGCAACCATGGCTTTCTTTCCAAGTCTTCTTTGCTGACTTTTGCTCTTGAGTAGATCTGGACAATCAGGTCAGAAATGTCCAGGTTTCTTGCAGTTGAAGCAAAGATAGTCAGGTTCCTTTTTCTGTTTTAACTCGGGACAATCAGGTTTGAAGTGTCCTGGTTTCTTGCAATGATAGCACAAATAATCATTGTCTTTCTTTGATTCTTCCTTTTTCTTTTCACTGAATTTCTTTGTGAAATTCCTTGGTGAACTCTTTCCAGTTTTCATCAATCTAATTTTCTTGCTCAGCAATGCAATCTGCTCTTGCATCTCATCCAGCAAATCATCTTGGGCTCCTGATGTTTCTGTTTGATGTGCAGCAGCCAATGCAGTAGTTTTTGGTTCCTCTTTTTCTGTCTCAGGCACTAGTTTCTTGCTGAACTCATAGGCCTTAGGATCTGAGAACAATTTGAAGGTGTCCTCCTCATATAGACTTCTCATTTCCTCTATTGCAGTCACTTTCATCTCCCTAACCTCTTTTACAGGTAATACTTCCAAGATTTTTGAGTTGACTTCTTCCTGTGAGTACTTCACACTCAATAGGGTGAGTTCATCCATGATTGCATTGAACCTAGACTCTATTTGTTCAATGGTTTCATTTGGTTTCATTTTGAACTCCTGGAACTTCTTCTTTGCTACACCGATCTTGTTCTTCTTGACATCATTTGCCTTCACAGATTAATTGCAACTTGTCCCAAAGTTCCTTGGCAGTTTTGCAATCTTTCACCTTCATGTACATATTGCTATCCAGAGTTCTGTAAATGATATCAATATCAATGTTGTTGAGGTTAGCCCTTTTTCTATCTTCAGCTGTCCATTCTCTCTTTGGCTTTGGAATGTACTGAATTTCATTTTCCACAATTACGGCTTTTGTGATCTCCAGTGGTCCATCAGTCAGTACATCCATCATTTCATCATGTGTTGCAGCTAGGTAAGCCTGCATTCGACGTTTATACTCATCAAAATGATCAAATGAACACATCAACATTGTTCTAGCATACTGAATGTTATCAATGATGCAATTCTTTGAAAATTAGAAACTTGAAAAAGTTTTCAAAGAATTTTCACAAGCAAAACAAGTAGGATTACTTCAGAACAGAAGCACTGCTCCGATACCAATTGTTGGTCCCTTGAAAAGGATTTGGTTAAGTTTAGAGGGGGGGTGAATAAACTTAACACTTAAAACTTTTAGAGTTAACAAACTCAGCAACTTCAGCAGTCTGTTGATACTTAGTAGTCTACTGATACTCAATAGTCTGCTGATACTCAGTAGTCTGCTGACTATTGACTTTACTGAAATTGTTGCAGCGGAATATATTTAAAATTAAGCCTTAATACTTGTTGTTAAAATATGATACTAAGTATTAGATACTCAGTAGTGTATGTTTGTGAATCAGTTGCTAGTTCAGTAAATTTATGTGTAACAAATACTATATGCAGAATATAAATGCAAAAGTAAGTAGGCAGTTTTTATAGTGGTTCCAGGTGGTGTAATCCTGTACTCCACTCTTCTCCTGTGATGTTGGAGGTAATTCACTAGAGATCTTTGATGTAGCTGTTACAAAGATTGCTGTTCCAAAGTCTTCCACTGGTCCATGAAGGGTAGGATTGCCTCTTCACCAGCTCCACCACAAACAACAGTCCTTGACACCTCAAAAGATGCTTCACTGTCTCAGTAGGTTCCTTGTAAAGAAAGATTGAATCAAGTAAGTGATTCAGCTTTCAGCAGCTTAATCAGGATGATATGATCAGCAACTTGAGGTCTCCAAGTGTGTAAACTTGATGTAGCTTGAAAGCAGACTACACTTGAAGAATTTACTAGATCAGTAGCTTTAAGCTCAGTAGGGTCAGCAGGGTGACTTTCTAGATAAGAATTTGAAGCTCAAGATTATCTGTTGTTTTTCCTCAAAGATCATCGATCATCATCTATATCTAAATTAGGAGTCCTCTATTTATAGGTAGGAATCCTTGTGACTTATATTTGAAATTCAAATATAGCCGTTTCAGACTTGTCCCGTATTGACTTGCTTTTTCTTGATCGTTCTAGGATCGACATCGCGATTCTTTTTTGATGATACGCCTCTCCATCCTTTGACTTGTATCCATTGGATAAAGGTCTGAATCATCCCAACGTCCCTTTAATCTTAACCATTGATTTGTTTGACAAAATCAGAGGTTGTTAACTGTCCCTTTCTTGTAGTCTTCCAATGTGGCCTTTGAATAATTCGAAATGTATGTATCAGTAGGTTCCTGTGAGGATAAGTCTGCTGAAGTACATATAAGTCAGCTGATTCATATTTTGTAGTGTTTATGAAACAATGCAGCTGACTTCTTTTATCTAACTTTTTATTGTGAAGTTAGACTACACCATTTGAAATATAACTAAGTTCCAATTATCACTTAACTTGTGGAACTTAGACTTTGTACACAAGGTATATGTAATCAGTTTAGGTCGTCACAGACTTCCCTAAAATCTTATTCCATAACCTTAACTTTATTTACTAAGTTTGATCCCTTAGCCTTCAATAACTGAGTTTGAGCCCCCGGCCTTCAGTCTTCAGCAGGTTCCTAAACTAGTCTACTGACTCAGGTACCCTACTGACCTAAACAGGTCTGCTGATATAAGTCAGCTGACCATTACAGTGCTTGTTTGATCAAAACTATACAAATATCAAACTCTAATAAACCTACACATTTGATCTAGACATCTTTTTGTCTTTCCTCTATAACAGCTAGTCTGGCACTGATGACAGTTAAAATATACCCATTTATGTCATCAATTATAACCTTAAATCGGAGTTAATTATATATATTTCATATTTAATCACGTGTTTATATTTATTATTTAATGATAAGTGATTATTAATATGATAATTGGTATTTAGCTATTTTTATTATAAAAGAGCAATTAATTGTGTGATAAATGCTGATTTTGCAGATCATGATAAATCGGGAAGATAATTATCATACAATCGGGAGATCTCAAGATAAAAGAGAAGAAAATCGGAGCATTAAAGAAAAGATAAATCAGATCAGTTCAAAAGCATGGAGTGGGGAACAAGTCAGACGAACCGAGTGTGAAATGTGATAAATGCATGTCAATCTTCTGGATTCTCCCTATGTCGGCTACAACTCCTATATAAACAGCAGCCACGATGCTGAGAAAGACACACCACTACAACACAAAAAAACAATTCATACAATTTTAGCCTTTAAGTTTTAGTTTTATTTTCTTTATGTTCGTACATTGTGGATTCGTCGGATTCTCCAATTAGGGAGCGCATTAAAGAGTGGGAGTCACTCTCGTCTTCGAGGGTATGACTATTCAATTATGCAATCTTTATTCGTAGATCTGTTATATTTTATTATGGAGTAATTTTATTTGTATTGATTGCGTGATGTAGATTTATTTACGAACCCATGTGTTTAGGTTAGAAACGTTAAGAAGTAGTCATGATTTGTTCCGACACGTAATCGTGTTCGGTCGACTCAGACGTGTCACTCGGTCGCCCGATCGCCGTCGTTCGCTCGGTCGACCGAGCCTGGCAATATGTAGGGCAATATTATGATCGGCTTCGACTACGTCAGATTCTCTGATTTGGAATTAAAACGAGTAATTAAACCTGATCAACTTAATTATTTGTCGTCATAATTTAACATGAAACCCAAAAAGTGATTGTTACTTAGGATATAGATTGAATCGGCATCTAAGAAGTACGCCTTACCCTAGGAATGTTGCTTAGATGAGGTTACGGTTTATACCGGCATCCCTAGTCTCGTAATTGTGTCAGAAGTTATATGAGATGGAGGCATTAAAAAGCGAAGTCACGTAATGGAGGCACGATGATTTAGATGACCTAACTGGAGCTAAATCTACCTTAGGGGATGACTCCCGTAGTCATAATAATTAATCTTTAACGTTTGTTTTGTCTCGTTATCGTCCTAGTCCACATGGGGAAGTTATAATCTACTAGCGTAATCAATACTATTTGTTTAGATAATATCAACCGTATTATCCGTATTTTAGTAGTCTTTCGTTTGTCTTTGTGGTCTTTTGTGTCTCGTGGTTGTCACTATTTTATTTTCTGCATTTAGTTGGTCGTAGACCGCCCTTTCAATTTAGTTCTAATAGGATAAAGTTGTGTTTTATTTGTGCCGAGTCTCTGTGGGATCGACCTCGACTCTATCTGACTATACTACAATTGAACCTAGTTCTCTTGCTAGTGTGTTAGTAGGCATCGAGTTAATAATTTAACTTGACAACGTCATCAGGCACTCATCACTAAAACTCAAAAATAAGTCCAACGATATGTATGCATATGCTAGGCGTGGAATTCATGAATATGATGCATGACATGGTTATATCACATAAATAATCACATGAGAAAATAAATGTGAAACTTAAACCACTGAGATGGACCGTTGGTACCCCCGTATCTAATCTATAAATTTAAAATTAAATAAATAAATAAACCCTACGTTTAAAAGATTTACTAATCTCTAATTTATCCGGCCGCTGCTCTTTATATTATTATACTGATCCGTTTTTATAACAAAAACCGTCTAGCCAAGTTGGTATGCACTTTTCCTTGGCATCTAGAGCACACGGGTTCGAATCCCTGTTGCTGCATAATTTTTATCTCTTTATTCTCCAAAAAAACACCAACATTTTTTTTTGGAAAAAACATTAACAAAACACGTCAAGGGGGGGATCGAACCCTTGACGTCTCAATCTGAATCTACGCCTCCATCCACTAAGCCGCCTTTTTATCTCTCTATTCTCCATAAAACACCAACATTTATTTTTGGAAAAAACATTAACAAAAATGAGTCAAGGGGGGATCGAATCTGTCCCTCCATCCACTAAGCCGCCTTTTTATCTCTCTATTCTCCATAAAACACCAACATTTATTTTTGGAAAAAACATTAACAAAAATGAGTCAAGAGGGATCAAACCCTTGACGTCTAAATCTGAATCTGTGCCTCCATCCACTAAGCCGCCGCCTTACTTTGTTGTTGTTCTTTGAATTTTAATTAATTCAACAGTGCCGACGAGTTGAAATAAATTATAAATACTAGGAATACAAATTACAACAACTAAATTACATAATTTTCTATACCCGAAAAAATTAGGGTTTAAAATATATCTAACGGTAAACAAGTACCAACCCCAATCCATCTCGTCAACCAAGAACATTCAACCATGCATATATATAATAAACGTATACAAGATTCAATTTTTATTCAATTTCACTCCTTATTAATTAATTGTGTAATCAAGATCGCAAAATCGCTTTAACTTATCTCTGATACCACATGCCGGATATACAGAAACCCGAATCGGGATCCAATCCATAATTGGATCATCAGATCTGATACACAACACCGATCGAGACGCTTGATCATGCACAACGGAAGCTACGAATTAAATTCACATGCGATTTTACCACAATTTAATTCACATGATTAATTAATATTACTAGGAGAAAGTTAAAGATTTACCTAACAGAAGAGAAGCCGTGATCTTCCGGATTGTTTCTCTAAGCGACGACTGGGGGATGTCGATCCTCATAGTAAAACCTCATCGAATATGCTTTAGAAAAACCCTAGTTTTTCTTCTCCAACGGCTAGGACGAGAAAACAAAATTTCTCTACTTATCAAATAGGCGTCGCCTATTTTATTTAAAAAGTTGCGTTGGTTTTCTGGTTCTATTTTGTGTTGGAAGAAACTCTTTTTTATAGGAAAATAACTAATAATTTGATAGTTATCTTTTACACACAAACTTATCTTTTCCTTTTAGGAAAATAAAAACATTTATCCAATAGGAAAACAAATTTCCTATTTATCCAATAAGAAAACTAATTTCTTATTTATAATTATTTAACACATAAATAATTACATTATCCACATTATAATTAATTAGGAGAAAATTCTTTTCCCAAAATCAAATAAAAGTGGCACCATTTTGTGTGCCAATTGAGATAATAGAAAATGTCTTTTCTATATTACATATTATTTACCGAATAAATAATATCCGCATATTCATTAAATAGACCAACTATTTAATATATTCTCGAGGTTCCACTGTTGGACTTATTTCTTAGTTTTGATGATGAGTGCCATACTATCTGTTATAGTGCAAAGGCAAAAAGATGTCTAGATCAAATGTATAGGTTTATTAGAGTTTGATTCATAAATAGGTTTGATCAAACAAGCCTTTGTAAAGGGTCAGCCGGTTGATATCACAGATGGCCTAGGTCAGTAGGGTAGATAGGTCGATGAGACTAGTCTTGAACTCTTGAAGACGTAAGACCAAGGCTGAGGGTTCAAACTTAGTTAATGAAGGCTAAGGGATCAAACTTAGTATTTAATGTCAAGGATATGGAATCAGAATTTAGGCAAGTCTGTGATGACCTAAACTGATTACATATACCTTGTGTAGAAGGTCTAAGTTCCATAAGTTGGATGATGTTTGGAACTTGGTTATAATTAAAATGGTGTAATCTAACTTCACAAATAAAAGTTAGATAAAAGAAATCAGCTGCATTACATTTTATACAAAGCAAATTGCTGTTCAGCAGACTGATAGGTATCTCAGCAGATTGATGATCCTGCTGATATAATACCTCGATTAATTCAAGATTATTGGAAGATTACATGGATAAGGACAGCCAACTACCTCTGATTTATCAAGGAAATCAAAGGCTGAGATTAAAAATATGTTGGGATGATTTATATTCTTATCCATTGGATACAAGTCAAAGGGTGGACAGACTGCACTGTCAAAAAGGAATTCTGACAGTGTCAGTTCTATGAATAGTGACAGACTGCAAATCAGATGGGACAAAAACAAGGAACGGTCACATTTGAATTTCAAATACAAGTCACATGCATTCCTACCTATAAATAGAGGACTTTCAACTCAGAAAAACAGGATGAATTTTGGATAAACTTTAAGAGATATTTCTGAGCTGAAAAACACCCTGCTGAACTTACTGAGCATAAAGCTATTGATCCAGTGATTTACTTCAAGTGTATTCTACATTCAAGCTATATCAAGCACACACACTTGAAGCCTGCAAGCTGCTGATTATATCATCCTAATCAAGCTGCTGCAACTGAATCATTTACTTGATTCAATCTTTATTTTATAAAGAACCTGCTGAAGACAGTGAAGCATATGTTGGGTGTGAAAGACTGTTGTTTGTTTTGGAGCTAGTGAAGAGGCAATCCTACACTTCAAGGACCAGTGGAAGACTCAGGAGCAGCAATCCTACCTGTTCCTAGTTTTCAGTTTGTGAAGCCATAGTTATTGGTGAAGGACAAACAACTTAGGGATCTTTGTAACAGCTACATCAAATATCTTTAGTGAATTTCCTCCAACATCACAGGAGAAGAGTGGACTGACAGGATTACGCCACCTGGAACCACTATAAAATCTTCCTACTTACTTTCAGCATTTAATTTCTGCACTTAGTTTATTTTGTACATCAACCTACTGAATCTAGCAACTAAAATCACACACTTGCACTACTGAGTATCTAATACTTAGTATCATATTTAACAACAAGTATTAAGGCATAATTTTGATTTAATTCCGCTGCACATGCTCCATATAAGAACTTCAAAGTATATCAAATGGATGTCAAGAGTGCATTTTTGAATGCTATTCTAGAGGAGGAAGTGTATGTTCAGCAACCTCATGGATTTGAAGTTAAAGATCAAGAAGATAAAGTGTATAGACTCAACAAAGCACTTTATGGATTAAAACAAGCACCAAGTGCTTGGTGTGAGACTCTATCTCAATTCTTGGTGGACAATGGATTCACAAAAGGCACCATTGACAAGACACTTTTCAGAATCAGTGAAGGGGACAGCACCCTGCTGGTACAGATTTATGTGTATGACATAATTTTTGGTTCTGAAAATCATTTACTTTGTGAAAAGTTTGCAAATCTAATGAAGAGTAAATTCCAAATGAGTATGATGGGAGAAATGAACTACTTTTTGGGATTGCAAGTTAAACAGATGAAAGATGGAATCTTCATTCATCAAACCAAGTACACCAAGGAGTTGCTGAAGAAGTTTGGTATGGAAAACAGCACTAAGAATTCAACTCCTATGAGTACAAACATCAGATTGGATGAAGATAAAGAAGGCAAGGATGTTGATCAGACCTTATACAGAAGGATGATAGGCAGTCTGTTGTACCTAACTGCCAGCAGACCTGATAAATCCTTTGTTGTAGGTGTTTGTGCAATATTTCAATCTAAACCTAAAGAAAGTCATTTAGGTGCAGTCAAGAGAGTTCTCAAGTATCTGAAAGAGACTTTGGGAGTAGGGATATGGTATTCCAAGGAAGGAAGCTTCAGAGTCATATCCTACTCAGATTCTGATTATGCTGGATGCAAGATTGATAGAAAAAGCACCTCAGGAACCTGTCAATTAATGGGAAATAGACTGGTTTCCTGGTTTAGCAAGAAACAGAATTCTATATCAACTTCCATTGCTGAAGCTGAATACATTGCTGCTGGAAGTTGATGTGCACAAGTACTTTGGCTAAGCCAACAATTAATGGATTATGGAATTGAAGAAAAGGAAATTCCAATTATGTGTGATAACACAAGTGCAATTGCAATCACAGAAAATCCTGTTTTGCACTCAAGAACTAAGCACATTGATGTGAGACATCATTTTATAAGAGATCATGTTGAAAAGAAAGATGTGGTGGTTCTATACATCCCTACTGAAGATCAACTTGCTGATATTTTTACTAAACCACTTGATAGTGAAAGATTTGCCAAATTAAGGACTGAACTTGGAATTATAAAAGTTGACTGACATTCAGCAATGTACTGGAATTCACCAAGGGGATTAGTCTTTGCTATGTTGGGTGAGCTCACTTAGCAGATTAGTCATTGGTATCAACAATTCCATGTACTTATGTTTGGACAATTGAGCAAATGAGGTTGCCAAGGGATTGGTCTTTGTCATTTTGGGTGAGCTCACTTGATGGATCAATCATTGGTATTAAACTTCATCTTGTATTATCAATTGAACAAAACAAGAAGAAAACAAGGATCAGCAGAGTACTTATGTCAGCAGGCTGCTGAAGCCTATTTATCGCCAGATCGCTTGAGCCCACCCTGTTGAGGATCACCCTGCTTTGGATGGAACGTCACTCAGTCAAAGTTATTAAAGTCAAAAAGCATATTGGCGGGATATTTATTTTATCTTTATAACCGCAATTAACATGATCTAACGGTTATCATACGTTATGGAACACGTGTCAAGCCAGCATTTATTCAGATTAATCATGGTTGACATGGATGTACGTGCACTGACAGTTTCAACCACCCACTGTCTATATATTCAGGCTATCATACAGCAGATTCTCTACTTGCAAAATCTGCTTTATCACTGCGATTTTTACACTGTGTGAACACAGATTTGAGAATCAATCTTCTTCATCTCATTCTTCTCTTACAAATGGCGGAAAAGGTTGATGTTCAAATTGATCAAGCCAAAGTGTTAGAGGTTTTGTTGAAGATCCAAACAGAACTGAACTAGCCATTAACATTGGTCGAAAATAAGAAGGTTTGCTGGTCTGGAGAATGTGTTAAATATAAGACTGGAAACAATTTCTTATACAAATGTTGTCGGTTTACGAGAAATATTCGAGATCTGAGGAAGGAATCAAGCATTTAAAATCACTGTGTGAATGGGCAAGAAATTGAAGTTTCCCCCAGTCTGCTGAGAGAAGTTTTTGGATTTGTTGAAGTGGTGGATGGCTCAGTCAATCCTGAAGCAATGGGATTGGACAAAATGGCGTTTGTTGATCAGATTAAAACAAATGCAGCCACCAAATCCGTTCCAGGCATCAACTACAAACATATTGGAAGTGAATACAGTCTGCTGAGCGAACTGATTGCTAAAAACATACTGGGACTAGTTGGAAGTATGGATACTCTATCAGGGCCCAAGATAGAGTTGATGATTATCATCTGCAGGAGCATGAAGTTTGATTGGGCTAGATACTTCATTCATTATATGAAGAAGGTCTTCAAGGAAGACAAAGAGGGAAATAGGAAGTCCAAGGCCCTGCCCTTAGGATTGATGGTTCAGACCCTGCTGAATCATCTGGAAATTCCTGATGTAGCTTCTGAAAAGATCAATCAGTCTAGATACAAGAAGGAAATTGATTATGATATCCCTGGTCTAGATGATGATGAAGAGGTTGCTGGAGAAGGTGCTGATGATGATAATGGTGGAGATGATGGTGATGCTGGTGGTGAGCAGGTCAAGCAACCTAAAAAGAAATCTGTTAAACCTGCTGCACCCAAGAGAGCTACTGAGAAAAGAAAGGGTGGAGATACAAAGAAAATAACTGAAGCTTCAAAACCTTCAAAGAAAACAAGGAAGCAAACAACACAGATCGCTTGAGTCTGCTTTGAGGTCAAGTGGAGGTTCTGACCTGCTTTGTGTAAGCAAGAAGAAAAATTGTTGAAATCTTGAGGGAACAACAGAAAGAAGCCAGTAGAAAGAGGAAGTCTACTGTGACTGAAAAGGTTGATGAACCCATTTCCAAGAGGAGAAAAGAGATTGTTCATAAACAAAAACATGGAAAAGGGAAAGAACTGAAAAACTTGGAAGCACAAAGAATCCAAGAGGAAGTATTAGTAGAAGAAGAAGAAGAGGCTATTGAGGCTTAGCCCTTGACCATAATCAGGCCTATGGAGATTACTGACTCCTCACCTGAAGAGGTAGTCAAGTATACTGATGCTGGACAGGTTGTTGTTGAGCAATCTGTTGAAGATATACAGCAGATCTCATCGACCCCGAGCTCTCTTTGTAGTATCTGCCGAGGAACCACAGCAAACCACTGAACCTGAACCTGCTGTGGTAATTGATGAGGTAATTGAAGACTTGGTTGAAGACCCTGCAAGTGTGGCAAGAACTCAGGGGGAAGAGCAGTCTGCTGCTAACACTGCTGATGAGCATGTAAGTCAGGGGGAACCAAGTGTGGTACATATGGAAGTAGTAGTCACAAATGTACAATCTCAAGCAACCTACTGACTTTCAAACATCTGTTGAAGAAACCATGAACCTACTTGTTGGAACCTTTGGAGATCAACAAGGTACTGGAGATGCTCCCAGGATATCCTTTATGCCATTTGAAAGGCATGTAAAAGAAAGAAAGAAAACATAGGAGTTTGTAGATCCCAAACTTCAGTAGATTGCTGACTATTTTCAGTGGAAGTTTGGTTTCTAAAAGAGACAAAAGCCAGCTGCTGAACCTATAACAGATTTTGAGGAATGGGCTTTTGAAAAGCTGGGAGTGGAAAACTTTCTGGATCTGATTAATACAAGCTTGCTGCAATCAAGACTGATGGATCTGTTTGATGAGCAACAGAAAGAGGAAGGTATCAAGTTTAGAGATCCAAGAGATGGAGATGATGATTCTTCCTCATCATTATACTCTAGAGGAGATTTCCCCTCTGGACCAGGAGGAACTAGTGGGACTGCAGTAATCATAGAACAACTTTGCATGTGATCTCATCAGCATCGTAAGTCTCACGAGGGCCAAAGAGATTTGGAGAGATGGATGAGGATCTATAGGATCTCACCATGGATGATCTGGAGGCATTGATCAATGAAGGAATTAATCTTAGTGCTAATAGGCTAGCTGATGAACCAAGTACATTCCATGTTGTAGAGCCTACTGCACAAATTGAAGCTGAACAGAGTGAGGATTTTGATGGAGAAAAGGTTACTGATTTCAATGAACCTAGTGCCAGCTCAGAAGAGTCCATTGAATATCAAGATGGATTTGACTTTGAGGGCATTCTTACTAAAACTGCCATCATCCTGCACAAGATTGGTCATGCATAAGGATTCCAAGTGGATAATGAGGCTATATTCAATCCACAGAGAGTTGAAGAGGAGGTACAGGTTGCTGGGCTACAAACAGCACCTGCACAAAGGTTGGAACAGAGAGGTGCAGTGCCTTTGAGTCTCAAACAAAGACTGGACAAAGGTTGGAATCTAATTTGGGTTTGGAGGAAACCCCTGTGTTGATGAGGGCTGCTTTGTAGTGGAGCCTCTGGAGGCAAGACCACTAAGGAAAAGATGGTCGCAGACTGCTGTTAATGAGGATGAGCAGCTGCTGGACTATGACCTCAGTGATGAGGAGTTTCAGATGCCTGAAGAAGAAAATATTGATGTTGACCCCCCAGGCATTTGTACCTATTTTTGAGGAACCTGCCTTTGATCCTATCCTGGAGGAATATGAAGGACCTAACTCTGCTGGACTGGATAGGAGTTGGGCAATGGTAATAAGCAATCAGAGGCCACAATACAATGTGGAGGAGCCTGCTGATGAAGCCACTGGTGGAAGGGTGACCAGTGAAGTGCCAGTTGAAGTGTTAAAAGAATTAAGGAATGTAAGGCATGATATGCAATAGTTAAGGACACAACTGGACAGACAGGAAGAAAGATTTGAAGAACTGATGAAGATGGTAAATGAAAACAGACAATCAATCGCCACAGCTTGCTTCAAACTTTACATCTACTCAAAATGTTTGTGAATGATCCGATACTAGATGTGAGGGGCATCAAGGTTGGAAATATCGCAAAAGATAAATTTCGAAAGATCAACTTATTTCTATCCATCGAAACTTGACAACCTTGCCGCAACACTGAACCCATCGAAAGCTCGCCGCCGCACAACAACTCTCCGTGCTCGATCTCAAACTTACTGAAAGGATCAACCGACTGGAGGATACCTTGCAATCAAAGATTACTTCAATTGATACAAGAACTGGAACTATAGAAAATCAATTGAACAGAGTGGTAATCTCACAGGAGGGTATTCATGGCCTCATATCCCGTTTTGTTGATGATGTCACTAAGGGGGAAGAGGGCCAATCACCGCAGACAAAGGAGGTCAAAGACTTTTTTGCAGAAGAGATGGCAAGATGATACTAATGCTTTTAGGCAACCTGCACCTGGCAGAGTTCAACTTACTAATGATCTTCTTAGACAATACAAGAAAGAGTATTACAACAGGAGGAAACCTTATCAAAACAAAGGGTTTCATGAAGGACTGGACTCTTTCTTGGGATTGAAATTTTGGGAAGCAAGGGTTAAAGCCTTAAGGGCAAGCAACAGAGGTGGAAGAAATTGAAGAAGTGGCAGAGGTGATAGGAATTGCCTATCACAAAAGCAAAGGATTCACTAGAAGAGTTTAAAGAACTGTATATGAAGTTTGGTTTCAGATTGAATCAGATAAACCTTATCATGCCTGAAGCTTGGAACTGGTGGAAACAAGTTAATCCCTACATTGATTTTACTTTGATTGAAAATGAGTGGATGAGGGATATGATAGAACAAATTAGAGCCTATCAAGAGCAAGCTGAGAAGGCTAGACAAGAAAGAGAAAAGAGACAATAGATCAGCATACTCACATTACTTTCTCTTTGCTGTATCTAGTTTGTAATAGCTTTGAACAAATGATTTTTAATGAAAGATGAGTACTTGTTCTATTTTTGTCTTAATCTTTTTGCTTTGCTGATTAGGTGAGGGTAGTGGCATCATCACCAAAAAGGGGGAAATTGTTGGACTTATTTCTTAGTTTTGATGATGAGTGTCATACTAGCACATTATCTTGCAAAGGCAAAAGATGTCTAGATCAAATGTATAGGTTTATTAGAGTTTGATTCATAAATAGGTTTGATCAAACAAGCATCAGAAAGGGGTCACTTTGGTTGATATCAATGATCGGTCTAGGTCGATGGGGTAGATAGGTCAATAGACTAGTCTTGAACCTGCTGAAGACTGAAGACTGAAGGCTGAGGGTTCAAACTCAGTTAATGAAGGCTAAGGGATCAAACTTAGTATTTAAAGACAAGGATATGGAATCAGAATTTAGGCAAGTCTGTGATGACCTAAACTGATTACATATACCTTGTGTAGAAGGTCTAAGTTCCATAAGTTGGATGATGTTTGGAACTTGGTTATAATTAAAATGGTGTAATCTAACTTCACAAATAAAAGTTAGATAAAAGAAATCAGCTGCATTACATTTTATACACAAAGAAATTGTCGTTCGTGAGAGATCGATAGGTATCTCAGTAGATTGATGATCCTGCTGATATAATACCTCGATTAATTCAAGATTATTGGAAGATTACATGGATAAGGACAGCCAACTACCTCTGACTTATCAAGGAAATCAAAGGCTGAGATTAAAAAGACGTTGGGATGATTTATATTCTTATCCATTGGATACAAGTCAAAGGGTGGACAGACTGCACTGTCAAAAAGGAATTATGACAGTGTCAGTCCTATGAATAGTGACAGACTGCAAATCAGATGGGACAAAAACAAGGAACGGTCACATTTGAATTTCAAATACAAGTCACATGCATTCCTACCTATAAATAGAGGACTTTCAACTCAGAAAAACAGGATGAATTTTGGATAAACTTTAAGAGATATTTCTGAGTGAAAAACACCTCTTTGAACTTCATGAGCATAAAGCTACTGATCCAGTGATTTACTTCAAGTGTATTCTACATTCAAGCTATATCAAGCATACATACTTGAATCCTGCAAGCTACTGATTATATTATCCTAATCAAGCTGCTGCAACTGAATCATTTACTTGATTCAATCTTTATTTTATAAAGAACTTGCTGAAGACAGTGAAGCATCTATTGGGTGTGAAAGACTGTTGTTTGTGGTGGAGCTGGTGAAGAGGCAATCCTACCCTTCAAGGACCAAAGGAAGACTCAGAGCATCAATCCTACCTGTTCCCAGTTTTTAGTGAAGCCATAGTTATTGGTGAAGGACAAACAACTTAGGAATCTTTGTAACAGCTACATCAAAGATCTCTAGTGAATTTCCTCCAACATCACAGAGAAGAGTGGACTGACAGGATTACGCCACCTGGAACCACTATAAAATCTGCCTACTTACTTTCAGCATTTAATTTCTGCACTTAGTTTATTGTGTACATCAACCTACTGAATCTAGCAACTGAAATCACACACTTGCACTACTGAGTATCTAATACTTAGTATCATATTTAACAAAAAGTATTAAGGCTTAATTTTGATTTAATTCCATTTGCACAAATTCAAAGAACTCAACTATCGATGAACTCACATTTTATCGGCAGAAGCTCTTCAAAGTCTCAATGACTCTGAAGTATCGCAGATCTTTGAAGTTGCGAATTTGTTAACTCCAAAGTTTTAAGTGTTAAATTTATTCACCCCCTCTCTAAACTTAACCAAAGCCTTATCAATCCTACTTGTTGTGCTTGTGAAAATTCTTTAAAACTTTCTTTCAAGTTACTGATTTTCAAAGACTTGCATCATGGATAACACACAGTATGCTAGAACTATGTTGATGTGTTCTTTAGATAGATTTGATGAGTATAAACGTCGAATGCAGGCTTACCTTGCTGCAACTCATGATGAGATGATGGATGTACTAACTGATGGACCATTGGAGATTACCAAGGCGATGTGATGGGGTGATACAACCGAGTACATTCCTAAACCAAAAGAGAATGGAATGCGAGAAGATGTAAAAGAGCAAACCTCAACAAAATTGCTATTGATATCATTTATAGAACTCTGGATAGCAATATGTACATGAAGGTTAAAGATTGCAAAACTGCAAAGGAACTTTGGGACAAGATACATTTGATATGTGAAGGCACTGATGCAATAAAGAAGAATAAAATCAGTGTGGCCAGAAAAAGGTTTCAAAAGTTCAAGATGCTGCCAAATGAAACCATTGAGCAAATGGAATCAAGATTCAATGCAATCCTGGACGAACTTACTCTGCTGAGTGTATGTTATTCAAAAGAGGAAATAAACACCAAAATCTTGGAAGCTCTACCTGCAAAAGATGTTTGGAAAATGAAGGTGACTGCAATTGAAGAAACGAGAAAGTTGCATGAAGAAGACACCTTCAAGTTGTTTTCAGATCTCAAGGCTTATGAATTTAGCAAAAAAGCTTGTACCTGAGACTGAAAAGGAAGAGCCAAAGACCACTGCATTGGCTGCTTCACATCATGAAGAAACATCAGGAGGACAGGATGATATGCTGGATGAGATGCAAGAACAGATTGCCTTACTGAGCAAGAAAATTTGGATAATGAAGACTGGAAAGGCCCCTGCAAGAAATTTTACAAAGAGGCCTACTGAAAGAAGGAAAGAAGATCCAAAGAAAGATAATGACTATATGTGCTTTCATTGCAAGAAACCAGGACACTTCAAACCTAACTGTCCTAAGTTAAAACAAGGCAAGGAACCTGATTATCTTTGCTTCAACTGCATGAAGCCTGGACATTTTAGACTTGATTGTCCAGACCTACTGAAGACCAAGAGTCAACAAAGAAGACATGGCAAGAAGGCTATGGTTGCTGAAGATGAATCAGGGTATGAAGTGGAATCTGAAAAGGGAAATGAATCAGATGACATAGCATTGGTTGCTGATATGGAAGATTATGCTTTGATGGCCAATATGGATGAAACTGAAGAGGGTGTCTGGTACTTTGACAGTGGATGTTCCAGACACATGACAAAGAATAAGCACTGCTCACAAACTTTGTGCCAAAATATGGTCCAAGGTGAATTTTGGCAACAAGAATACACTGGATATACAAGAGGATATGGCACACTTGTAAGGAATGGACTAACAATCAAGAATGTTGCATATGTGGAAGGATCGGACTACAACTTGCCGAGCCTTTGGACAATTCAGACAAGGGTTATAAAGTCACTTTTGACAAAAACAACTGTATTGTCATTGGTGAAAGAGGTGATCAAGTTGTACTTGCTGGTAGAAGACAACAGAATATGTATGTTGTTGATTGGTCTACTGCAGTTCCAGAAACCTGCCTGATTGTGCATACCAAATCAGAACTCAATTGGTTATGGCACAAAAAGTTGAATCACTTAAACTTTGATGATATTAATCAGTTGGTAAAGAAGAAGCTGGTGGTTGGTTTACCTGAGATCACATTCAAGAAGGATGCTATATGTGATGCATGTCAGCAGGGTAAACATATAAAGTCAAGTTTCAAATCAAAGACCAAACAATCAACTAATAGAGTGTTGGAGCTAATGCATATGGATCTTTTTGGACCAATAACTCCAACAAGTGTAACAGGAAAGAAGTACACTTTAGTGGTTGTGGATGATTATTCAAGGTACACTTGGGTGATATTTATGAACAAGAAAAGTGAAACACTTCAAAGCATGCCTAATCTTTTGAAGAGATTACAAAATGAGAAAAGTTTAACAGTAATAAAGATAAGATCGGATCGAGTACTCGAATTTCTCAACAAAGTTATAAGAGAATATTGTGAATGTAAATGGTGTACTACATCAACTTGTCTTTCTTTGGTACACCTCAAAGAAAATGGGGTTGCTAAAAGAAGAAACAGAACTTTAATGGAAGCAGGAAGAACAATGATTTGTGAAGCATTGCTACCTGAAAGATATTGGGCTGAAGCAGTAAATACAGCATGCTATACACAAAACAGAACATCAGTAAACAAGAAGCTGCTGAAGACACCTTATGAGGTTTGGAATGGAAGGAAACCTAACATATCCTATTTCCATCCATTTGGAAGCAAATGTTTTATTCTAAATCTAAGGTACATTTGAAAACATTCCAACCAAAATCAGATGAAGGAATTTTCTTGGGATATTCTTCAGTCAGCAGAGCATTCAGGGTACTCAACAAGAGGTCACTGAAACATGAAGAAACAATCCATGTTGTGTTTGATGAACCTAAGTTTACTGGTATGGAAGATGAAGATTGTGGACCTGATGAGAATCAACAAGTCACTGATCCAGATTGTGTTGAAGTTTTGGAAAGATTCAATGACTTAAAAGTTTTTGATACCGCCCTCTTGAGCACCTGCGATAATGTTACCGATGCAACAATCCGAGCAGCTCAAGGATCATTGAACCCCTGTAGAAGAAGCTACAGCAGACCCTACTGAAGATGATGTTCCTGAAAATCAAAATAACCAAAATCCACAATGGTTAAGGAATCACCCTGCTGAACAAGTTATTGGTAATGTGCAGCAAGGTGTGAGGACTAAAAGACAACTGGAAGCTATGTTTACTTGTTTTCTATCTCAAATGAAACCAAAAGTTGTTGAAGAAGCTATTTCAGATCCAGATTGGATAATAGCTATGCAAGAAGAATTGAATGAATTTGAAAGAAATCAAGTTTGGACACTAGTTGAAAGGCCAAGTCATGCAAATATCATTGGTACTAAGTGGGTATACTGAAATAAACTTGATGAATCTGGTACCATTGTGAGGAACAAGGCCAGACTAGTAGCAAAAGGCTATTCTCAAGCAGAAGGAATAGATTTTGATGAAACTTATGCACATGTTGCAAGATTGGAAGCTATCAGATTATTCTTGGCACATGCTGCATATAAGAACTTCAAAGTATATCAAATGGATGTCAAGAGTGCATTTTTGAATGGTATTCTAGAGGAGGAAGTGTATGTTCAGCAACCTCATGGATTTGAAGTTAAAGATCAAGAAGATAAAGTGTATAGACTCAACAAAGCACTTTATGGATTAAAACAAGCACCAAGAGCTTGGTATGAGACTCTATCTCAATTCTTGGTGGACAATGGATTCACAAAAGGCACCATTGACAAGACACTTTTCGTAATCGGTGAAGGGCGAACCTGCCGGGTACAGATTTATGTGGATGACATAATTTTTGGTTACAAAATGATTTACTTTGTGAAAAGTTTGCAAATCTAATGAAGAGTAAATTCCAAATGAGTATGATGGGAGAAATGAACTACTTTTTGGGATTGCAAGTTAAACAGATGAAAGATGGAATCTTCATTCATCAAACCAAGTACACCAAGGAGTTCTTTGAAGAAGTTTGGTATGGAAAACAAAGACTAAGAATTCAACTCCTATGAGTACAAACATCGATTGGATGAAGATAAAGAAGGCAAGGATGTTGATCGGACCTTATACGTATGATGATAGGCGATCTCTTGTACTACTAATCGGCAAAGCACTGATAAATCCTTTGTTGTAGGTGTTTGTGCAAGATTTCAATCTAAACCTAAAGAAAGTCATTTAGGTGCAATCAGAGAATTCTCAAGTATCTCGAAGAGACTTTGGGAGTAGGGATATGGTATTCCAAGGAAGGAAGCTTGAGTCATATCCTACTCAGATTCTCGATTATCTTTGGATGCAAGATTGATAGAAAAAGCACCTCGGAAACTCACAATTAATGGGAAATAGACTGGTTTCCTGGTTTAGCAAGAAACAGAATTCTATATCAACTTCCACTGTTGAAGCTGAATACATTGCTGCTGGAAGTTGTTGTGGACAAGTACTTTGGCTAAGCCAACAATTAAGGGATTATGGAATTGAAGAAAATGAAATTCCAATTATGTGTGATAACACAAGTGCAATTGCAATCACAGAAAATCCTGTTTTGCACTCAAGAACCAAGCACATTGATGTGAGACATCATTTTATAAGAGATCATGTTGAAAAGAAAGATGTGGTGGTTCTATACATCCCTACTGAAGATCAACTTGCTGATATTTTTACTAAACCACTTGATAGTGAAAGATTTGCCAAATTAAGGACTCAACTTGGAATTATAAAAGTTGACTGACATTCAGCAATGTACTGGAATTCACCAAGGGGATTAGTCTTTGCTATGTTGGGTGAGCTCACTTAGCAGATTAGTCATTGGTATAAACAATTCCATGTACTTATGTTTGGACAATTGAGCAAATGAGGTTGCCAAGGGGATTGGTCTTTGTCATTTTGGGTGAGCTCACTTGACAGATCAGTCATTGGTATTAAACTTCATCTTGTATTATCAATTGAACAAAACAAGAAGAAAACAAGGATCAGCAGAGTACTTATGTCGTGAGTGTCGTCAAGAAGCCTATTTATCGCCAGATCTTTGAGCCCACCTATTTGGATGGAACGTCACTCAGTCAAAGTTATTAAAGTCAAAAAGCATATTGGCAGGATATTTATTTTATCTTTATAACCGCAGTTAACACGATCTAACGGTTATCATACGTTATGGAACACGTTTCAAGCCAGCATTTATTCAGATTAATCATGGTTGACATGGATGTACGTGCACTGACAGTTTCAACCACCCACTGTCTATATATTCAGGCTATCATACAGCAGATTCTCTACTTGCAAAATCTGCTTTATCACTGCGATTTTTACACTGTGTGAACACAGATTTGAGAATCAATCTTCTTCATCTCATTCTTCTCTTACAAATGGAAGAAAAGGTTGATGTTCAAATTGAATCAAGCCAAAGTGTTAGAGGTTTTGTTGAAGATCCAAACAGAACTGAACTAGCCATTAACATTGGTCGAAGAATAAGAAGGTTTGCTGGTCTGGAGAATGTGTTAAATATAAGACTGGAAACAATTTCTTATACAAATGTTGTCAGTTTCTGGAGAAATATTCGAGATCTGAGGAAGGAATCAAGCATTTAAAGCTACTTTGTGAATGGGCAAGAAATTGAAATTTCCCCCAGTCTGCTGAGAGAAGTTTTTGGATTTGTTGAAGTGGTGGATGGCTCAGTCAATCCTGAAGCAATGGGATTGGACAAAATGGCGTTTGTTGATCAGATTAAAACAAATGCAGCCACCAAATCCGTTCCAGGCATCAAATGCAAACATATTGGAAGTGAATACAGTCTGCTGAGCAAACTGATTGCTAAAAACATACTGGGACTAGTTGGAAGTATGGATACACTATCAGGGCCCAAGATAGAGTTGATGATTATCATCTGCAGGAGCATGAAGTTTGATTGGGCTAGATACTTCATTCATTATATGAAGAAGGTCTTCAAGGAAGACAAAGAGGGAGAGAGGAAGTCCAAGGCCCTGCCCTTAGGATTGATGGTTCAGACCCTGCTGAATCATCTGGAAATTCCTGATGTAGCTTCTGAAAAGATCAATCAGTCTAGATACAAGAAGGAAATTGATTATGCTATCCCTGGTCTAGATGATGATGAAGAGGTTGCTGGAGAAGGTGCTGATGATGATAATGGTGGAGATGATGGTGATGCTGGTGGTGAGAAGGTCAAGCAACCTAAAAAGAAATCTGTTAAACTTGCTGCACCCAAGAGAGCTACTGAGAAAAGAAAGGGTGGAGATACAAAGAAAATAACTGAAGCTTCAAAACCTTCAAAGAAAACAAGGAAGCAAACAACACAGACTGCTGAGTCTGCTGAGGGTCAAGTGGAGGTTACTGATCCTGCTGTAGCTGCAAGAAAAACTGTTGTTGAAATCTTGAGGAACAACGAGAAGAAGCCGAGAGAAAGAGGAAGTCTACTGTGACTGAAAAGGTTGATGAACCCATTTCCAAGAGGAGAAAAGAGATTGTTCATAAACAAAAACATGGAAAAGGGAAAGAACTGAAAAACTTGGAAGCACAAAGAATCCAAGAGGAAGTATTAGTAGAAGAAGAAGAAGAGGCTATTGAGGCTTAGCCCTTGACCATAATCAGGCCTGTGGAGATTACTGACTCCTCACCTGAAGAGGTAGTCAAGTATACTGATGCTGGACAGGTTGTTGTTGAGCAATTTGTTGAAGATATACAGCAGTCTACTGACCCTGAGCCTGATGTAGTATCTGCTGAGGAACCACAGCAAACCACTAAACCTGAACCTGCTGTGGTAATTGAAGAGGTAATTGAAGACTTGGTTGAAGACCCTGCAAGTGTGGCAAGAACTCAGGGGGAAGAGCAGTCTGCTGCTAACCCTGCTGATTAGCATGTAAGTCAGAGGGAACCAAGTGTGGTACAGATGGAAGTAGTAGGCACAAATGTACAATCTCAGCAACCTACTGACTTTCAAACATCTGTTGAAGAAACCATGAACCTACTTGTTGGAACCTTTGGAGGTCAACAAGGTACTGGAGATGCTCCCAGGAGATCCTTTATGCCATTTGAAAGGCATGTAAAAGAAAGAAAGAAAATAGAGGAGTTTGTAGATCCCAAACTTCAGTAGATTCCTGATTATTTTCAGTGGAAGTTTGGTTTCTACAAGAGACAAAAGCCAGCTGTTGAACCTATGACAGATTTTGAGGAATGGGCTTTTGAAAAGATGGGAGTGGAAAACTTGCTGGATCTGATTAATACAAGCTTGCTGCAATCAAGACTGATGGATCTGTTTGATGAGCAATAGAAAGAGGAAGGTATCAAGTTTAGAGATCCAAGAGATGGAGATGGTGATTCTTCCTCATCATCAGACTCTAGAGGAGATTTCCCCTCTGGACCAGGAGGAACCAGTGGGACTGCAGTAATCATAGAACAACCTCGCACTGTGATCTCTTATTCTTGTAAGTCTCGCCGAGGGCCAAGAGATCGGAGATGGATGAGGATCTACAGAGATCTCACCATGGATGATCCTGAGGCATTGATCAATGAAGGAATTAATCTTAGTGCTAATAGGCTGGCTGATGAACCAAGTACATTCCATGTTGTAGAGCCTACTGCACAAATTGAAGCTGAACAGAGTGAGGATTTTGATGGAGAAAAGGTTACTGATTTCAATGAACCTAGTGCCACTTCGTAAGAGTCCATTGAATATCAAGATGGATTTGACTTTGAGGGCATTCTTACTAAAATCGCCATCATCCTCATAAAGATTGGTCATGCGAATGATTCCAAGTGGATAATGAGGCTATATTCAATCCACGAGAGAGTTGAAGAGGAGGTGCAGGTTCTTTGGGCTACAAACAAAGACTCGCACAAAGGTTGGAACAGGAGGTACAGTGCTTGAGTCTCAAACAAAGACTGGACAAAGGTTGGAATCTGATTTGGGTTTGGAGAAACCCCTGTTTGTTGATGAGGCTCTGTGTAGTGGAGCCTCTGAGGCAAATCCACTAAAGGAAAGATGGTCGTGAGATCACCATTAATGAGGATGAGCAAATTTCTTTGGACTATGACCTCGGTGATGAGGAGTTTCAGATGCCTGAAGAAGAAAATATTGATGTTGCCCCCCCAGGCATTTGTACCTATTTTTGAGGAACCTGCCTTTGATCCTATCCTGGAGGAATATGAAGGACCTAACCCTGCTGGACTGGATAGGAGTTGGGCAATGGTAATAAGCAATCAGAGGCCACAGTACAATGTGGACGAGCCTGCTGATGAAGCCACTAGTGGAAGGGTGACCAGTGAAGTGCCAGTTGAAGTGTTAAATGAATTAAGGACTGTAAGGCATGATATGCAACAGTTAAGGACACAACTGGACAGACAGGAAGAAAGATTTGAAGAACTGATGAAGATGGTAAATGAAAATGACAATCAATCGCCACATTTGCTTCAAACTTCACATCTACTCAAAATGTTGTGAATGATCTGATACTAGATGTGAGGGGCATCAAGGTTGGAAATACTGCAAAAGATAAATTTCTGAAAGATCAACTTATTTCTATCCATCAGAAACTTGACAACCTTGCTGCAACACCTGAACTTCATCGAGCCTCTTCTTTGCACAACAACTCAGTGCTCGATCCCAAACTTACTGAAAGGATCAACCGACTGGAGAAGACCTTACAATCAAGGATTACTTCAATTGAAACAAGAACTGGAACTATAGAAAATCAATTGAACAGAGTGGTAATCTCACAAGAGGGTATTCATGACCTCATATCCCGTTTTGTTGATGATGTCACTAAGGGGGAAGAGGGCCAATCACCGCAAAGAAAGGAGGTCAAAGACTTTTTGCACGTAAGAGATGGCAAGATGATACTAATGCTTTTAGGCAACCTGCACCTGGCAGAGTTCAACTTACTGATGATCTTCTTAGACAATACAAGAAAGAGTATTACAACAGGAGGAAACCTTATCAAAACAAAGGGTTTCATGAAGGACTGGACTCTTTCTTGTGATTGAAATTTTTGGAAGCAAAGGTTAAAGCCTTAAGGGCAAGCAACAGAGGTGGAAGAAGTGGAAGAAGTGGCAGAGGTGATAGGAACTTGCCTATCACAAAAGCAAAGGATTCACTTGAAGAGTTTAAAGAACTGTATATGAAGTTTGGTTTTAGAGTGAATCAGATAAACCTTATCCTGCCTGAAGCTTGGAACTGGTGGAAACAAGTTAATCCCTACATAGATTTTACTTTGATTGAAAATGAGTGGATGAGGGATATGACAGAACAAATCAGAGCCTATCAAGAGCAAGCTGAGAAGGCTAGACAAGAAAGAGAAAAGAGACAATAGATCAGCATACTCACATTACTTTATCTTTGATGTATCTAGTTTGTAATAGCTTTGAACAAATGATTTTTAATGAAAGATGAGTACTTGTTCTATTTTTGTCTTAATCTTTTTGCTTTGCTGATTAGGTGAGGGTAGTGGCATCATCACCAAAAAGGGGGAAATTGTTGGACTTATTTCATAGTTTTGATGATGAGTGCCATACTAGCTGTTATAGTGCAAAGGCAAAAAGATGTCTAGATCAAATATATAGGTTTATTAGAGTTTGATTCATAAATAGGTTCGATCAAACAAGCACTGTAAAGGGCTGCTGGTTGATATCAGCAGACCGGTCTAGGTCAGTAGGGTAGATAGGTCAGTAGACTAGTCTTGAACCTCGCCAAGACCGAAGACCAAGGCCGAGGTTCAAACTCGCTTAATGAAGGCTAAGGGATCAAACTTAGTATTTAAAGTCAAGGATATGGAATCAGAATTTAGGCAAGTCTGTGATGACCTAAACTGATTACATATACCTTGTGTAGAAGGTCTAAGTTCCATAAGTTGGATGATGTTTGGAACTTGGTTATAATTAAAATGGTGTAATCTAACTTCACAAATAAAAGTTAGATAAAAGAAATCAGCTGCATTACATTTTATACACAGCAAATTGCTGTTCAACAGACTGATAGGTATCTCAGCAGATTGATGATCCTGCTGATATAATACCTCGATTAATTCAAGATTATTGGAAGATTACATGGATAAGGACAGCCAACTACCTCTGACTTATCAAGAAAATCAAAGGCTGAGATTAAAAAGACGTTGGGATGATTTATATTCTTATCCATTGGATACAAGTCAAAGGTGGGATGTGATCGCATCACAAAAGGGAATTCGATAAAGGTCGACCCTATGAATAGTGACAGACTGCAAATCAGATGGGACAAAAACAAGGAACGGTCACATTTGAATTTCAAATACAAGTCACATGCATTCCTACCTATAAATAGAGGACTTTCAACTCAGAAAAACAGGATGAATATTGGATAAACTTTAAGAGATATTTCTGAGCTGAAAAACACCATGCTGAACTTACTGAGCATAAAGCTACTGATCCAGTGATTTACTTCAAGTGTATTCTACATTCAAGCTATATCAAGCATACACACTTGAAGCCTGCAAGCTGCTGATTATATCATCCTAATCAAGCTGTTGCAACTGAATCATTTACTTGATTCAATCTTTATTTTATAAAGAACTCACGAGAGGACAGTGAAAGCATCCGTTGGGTGTGAAAGATCTGTTGTTTGTGGTGGAGCCGGTGAAGAGGCAATCCTACCCTTCAAGGACCAAGTGGAAGACTCGGGAGCAAATCCCTACTGCTCCCGCCGCTTTGTGAAGCCATAGTTATTGGTGAAGGACAAACAACTTAGGAATCTTTGTAACAGCTACATCAAAGATCTCTAGTGAATTTCCTCCAACATCACAGGAGAAGAGTGGACTGACAGGATTACGCCACCTGGAACCACTATAAAATCTGCCTACTTACTTTCAAATTTTAATTTCTGCACTTAGTTTATTTTGTACATCAACCTACTGAATCTAGCAACTGAAATCACACACTTGAACTACTGAGTATCTAATACTTAGTATCATATTTAACAAGTATTAAGGCTTAATTTTGATTTAATTCCGCTGCACAAATTCAAAGAAACTCAACTATCGATGAGACTCATCGCTTATCGCCAGGTCATCAAGTCTCAAAGCAGACTCTCAAGTATCGCAGATCACTTGAAGTTGCAATTTGTTAACTCCAAAGTTTTAAGTGTTAAGTTTATTCACCCCCCCCCTCGAACTTAATTAAAGCCTTATCAAGGGACCAACATCCACAAAACGAGAAAGCACTCGCGTGTTATGAGCCAACCGGGGCCATGGACCTATAACCAGTAGCTATAATAAATTGAATAAAATATTCATTGAATAGAACATTTCTACTCAACTTATTAATTCCGGAATTATGCCACCATAAATCCGAAACCTCTATCGATTATAAATATGACTTATTCTCATAAAGTCGAGTCAATAAGCATCCATTGATTTAATTATTACATACAGGCTAACCCTCCACAGACTATCCGTAACGAAGCGGGATTATTTCTGTAAACCTTCTTCATGACATTTTATCCTTTTTTACCATTAACCCACTAGTGATCAATTAGTTCATAACCAATATGAACTCGGCCGATCGATCTGTTTCTAGGATCAACAAATAATGAGATTGTCTTTCTACTTCCCGCCGGAAAGAATGGATTCCATATTTGTGATACACACACTCCTCACTCATTCCAGAATAGTGCCAACGTGAAAGTGATCTGGACCGCGCCTCTTAGCAATCCTGAACGAACACATCAAACCCTATCTTGAAACAAGCAGGCGTCTGCAATCACTTTAGGATTAAGGTTAATCCATATAGTATCATCTTGTGATTTAATAAGATTTTTCAATCATGCAGATTAAATCGGTCCAGTCCAGTCCAGTCCTATATGACTTCATCATATATAAATGCTCTACTTAGATAACCAATATTGACGGTCCGGATAGGACGGTCACACCTTAAAGTGTTCTGGGCGCATTAATGGTGGTTTAATCAATAGACCACATACTTTTGATTAAGTTCACCACGGACTAATTGTTCAAGTGTATCACCATAAAATTAATCCTCACATGTGACACACACTAAGCTATATGGCTAAATATAATACGACTTGGGGTTTTCAGTAGGGTATTACTTATAAGCACGAAGCAAATAATAAGATGAGAATAAAATTTTCATTTATTAATTATAAAAACAATTACATATATTGTCTTTCGGACGCTACTTCCAACACAAACGAGGAATAAAAACTGAATTTAAAAATAGTCTAACATTGTAGCAAGAATTGATACTACATTAATTCGGCATAAGCAACTATATGAACACAAGTACGTTGCACATCCACTTACAATTTGCTGACCACACCGTTCCGGTATAATTACAAGATTATATCAGGCATAAGATTAATAGCAATAGATACCAATTATCTACAAAAAATGTTAGAACAAAATTGCTAATGATGGGCCAGTTGTAAACACGCACTAATTTGAAACAGACATGACATATTTCTAGAAGGCAAAGCATTATATACCGACGCATTCAATTCATATCCATTCGGCATGGCTTTTAGGACCCTAGTAAAACTACAACACTTTGATTTTGAAATTCTGCAATTTTTTTCCCTTTCCAAAATTAATTGCATAAATCAAATTCCAAGTTCCATATTGGAATCAAAATGGAACAACCACAATGAAAAAACAGATATTTGCGAAGCACACTCTTGCAAAAGCCATAAGAAATTTTTGAATTGAACGCAGAAGTGCAATATCCTCATCGTCATCTTCACTTTCGCTCTAGGCAGTCTCAGGTTCGATTCTAGGAATTTTAGATTGAAAAACTACGTTCCGTGCACTGTCCATAAAATGTGTACGAGAATTCATTTGAGCCTCATGAACGAGAAGGGAACCAATCAAATCCTCTTTTCTGAGAATATCATGTCCTTTGCCTCAACAATGGCCGTAATCTTAGGATCCCACTTGGGAGGCAAACACTCTGTCCTTAAGACAATTTTCTCTGGTATAGTGTTCACGGTGCTAGCAATTGTCTCCCAGTATACAACGGTTTACCTGTTCGATATAGTAGCACTTCAAACTTCGAACAGACGACGAACTCTTCTGGTGTCCAGACATTCTCTTCGACAAAAATGCACACTACCTCACTATATGAGATGGAAATGTAGTAGTATAATACTTGGTGAAAACTCTTATGTCTCATGGTCTCACCAAAAAGGGGTTTTTATAGGTGGAAAAAATAACACCCACCACTAAGGCCATTAAATCTCAATAATTGCCACTACCACTTATAACCAATATATACGTGGCCATTACCCCAACTAAGTCATTAATGAATGTTTTCCCCAACACCAATTAATCCATAAACCGGCCTGTAATTCTTTTTAATCCATTAACCCACCTCCCTGGCCCGACTTGAGCCTATTTAAGCCTTCTAAGCTAAAAGACTCGTTCTTCATTTCAATCAATAGACAATTTGCCTGAAAGCCTAAAATCCCTGAGCTGCTGGCATATATATATATATATATATATATATATATATATATATACACACACACACACACACATACTTCAAATGTATAATAACATAATATATAGAAGACAACGATAAAAAAGATTTACGGATCCCGATGAATCAAATTTCTGTATCCGCTAATGGTTATAAAAGTTGTATCGACATAACATATTTTTGTATCGTTTATTACAAATAACACATATTTGTATCATTTAATATAATGATCTTATACTAACACACTTTTATATAATTTATTATAACCAGAACCAATCTAGTGTAATTGTTTCGGTTGAAACCATACCAAACAAATCCGTAAATTAAAATTATCGCATAATCTGTTATTGATCACTCATGAACCGACGTTACATTATATCGAGCTTCTGCCGTAGAGACTCTTCTCTAAGGAGAGTCATAAAGAACACTGAAATTAAAACACCTGTGTTTAATACATATGTTAAGTAATTATTTAATTAATTGTATATATAAATCATTATTAAATTATTAAATGTTAAAAAAGTTGTATAAAAATTTTGAAATTCTGGCCCCATGCTCGACTCGACTAATAATCATCAAAACACGGCTCGCCACATCGGTTCAACTTATGCTGTAAAAAGTCGAATACGGAACAAAAAAGCACCACATTTTACATGTTTATCGGAGTTTTCTTTGTAATTTTAAACTGATTAATAATGCTAGTGTTACAAATGTTGTATAAAAAATCGGAAATCCCGGCCCTAGGCTCGACTCGACTAATAATCAATTATTTATATAAACCCATTTAGATAAAGTGCATCCACCTATGTCCGTAACGATCTCACGGTGTTATGACGGATCGATCAAGAAGTGATGGTGAGTGTGAGTAAAGATAAAAGATAAACAAGTAAAGAAACACAGAAACAAGAAGAACACATATTTAACGTGGTTTCCGGCAATGTGTTGAATACTCCGCGGACAAATGAGGATATTTTATTATCGACAGAAAAGTTAAAATTACATGTATTACAAACGGTATTTATAGCCTTGGGAATCCAACCCTAACCGGCCAACCACTCAACCCAGTAAATGACTGAATACCCTAGAAGTAACTCCACCAAATTAGGAACCATGCAGACTTGTTCCTTAAGTCTGTTGTGCCTCAGCAGACTTGTCTTTAGCAGACTTGCCATCAGCAGGTTGATCGACCCTGCAGAACTTGCCCCCAACTGAACACCATACTTTAGTAGATGCTTTATACATTGCTGATCAAAACATGATTCCAAACCAGACTGAGTAGCATAGTTTAAGTCACCATTACAAATCTCCACATTGACTTCAATATCATGCAAACTGACCAGATGGCAACCAAGTGCCAGAAATCCTCTTTGTCTTCAGATTTGAATATCTCAGCAGACCCCAACATCAGCTGAGTATTCCCATATTCAGATTAACATCTTTGGATGTCCAGAAAGTCCAGACACAACTGAAACTTTCCCCTTGGAACTGGTTTAGTGAACATATCAGCAGGATTGACATCAGTGCTGATCTTCTCCACTTTAACCCTCTATCATATCTTAGAAAATGATACCTAACAAAAATGTGCTTGGTTCTCTCATGATGAACCTGATCCTTAGCCAAACATATTGCACTAAGACTGTCACAATACACATTGGCTTGATCTTGATACAGACTCAGATCATTGACTAGTCCCTTTAACCATATTGCCTCCTTTGTTATTTCTGTCAGTGCCATGTATTCTGCTTCAGTAGTAGATAATGTCACTGTACCCTGTAAAGTTTCCTTCCAACTTAACCACTCAAAGTAAACACATACCAAGTCATAGACCTCCTGATGTCCACATCAGTAGCATAATCAGAATCACAGTACCCTATGACAAAACATTGATTACCACCTCTATAAATGAGTCCATTATCTGATGTACCCCTAAGGTACCTAAATATCCTCTTCACTTCCTTCCAGTGTTCCTTTCCAGGTTAAGCCATGAACCTACTGACAACACTGACTGCCAGAGCCAAATCAGGCCTAGTGCAAACCATGGCATACATTAGACTGCCTACTGCACTAGCATATGGAACCTTAGACATGTATTCTTCCTCTTTAGCTGACTGTGGAGCAGACACAGCAGATAGATGTAGATTTGGTGCCATTGGAGTATCTATAGGTTTTGCTGCTGACATGCAAAACTTGGATAATACCTTTTTAATATAACCATGTTGAGATAAGAATAGATTCCCTGCTTTCTATCTCTATAGATCTCCATCCCAAGAATTTAATTTGCATTCCCCATATCTTTCATCTCAAATTCAGCCTTGAGCAGATTCTTCAGATCTTGAATGTCAGACTTGTTTGCAGCAGCTACCGGCATATCATCTACATACAGCACCAGATAGATGATTGACCCATCCTTCAACCTGTTGTTATAAACAGAGCAATCATATAGACTCCTGCTATAACCCTACAGAATCATATAGTTGTCAAACTTCTTATACCACTGTCTTGGAGCCTGCTTAAGTCCATATAAGGACTTACTCAACTTGCAAACATATCCTTCCTTGCCAGGAACTTGGAAACCTCTCTGGTTGAGTCATATATATTTCCTTATCTACATCTCCATGTAGAGAGTCTGTCATCATATCCAATTGCTCATGTTCAAGATTCTGATGTTCCACTATTGCTAACAGCACCCTGATGGAAGTATGTCTGACCACTGGACAAAATATCTCTTCACAGTCTACCCCCTCTTTCTGACTGAACCCCCTAGCAACAAAATGTGCCTTATATCTAAAACCCTCGACAGATGTCATTCCTTTCTTTTTCTTGAATATCCATTTACAAGTTACCACCCTCATGTCTTGTGGTTGTTTGACCAGATCCCAAGTCTCATTCTTCTGAAGTGACTCAATTTCTTCTCCCTTAGCAATAAGCCATTAGGATGCCTCAGAACATGTCACAGCTTCTTTGTAAGTGTTAGGTTCAAAACCATCCACTTCTTCAGCTACCTATAGTGCATATCCAAAGATATCTTCCTCAAAACCATATCTTCTTGGAGGTCTGATATTGGTCCTCCTAGCTCTGCTGAGAGCTATACCCTGCTGACCAACATCAGTTGTTTGAGTGTCTGCTGACCCTTGTTCAGCAGACTGGTTTGGATCCTGTTCTAGATCTACTGAGTGTTGACTGTCCTCTGCTGAGTCTTTTGATTCAGTAGACTCTACATGAAGCTCCACCTGTTTGTCAACCTTCTCAGTCTTAGATCCAATTTCAGATTCAGATGTGGCCCTCACTGATGAGTTAAGCATAAAGTTTTCATCAAAAACTACACTCCTGCTGAGTATAACCCTATTTTCAATTGATAACTAGATTCTATACCCCTTAACTGCATCTCCATATCCAACAAACACACCTTTCTTCACCCTAGGATCCAATTTACCCTTACTGACATTGTAGTAGACAGTGCTTCCAAAAACCCTAAGTCCAGAGTAGTCTGCTAACTTTCCTAACCAAACTTCAAGTGGTGTTTTAAGTTTGATCCCAGTGTGAGGCCCCCTATTGATTAAGTAGTAGGTTGTATTAACTGCCTCCCCCCAAAATCTCCTTGCTATACCAGAATTAGAGTGCATGCACCTTGCCCTCTCCAGAAGAGTTTGATTCATTCTTTCTGCAACACCATTCTGCTGTGGACTATTTCTTATAGTATGATACCTAGCAATGCCTTCATTCTTGAAAAATTCATCAAACTCAGACCAACAGAATCCACCCATTATCGCTCTAAGTCTCTTGATCTTCCTTACTGTCTGATTCTCAACCAAAGCCTTCCACTTCTTGAAGTGCTTGAATGCTTCACTCTTGTGCTTCATCTTAACTACCCAAACAATCCTTGAATAGTCATCTATAAAAGACACAAAATACCTGTGACCACCCAGTGAATCCACCCTTGTGTTAGGTGTAGTGCCCGAAAGACAATTTGTGTAATTGTTTTTAATAATGGATGACAGAATTTATCTCACCTTAGTTACTTGCTTTGTGGTTGTAAAGTAATACACTGCTGCAAACCCTAAGTATATATGTATGTAACCATTTAACTCAGTGTATGGATTACACATGAGGATTGAGTTAGTGGAGATATGCTTAAACTGTTAGTCCGTGGTGAACTTAATCAGAGTTTAGGGTCTCTTGATTAAAACACCAATAATGCGCCTGAACACCTTAGGGTGTGATAGTCTTATCCGGACTGTCCGGTAGAGGGTACCTACGTGGGGCATTTATATATGATGGTATTCATATAAGACCGACCGATTTAATCAGATTTCTCGGTATAATTCCGTGAATCGAGGAATCTTATTAAATCATTAGATGATCATATATGGATCAACCTTAATCCCGAGGTGATCACGTGGTGTCGCTTGTCCCGGGTAGTGTTTGATGTGTTAGTTACGGTTCACTTAAATATGTGTTCCAAGCCACTTCTCATTGGCACTATGTCCGGATGAGTGAGTAGTTCTCGATTTTCACGGACATGGAATCCATTCCTTCCTCATGGGAAGTAGAGGCGACAAATTCTTATTTGTTAGCCCTAAGAAAGTGAACGATCGGCCGAGTTCATATTTAGACTAATTAGCTACTAGTCGATATGTGAACTAATTGATCATTAGGGGTTGATGGTAAATAAGGATAAGATATTCTCGAGTCGGGTTCACGGAGACTTCCTCTCGAAATGGACAATCATGGAGGGTTAATCAGATGTAGTGATTATATCAATGGACGCTTATTCACTCTATGGGTTGAGTATAAGTATACATCTATAATCGGTAGAGTTCGCCGGGTTTATGGTGGCGTAATCCCGAAATTAATAATTAATGTACTTATTCGGTTCGATGAATAATTAATTATTGGAGCTACTGGTTATAGGTCCATGGTCCCCGATGTGGCTTCTGTAATTCGGACTAGTAATCTTGTTATTTGGGCCTCAGTGATAATTAATTGGCTGGGCTAATTAATTGATATGCATGGATATTATTTAGTTGGACTAAATAATATAATACATATAAAAGACATTTTATGTGGGCTTTTTTGACCTAATATGTGGCGCCATTAATGTCCTAATAATTAGAGAGAAATTAGTTTTCTTGGATAATTATTTAACATGTGATTTATCTTTTATTTGTTAAATGATAATTCATGGAATAATAGATAATAATATGATTTATCTTAATTTGTTTGGGATAATCATTTTATTTATCTTTTATTTGGAAAAGGATTAATGTGATAATTATCACTTAATTATTTAATCCTTGGAGGACATTGATTACTCTCCTATATAAAGAGAGTTCTCCCAAGTCTAATGGCAAGGTACTATTCATGTCACTATTCACCGAGAGAAATTGGCCGAAAAATTTCGGCCTCTATTCTTAGGGTTCGAGTTGGAAAAATCTTCGGGATTTTTCTGGTTGCATATCAAGGAGGTTCGTTTATCAAGAAGGGTGTCCACCAACCGCCGTTTGGAGAACACATCGGAAGATCAAGGCGACTCTTCCCGTTATTGGTAACATGATCTTAACCCCCTTGTAGTAGTTTAAGTCCTTTAATTATGTATTGTGGTATATAAATCGTGATCCATCCGCTGCGCGTAGATCTAATTCGTTTAGATCTAAGAACCTGCATCCTTCATGTGGTATCAGAGACAGGTTCCACGATTTATATAGTCATAATCATAATTAAACGATTTAAAGGAGTGGAATTGCATGTAGGTAAATTTTATTTATTGTTTTATGCATTGATGTGATTAAAATTGTTATGGTTGAAGAGATGAATTGGGGTTGACATCGTTTACCCGTTAGATCTATTGTAAACTCATATGAACGATGAAAATTCGTTCATATGAGTATAGGAAATTATGTAATTTATTTTTATTGCAATTTTAATTTCCAGAAAATAGATTTGTTTAGTAGCTGTTTAGTATTTCGTTTTTCCCGTTGATCGAGCCGTTAAAAAGAACATCCCTCCGGTCAGAATCAAGATTGGAAGTTGATGAACAATCCCACAAATTTTGGCGTCGATCAGAGTCCGTTTGGGTGTCCGTTCGTTGCTACAAAGAAGCTGCTGTAACACAAAAACGCAGGATTCACAGAAACCCTACCTGTGACTTCCTCGAATTTCTGGGAGAGTTTCGACTGTTGAAACGCAAATCCAACCGGTCATATTTACAAATATGGAGTTTTGGACGTTGAATAAAAATTTCAGGTCGATCGGGTTTCATCTCGATTCCCGATCGGCAGCGGGAAGTCATTGATGCGCTGCTGTAAAAGTCAGATTCAGCAGCAAGTTGGGCGGCTCGCTGGAGAAGATTGACAAGTCAAAGCTCCGATCCAACCGTCCATCTTGAAGTCCGAAGAATGAAGATCAGATCTGGAAAGTTTCGTCCCGATCCGAGTTCGTTTGATATTCTAATCATCGAAGATTCTATACAGCTGCAGATTAGGGTTTTAATTTATTTTTCGAATAGATTATATACGGGGGTGCCAACGGTCCATCTCGGTGTTTATTTTCCGCACTAGTATATTGTATGAGTAGAACCGGAAAATTGCCATGACATGCATCATATCATGAATTCCACTCCATATGCATACATGTAGAAATTAATTCGAGGAATTAGTTAGGCATGTATAAAACACGCAATTAGTTTTAATTAATTGTTTGATATTGATTAGAAACTAATTAGGGTAAAAACCGAGGAACACGGGTTTTTTTTTTCAATCGTCGAGGTTGGGTGATGGATTCTCGGTGAATCCCACTCTGCGAAAGCATAGGGAGTAAAATCTCGAAACCTCGTGGTTAAGGTGTTGGATTCTCGGTGAATTCCACCTTACCTAAGACGAGATTACGTTTTTGTTCCGTAGTGTCTACGTGAAAGTTTGATGTTTAAGGATTGGATAATCACGGGCAAACAGGTTCGAAAGTGGTTTAACCACGGTTGGGTGGTCAACAGTAGCTACGGCTCGATCGACTTCACCCTCCACGTGTGGCGCTTGCACGGGGATCTCGCAAGGCTGAGTCATCCGAAGAGCCACTACGGCTTAACGGAGCTCCCCTAGCCTTGATCCGTCCGACGGCCACATATGTTCTAACGAATAGGTCGGGTGGGTTAGCCCACATAACCGACAAAGATTCGGCCTGTGGAATTATTGTTCCTTAATGTAACATCAAGTCCAAAAACGTGATCAATAAACCCACCACTTTTTCAAAATATTGAGTGGGAGCGGGAGAGGCGACAGCCGACCCCACGGCCTCTACTGTTGACACAAGCAACGTGAGAGAATGGTGACGCCTCGTGCCGGCTTTGATTTCGGCCCCCTAAGGAAGGCCTTCACCGCTATCAAAATTCAAGGCTTGGTCTCCGAAAGGATAGGATTTTGGGTACTCGTCGGGTCACTGACCGACCCTAAGGCGGCACACTCGGGGTCTACCTAAAAATCTGAGACAGTAGGTCACACTCATAAAGGGTATTTTTGGTAGTACCTTGGCTGAAAAAGGAAAGGTGATTGACGATCACAATGAGATGTTCGATTCTCAATCTGATCTTCAATATTAATCGAAACCTCTTTGACCTACCCTAAGGCGGCACTGAGGCATTAGATTAAATCCTTGGAACGGTAGGATAGACTATAAAGTACTTAGTTTATGTTCCTAAAATTTTAGTAGTGTATGATTAGGATTTATTTTCTGTCAATTTTATTTACAACTATTATATATATCTCTCTAAGGTGCTAGACAGCTAGTGTAAAATTGACTAATAATGACTTCGTTAAAAAGTGGTAAGTAACTAGAACGTTGTATTTATTAATCTCACATGCGATTAATTTTTCGGAAGAGATATTTCTCTTGAAGCCATCAAAACTTAAGTGACGTGAATAGGCATGTCACTGCTGTCACGTCGCTGGTTAGACGGTATTTGGAACCGATAAACTAGTGGGAGCTTTTATCCTATGTTTTTCTAATTTATTAGAAAATTAGTCCCACTGGGTAATGCTTTCACTAGATATCCCACAGTTCACGAGTAGTATCTACTCAAGCGAACTGCTAGTTCAAGACTATTTCCTTTTAAGGAAAGTTAAGAATGGGAAAGAATGTCTATAAGTGTTAATCATCTTAACTAAAGTTTTGAGGCTAAACCGGAACATTAATTGAAGAAAGTATAGGATAAGGAAAGTGATTTGGATCACTAACCAATGAATCCTAGCGACTTTCTTAACCGAGTAACTTGACTCAAAGGGCTTAGTTCTTTGGAAGAACAATGAAGTCGTGCATTAATAAAGTAACAACGGGCGCAATTTCACTAGAATAGTGGGAGTGATATAAGGAAATGAATTTCGATTCTATCCTTGAATATCACGTAAATTTTTTTGTTTACAGATTCGTTGAAACAAATGGATTCACTTTCGCCTCGATATTGCAGCTTGCCTTAAACAAAGTGAAGATGACATTTGTAGTACGAATCTGAGACTCGACTTTTGTTTGATAAAGACAGAACCACTAAGTAAAGTCAATAGGTATGTGTAACACATCTAAAACTATTAAAGGTAAAAGGTTTCCGTATTAAGATAAACGACTTTTCAATATCTATTAATTAGTGCATATATCCTGAGACAAGACCTCACTGATCGCTAAGGGTGATTCCTATCTCCCGCCTTGGAACACTATCTCAAAGGAACAATGACTAAGTTTCCTTTCAATCGGGAAAGGGTAATAGTTTTGAAGGGGTAACATAGCTTGTTCACCATGACCTTCGGGGTCTAGTGAGAGATACAAGCTAGTGGGAGATTTTGAGTGGTGACATTCTGTCTGATAACTACTCAAAACACTGGTTGGTTTATCGAAAGAATACGAGGAGGTGTCTCTGATTTTAGCAGAGAATAGAGTATTCCATACTCAGAAATAGGCTATCGCATAGTCTTGGGATCGATGCTCGGCCCGCCTCCTAGTGGAATATTTCTCACCGAGGAAGAAACCATAGACTTGCCCTATATAGTTATTGATATGCTACAATACATCGCTAAACTCGATTAAGATAATTACAGTTGCAAAATAACGGTTAACATTATTATGTAAACCGAGAAGTCTACCTAGAAGATGCTAGTGAGTTTATGGATAAGGAATGAATTCGGTTCACACCACATCCGTAAATGTAGGCATTTAGCATTTAATGCTTGAAGGTAGGATCGGGATTTTATGCATACGCTCGATTGTGACTGTTCGTGAAATATCTTAATGAGACGAGTGAAGGTTGATTATAAGATTCTTGAGATCGTAAAGTGACGGTTGAACTGCCACAAGCCTTCGATAGAATCTATAAGAAATGTACCTTAAACCTTGGAGTACGGTTACCCAAAGGTAGTTATCGTCTGATTTAATCGGACCACGCCCAACATTAGTTGTTGGTGATTACACCGATAAATACTACTAGATCGTAATGTCAATCCACCCAAGACACAGTGGGAGTATGGTTTAACCGCTGACCCATTGTGATTTTGTGGACTTTATAATCTGTTGGGGTGATTGATAACCTATGGCTCTTGGTGGGTCAGATAGATTCTCGATTATAGAGGTTGGTTTGAAAACCTTAACCCTGTGAATGGAGTTTTGGTACTCCAGCTGTTTCACCTCTTGTAGAACCACCCGAGTGTCTCAGCCCATGGGAGCAATTGGATCTACATAGAAAAGAGTCGAATGAATAGGAAAGTTTAAACTTTCAGCCAAAGTTGAGTGGAATAGGGTGATTCCCTCGACAAGTAGAGAGTTAACTGCACCTTGAACTCTCTCACCACTCGGCCTTGCTAGATTTTGTTAAAAAAGTAAAATAGGGGTGATTCCTCGAGACTTTCTTGCCGAACAACGGAATCAATTCATTCGAAATGTATGGTTTTAGCTAAGAATGAATAACCGATTCGTTACAAAGCGTAAGATAGGGTGATTCCTAAGACCTTTTTTTTTTTTTTTAGAGACTAACGATATCTTAATTCATTCGTAAAGAACCTTTTGGTAGAGGGCCTGCCATGGCTTATATCCTTTGTGGATTTAAGAGAACCTCTCGGTCATTTAAAAGTCACATGTTTTAAAATATGTGGACTTGACCAAAATATTGATAAGTTTTTCGTAGACTGGATATCAATATTGGTAATGTAGTAGTAGTATTAGTGTTCATAAATGATAACACTAAAACGGTTGGAAACAACATGTGTGTGCTATCTGAAGTCGGAAACTGACAGGTCAAGATTCTCTAGATGAAAGAATCGGACTATATTCTAAGAATCTGATTCGGTGAGATTCACAAGAATGAGTCATTGGCTATCCCACCTATCTTATTGAATAAGATGATTATTCATATACATATGAAACATTCATCGAGAGTAGTCCTACCCCAACTCTCAGGAATGATTCTCTAAATCTTCGGATAAAGAGAAAATGGGATAGAGTCTCTCTGGGATAAGGGCAAGTCAGCTTAACACGAGTCAATTGCAATCAAATCTTGGATTCAAGCAATAAGTAGCGGTTTAGTACGTCCTCAAGTATCTTTAGATAACGAGGAATCATATGCTTGTATATTCAGGTGCAAACTTGAATATGGTTGACTACACTGATTCTGACATGTAGTCAGATTGAGGATGATCATTAAGTTGATCTCGGCTCGGTGTTTACTCATAGTACTTAGAATTTTCTTTTGGTCCGGGAATAATTCCAGTCTCCGATAAGTCGATATCACTTCATTGTGAAAACAAGGTGAAGAGATAGCTTAGAAGGATCTTCTCGCCATAAAGAAGTCAAAAGCATATTGAGAGAGAGTACCGCTGATTGGAAGGACCGCAACGCTTCAATCCTAAAGATCGCCTCGAGTCGACAACCTAACTAATCGCTGAACCAAGTCGAGTGCTTGGTGGGTACATCATTAATGGATATGTCTCATCCGCTTTTAGAGCAAGTGGGAGAGTGTTGTGAATAAGATGAGAAAGGGTGTGCTCTAAAAACAATCGCTGCTTGTCGCTTTCGTGCAAGTGGGAGATTGTTAGGTGTAGTGCCCGAAAGACAATTTGTGTAATTGTTTTTAATAATGGATGACAGAATTTATCTCACCTTAGTTACTTGCTTTGTGGTTGTAAAGTAATACACTGCTGCAAACCCTAAGTATATCTGTATGTAACCATTTAACTCAGTGTATGGATTACACATGAGGATTGAGTTAGTGGAGATATGCTTAAAATGTTAGTCCGTGGTGAACTTAATCAGAGTTTAGGGTCTCTTGATTAAAACACCAATAATGCGCCCAGAACACCTTAGGGTGTGATAGTCTTATCCGGACTGTCGGTAGAGGGTACCTACGTGGGGCATTTATATATGATGGTATTCATATAGGACTGGACCGATTTAATCTGTATTTCTCGGTATAATTCCGTAATCGAGGAATCTTATTAAATCATTAGATGATCATATATGGATCAACCTTAATTCTCGAGGTGATCACGCAGGTGCCGCTTGTCCCGGGTAGTGTTTGATGTGTTAGTTACGGTTCACTTAAATATGTGTTCCAAGCCACTTCTCACTGGCACTATGTCCAGATGAGTGAGTAGTTCTGATTTTCACAGACATGGAATCCATTCCTTCCTGCGGGAAGTAGAGAGACAGTCCCCTTATTTGTTAGCCCTAAGAAAGTGAATGATCGGCCGAGTTCATATTTAGACTAATTAGCTACTAGTCAGATATGTGAACTAATTGATCATTAGGGGGTTGATGGTAAATAAGGATAAGATATTCTGAGTCGGGTTCACGGAGACTTCCTCTCGTAATGGACAATCTATGGAGGTTAATCAGATGTAGTGATTATATCAATGGACGCTTATTCACTCTATGGGTTGAGTATAAGTATACATCTATAATCGGTAGAGTTCGGCTTTGGGTTTATGGTATGTAATCCCAAATTAATAATTAACTTATTCGGTTCGATGAATAATTAATTATTGAGCTACTCGTTATAGGTCCATGGTCCCCGATGTGGCTTCAGAATTCGGACTAGTAATCTTGTTATTTGGGCCTCATGATAATTAATTGGTCAAGGCTAATTAATTGATATGCATGGATATTATTTAGTTGGGCTAAATAATATAATACACATAAAAGACATTTTATGTGGGCTTTTTTGACCTAATATGTGGCGCCATTAATGTCCTAATAATTAGAGAGAAATTAGTTTTCTTGGAAAATTATTTAACATGTGATTTATCTTTTATTTGTTAAATGATAATTCATGGAATAATAGATAATAATATGATTTATCTTAATTTGTTTGGGATAATCATTTTATTTATCTTTTATTTGGAAAAGGATTAATGTGATAATTATCACTTAATTATTTAATCCTTGGAGGACATTGATTACTCTCCTATATAAAGAGAGTTCTCCCAAGTCTAATGGCAAGGTACTATTCACGTCACTATTCAACGAGAGAAATTGGCCGAAAAATTTCGGCCTATATTCTTAGGGTTCGAGTTGGAAAAATCTTCGGGATTTTTCTGGTTGCATATCAAGGAGGTTCGTTTATCAAGAAGGGTGTCCACCAACCGCCGTTTGGAGAACACATCGGAAGATCAAGGCGACTCTTCCCGTTATTGGTAACATGATCTTAACCCCCTTGTAGTAGTTTAAGTCCTTTAATTATGTATTGTGGTATATAAATCGTGATCCATCCGCTGCGCGTAGATCTAATTCGTTTAGATCTAAGAACCTGCATCCTTCACCTTGAAGGTCCCCAACAATCAGAATGGACATAATCCACCCTTGAAGGTCCCCAACAATCAGAATGGACATAATCAAGTGTCCATTTTGTGGTGATACTACTCTCTCGATACATAATCTAAATCTAATGTTTTTCAAGATTTACGGAGCCTAAACCAAAAAATATGCGAGCGGGGCATCCTATACTTGTATCATAAATCTTTACTGAATGTCTGAGGTTATTGACAAAATAGATTTGGCTAAACCGTGAATTGCTTTTGGGAACTTGCTCCTATGTAGTTTCCCAAACACACGGTGTTCATAAAATTCCAGCTCCTTGACCTTATGTCGCCCAAGTAGACCAGACTTAGATAGAATTTGCATCCCTCTTTCACCCATACGACCCAATCTCATAGGCCACAACTTAGTCAATTGTGACTGGTGAACCTCTGATGATGCAACAGAAGCAGAACCTGATACAGTAGACCCTTGTAGTATATACAATGTCCCCTACCTGATACCCTTCAGAACCACACTTGAACCCTTATAGACATTCACCACTCCACCTTCACCCCTTAACTTGAACCCATTGATGTCTAGTAGACTAAGTGATATCAAATTCTTGGTCATCTGTGGAACATGCCTAACCTCATGTAGTGTGCAGAATTTACCATCATCTGTCTTTAATTGAACATATCCAATCCTAACTATTTTGCAGACCTTACTGTTAGCCATAGCAATATGGTCTCCATCCACCTGCTGATATGTTGAAAACCAATCCTTGTTTGGACACACATGATAAGATGCCCCTGTGTCCAGAATCCACACATCTCTGTGCCCTACTGACTCTGAAACTGCTAAGGCCAGATCTTCTTCAGAGTTGGTGTCTTGTTCTACCAAAGCAACTGTACCATGCTAAGTACCCTGCTTCTTCTTCCTTTTTAGACATTCATTTTTCCAATGCCCCTGCTCCTTGCAGTATTTACAGATATCCTTGGCATTAGGTCCCTTGGAATTCTTCTTGAACTTCGTCTTTCCAGAATTTCCTGGCCCCCTGCTGATTCCACTGGCCACCAACCCAAAAGACTGACTATATATTTCAGATCCAGATGCCTTATGGAATAACTCTTGAGCATAGAGTGATGACCTTACATCCTCCAATGATACTGAGACTTTTCCAACATTAAAGGACTGCACAAAGTTCACATATGATGCTGGCAATGATATAAGTAGAATCAATGCAGCATCCTCATCTTCAATCTTCACATCAATATTTCTTAAATCAAGCAATATTGTGTTCAGGTGGTCTAGATGATCTCTCAGCTGAGTGCCCACATGCATCCTTAAACTAAACAGATGTTGTTTTAACAACTTGTTGGTTCGAGTCTTAGTCATGTACAGTACTATCAAGTTGGGACCATGGCTTCTCAAAGAGGTCGCCTTCAAAGAAACTCGTGATAATATCATCCGACAAGCACAACATAATTGTTGAATGTGCTTTCTCCTCCGTGATCGCTCTCTCAAAGAACACTTCTTTTTTGTTGATTTAGACAAGGGACCCCATAATCCTCGTTGCTTCAACAAAGCATGCATCTTGATCTCGCCATAAACTAAAGTTGTTCCTTCCTCAGAACCGGTCAATCTTAACATTTATGGTAGACATCTTTCTCACCAGAAAAGCTTGTGTAGATCCCAAATCCTAGCATCATTTATGACCTTGGTGCCAATCTACCTTTCTTAAAACAGATAAATTGATTTTTGATGAACCTGGACGCTCTGATACCTGTTTGTTATGACGGATCGATCAAGAAGTGATGGTGATTGTGAGTAAAGATAAAAGATAAACAAGTAAACAAACATAGAAACAAGAAAAACACAGATTTAACGTGGTTTCCGGCAATGTACAGACTATTCCACGGACAAACGAGGATTATTTTATTATCGACAGAAAAGTTACAATTACATGTATTACAAACGGTATTTATAGCCTTGGGAATCCAACCCTAACCGACCAACCAGTCAACCTAGTAAATGACTGAAATACCCCAGAAGTAACTCCACCAAATTAGGAAACCATGCAGACGTGTTCCTTAAGTCTGCTGAACCTCAGCAGACTTGTCTTCCGTAGACTTGCCATCAACATGTTGATCAACCCTGTTGAACTTGCCCCCAACTAAACACCAAACTTCAGCAGATACTTTATATATTGCTGATCAAAACATGTTTCCAAACCAGACTCAGTAGCATAGTTTAAGTCATCATTACACACGAAAAACGTACCTCCAATTAATATTATAATGAATGATGGTATAAAAGTATGTTAAATATATATTTAAGTATGTTAAATATATATGTATATATATATATATATGTGTGTGTGTGTGTGTGTGTGTGTGTATATATATATAATTATAATAAGTATGTCAATACAACTTTTGTTGCCGATATGGGATCTGCCCAGCGGCTATGTTGCACAGACACGGACACGTCACACGACATGACACAGTCACGGCGGTACGGTTAAATCTAAAATTTAAGGACACGACATGTTATATATATGTATATATATACATAATGTAAATAAAATTCAATTTATCAAAAAAAATATTCATAAGGATCTGAAAAAACTAGACAAAATAAGATAGGTATTACATAAACTCTATGAATATCTAGAACGGATATTCGACCTTTATATGGTGCCAAAATAAATTGTGATTGACTTTCAAAATATTACAGATTGTAAAAATGATTGTTTATCAACAAAAACATATAAACTTGATACGGCGTATTATTTGTTTACTTATTATCGAAATGAAAATCGTGTATTTTAACGTTTCAATCGGAGAAAACTTAAATAAATAAAATTTAAAAAATTGGGTTCAGGAGTGTCGGGGAGTGTCGACAGTGTGTCGGAAGCGTGTCGGGTATTTAAATTTTAAATAATATTAATTTAATCAGCCGACACGTGTCGGACACGGTGTTGGAGCATGTCGGACCATGACGTGTCGTGTCTTATGTCGGACACGGCGCACGGTGACCAGATTGATGTGTCAGTGCATTATAGCCTAGCGGTAAATGGGGTGATCATTTATCCGAAAGTTCCGAGTTCGAGTCTTAGATTAAAGCATGTTGCGTTATGGAGCATCTAATAGCGTAAATAATACAAATAAATGGATCATGAATCCGAAATAGAGTACTTGGGTTCTTTCGATAACTAAAAAATGCAACATTCCTGGTTTTAACGATATTATACAATACTTTAGTACAAAATATATATTGTTTAGATTTTCTATTATACTAATCAGTTGATACTACATTATAATCAATCCATACTATATTGTAATGAAAAGTGAAAATTTGTCGTGTCACTCATTGTGGTTAGGGATGTAAATGAACTTGATTACTCGTGAGGTACTCGTACTCGACTCAAAAGGAGTCTGACTAGATTACTCGAATCAAAAAGGAGTCTGACTAGATTCGAGTGTTTTTTGAGTTTGAGCCATTCGAACGATTAATCAAGCCGATCTCAAGCTTCAAAAGACAATAATCGAGTAGCTCCATAAAAAAAATCGACTAGATCATGAGTTAATAGAGCTATATTGAGTAAATATTTAATTAAGCCTCTAGTGTTTGGCTTCCATAGCCTTATAGTTGACTGGTCGGTCGAAAAGCCCGAAATCACTCTCTTGCTTAGGACATGAAGCAATGGGAGTTTCATCACCCAATGGATAGACTGAAAAGCAAAGAGATGGCGACTAGCTTACCGAAGGCTCACCATTCGCCGAACAGCCAGGGCGAAGGAAGACCGATAAGACAGGCACTAGCTATAGATATTTAAATAATCATAGCGCTAACCCTCTTAAAGCTTCTTTTTCTTCCTTCTTAGCCCGGGCACCGTCCCCCTCCCATTGTATTAATATTAAGTAATATGTATATAAATTATTGATTATTAGTCGAGTTGAGCTCGATTATTATGACACATATTATTATTATTTATGTTTATTTTGGCTATTTTGTCATTAAGGGCGATTAGAGATTATACAAGAACTAGGGCTACCTATTGAGATGTATAAATATGTGTTGAATTGATGAATGAAGGGAATGGAAAAATTATTCTACACTGTTAAATTATATCATGGTATCAGGATCATTGCATGCCATAATTCTCGACCGGATAAAATTGATCCAGTCAAGTGTGAAGAAAATGGATTTAAGCCACAATTCTCGATAGGATAAAATTGATCCCGTCAAGTGTGAAGAAAATGGATTAAAAATACTTACGTTCATGTTCCGGTTGAGGAAATTGATTGCTTGCAATTGCTACTTCGAGAAAGGAGGAGACGACAAAACCTTAAAAAAAAAAAAACAAACAAATAGAGACGGAGTGGCATTTTTTTCGGCGGCATGTGTCATTCAAGTAGCATGTTATGATGCTTTTGGTGTGTGATTAAATTGCAAGTTGCAACTCAGTTGATGTAAGTTGAGTTACCTGGCAAAAAAAAATAGCACTACGATTGTGGACGGACAGGTTTGGCAGCAGCAAATCACGGGGGGGAGCATGACCTGAAGCTGCAATGATTCAGGCTGAGCTAAGCTCGGTTCGCGCACATAAGACAACCATGGATTCAACAAGTTCGAATTCCAGTGGACATCGGCAATATGGGAGTTCCGAACAGGATGGTCTCTCAAATTTGACTTTGACACAGTGGCAAGGAATACTTGACACTTTGAACTTGGCCAAGCCCAAAGATCCTTTAACAGGTGGATACTCATGGATAATTGATATTGGAGCTACAACCATGTGACGGGGACGTTGAAAAAACTCAAAGAAATACGGTTAATTGAGAAGTGTCCGGTTGGACTTCCGGATGGTCGGAGATCTCATGCTACGCATGAGGGTTGCATTACATTGCCCGGAGGACTAGTTCTTAAAAAAGTTTTATTTGTGCCTAACTCGGCGTGCAATTCAGTGTCTGTAACTCAGTTGATGGATGAATTAGATTGTCGGGTACAACTCACCCCCACATTGTGTGTTATGCAGGACAGAGCAACGAGGAGGCTGATTGGAGTAGGAGCGTGAAGATGGACTTTTCTTTTTCCGGGGTGCATGTTCCACACGTGAAGGTTATGGCGGTTGATGGAAGAAATTCTCTAGATCTCTGGCATAAGCGGATGGGTCATCCTTTGGAGAAAGTGCTTAATCAACTTCCGAATGTGAGTGAATCGAGTAAGTTAAATAAAGATGGGTGCGAGGCTTGTTTTCGGGCTAAGAAACCTAGGGAAAGTTTTCCCCTTAGTGATAGTAGAGCTAGTAGAATTCGTGAACTTATTCATTATGATTTGTGGGGACTGTATTATACTCCTTCTACATGCGGGGCATCATATTTTATAACGATTGTTGATGACTACTCTAGGGCCTTGTGGGACTATTTGCTTACAGTAAAATGTAAGTTGAGACTGCTTTTTTGGATTTTATGGCACTGATTGATCGTGAGTTTAACGTGAAAATTCTTCGTGTTAGGAGTGATAATGGGACCTAGTTTAAACGCTTGCTTCCACGTTTTAGGAAGGATGGAATTATTTTTGAAACCTTATGTGTAGGGACCCCACAACAAAACGGACGCGTGGAAAGAAAACATCAACATATTCTGAAAGTCGCTAGGACGTTGCAGTTTGAGGGTCATCTCCCACTAAAATTTCAGGGTGAATGTGTGATGACCGCGTGTTATTTAATTAATCATACTCCGTCTAGTGTATTGGATTATAAGACACCGTATGAGTGTTTGTTTGGAAAACCACCGAACCTTGGTGCGATATGTGTGTTTGGGTGTCTATATTATGCACATAATCAAAAACATAAACATGATAAATTTAAGCTGAAGTAGAAAGTGTATATTTATAGGATATCCGTTTGGAAGAAAAGGTTGGACCCTTTTTGATTTGGAAATCGAGGAAATATTTGTTTCGAGAGATGTGAAAATTTTGGAGCATATTTCTCCCATGGTGGATCCTACCCATATTCCCACTCATAATTCTCCTGCTCTCGACATGTTAGAGGATGAGTTTGATTTTAGTGATGCTGAGCCACATATGGAACAACCGGCTGACTTAGCCGGTGAAGTTAGTACTAATGGCACTAGGTCAGGTGAGGTCGGAGACGAGGTGGGTGAGTTACCCGTGGATGGTGGAGGGGTGACCGACCCACATATGGAAGTAATTGAAGAGCTGGGCCGAGGAAAATGAACAAAAAATGCCTAACTCGAAGTATAGGGAATTTGTGACAAATACTATGGTGGAAAAGAAAAGTCCGTTAACGCAATCATCTGATCCATGAAACTCCTAAGGAATACTCTATCCTCTTACTCACTTTATTAATTATTCACATTTTTTTGACACACATCGGAGGTATCTAGCCGCTATGACTACAAGTAATCCACCTTCGTCTTTTAAAGAAGCTGAGAAATATGAAGGATGGAGCAAGGACAATGCGGAATTAATATGTGCCTTAGAAGACCAGGGGACGTGGACGTTGCAAGAATTACCCCTGGCAAGAAAGCCCTTGGGAGCAAATGGGTGTATACCAAATAATACGATAAAAATGGAAACCTTCAACGTTTGAAGGCATGGTTAGTCGCATTTGGAAATCTCCAAGTTGAGGGAATTGACTATAACGAGACTTTCACTCCTGTGGCCAAGATGTTTATGGTTCGGGATTTTCTCGCCATGGCAGCAGTTAAATGGTGGAAAATTCATCAGATGGATGTACACAATGGGTTTTTGCATGTCAATTTGGATGAAGAAATATATATGAAGGTACCTCCCGGATTTGCTCCGACACGGCCGAATATTGTGTGCCGAATGCGCAAATCATTGTATGGTTTGAAACAGGCACCAAGATGCTGGTTTGCAAAATTGGCTTCCGCTCATAAGAATTATGGATTTAGACAATCATACTCCGATTACTCATTGTTTACGCTTGTTCGCGGTGCGATCCGAATAAATGTTTTGGTGTATGTTGATGATTTGATTATCGCCGGTAGCGACACTACCGCCTTAAGGGTCTTCAAGAATTATTTGGGGGCTGCTTCAAAATGAAATATTTGGGACGCTTGAAGTACTTTCTCGGATTAGAAGTTGCTCGTAACCCCACTGGTATTTTCTTGTCACAACGGAAGTATACGCTGGAAATCATTGCAGAGGCGGGCTTACTGGGGGGGCCCGACCTGCAGACTTCCCTATGGAACAGAACCATCAGCTTGCAGTTACTCAAAGTCCTTTACTTGAAGACCCGGGCAAATATCGTCATTTGGTAGGACGGCTGATTCATCTTGGTGTTACGCGTCCGGATTTGGCGTACTCGGTTAATATGTTATCATAGTTTATGCAAGCCCCATGGATTGACCATTGGAACGCCGCCTTGCGGGTTGTGCGGTATTTGAACGCCGCCAGGTCAGGGGATCTTTTTGCGAGAAGATAGCCCGCTACGATTGGAAGGTTGTTGTGACTCGGATTGGGCGAGTTGCCCTATTACTCACTAGTCCTTAAGCGGTTGGTTTGTACTACTTGGCACTTCTCCCGTGTTGTGGAAGATGAAGAAACAAGCTACGGTATCTTGCTCCTCGGCCGCTGCAATACCGCTTCTATGGCTTCGATCACTTGTAAGTTAAAATGGCTTCACCAAATTTCTCTCTCGATTTTGGGGTCATTATTCCTACCGATTTCTCTTCACCGTGATAGCAAGTCGGCTTTGTATATTGCTCAAAATCCGGTGTTCCATGAGCGGACAAAACATACTGAAGTTGACTATCACTTTGTTCGTGATGCGGTTACAATTGGCCTTATTGCTATGACCTATGTCCCTATGAGGTTTCAACGGGGGGATATCTTTACCAAAGCTTTGGGGAAACAGCAATTCGAATGTTTATTACGTAAGTTGGGCGCTCGAGACCTCCACGCCCCACTTGAGGGGGTATTACAAAGACATATTATTATTGTTTATGTTTATTTTGGCTATATTGTCATTAAGGGTGATTAGGAGCTAAACAAGAACTAGGGCTACCTATTGAGATGTATGAATATGTGTTGAATTGATGAATGAAGGGAATGGAAAAATTATTCTACACTTTTAAATTTTATCATCGATCTTGTCATAGTTTATACAATAAGTGCTTTGAAATACAAAGAAAGGGATTCACACATATAAAGAACCAATCACTTCACGCTAACAACAAAGTGCTACTAAGTTCAAAGTTTATTTGATATTTGAATTTTCACAAATTCGAACTCAATAAATGAAATCAATTGTATGCATTGTGGGGGTGAGAAGACGAACAGGTTGACCAAGGGTAGATGACAACTTCTGATGACGTTGATGCCTTGAAGATGCTTCTACTTTGTTTTCCTTGTAGAGGTTGTACTAGATTAAGCAGTAATTATTTTCAGATTTGTTGTATTTTCTTTAAAGGTCATTTGTAAGGAAAGTGTTGTTTTTTTTTCATTGAGACATCGGACGTTGTAAAGTTATTCCGTTGTTGTAAGTTACCTCTTTCTATCTTTAGAATGGTTGTAATCTATTCTTTGTAGCATTTATATTTTTACCCAATTCTTTTTAGCTTTTGTTTGATTTTATTTGATACAAAGATGTAGCGGTTTTCGTATAATGTTAGATTTATTTAATGCTATACGCGATGAACGTTCTCTTCCGGATAAGGACTCGGTATCCAGGAGCGGGGCGTTACAGTTGGTATCAGAGAGAAGTATTCATACTGTCCAAGGATTCTCTTATTCTAAGATGAGATTCTTTTTGACTTTTTAGACCTTCTCTGATCCCCATTGAGCTTGTTGGTAAATCCTCGTAAGACTAAGACCCTTAAACCGTGGCTAAGTTGCACTAAGACCAAGTGAAGATTCTTCTTAGATGAAGGTTAAGTTGAGTTCTCAGTTCACATCTTTTAGGTGATCACCTCAGATTTTGTTTCTCTTAGGATATTTATAGAATCCCTCTCTTCAAGGTTGGAGTCTCTATACCAAACCATGTCACATAGGAGTAAGTTAACCCCTTTTAAGTAAGGCTTTGGGATCGGAAATAAGTTAACCCCTTTTAAGGTTGGAGTCTCTACACCTTTAAGTTAACCCCTTTTAAGGTTGGAGTCTCTACACCTTTAAGTTGACGTCCTCTTGGTTGATTTTTTATTACACACCTTATTGTGATCTCTTTAGGTTCTTTTACACATTAATATCTAAGGCTACTTTTGGCTTGGCCTAACTTTGTAGAGAATGATCTTTGACTCAATTCTCTGAATCGTCCACTTTCTCTTTTTAGTATTGTTTGGTATATGTTTACCAATATTCTTTGACCTTGCTTTGCTCGAGATGGGTTCCACACGAACTCCATATGCAATCCTATCTCTTCCAAGTGCTTCTTACTCATTTTAATAATTAGTGTTAAAGGTTTCTCCTTTTGGCACATAGTTTTATCATCCTTATGGTTGGCTCTATCCATCCCGAGTGAATGCTTTTCGTTTCTGTGTTTTCCTTTCATGTAAAAACCAATTTTTCCCCTGCTCCCAAAATTCTGACAATTTTCAGCAATGTAGAATAATGTATGATCTACAATTTATCTTTTTACATCGACTTGATATTTGTTATGGATTGTTCAGAAAATTCATGTTACTTGCGGACACTCTGTCCAGAAAATCTGCAGCCGCACTTTCACTTCTTATTCTGTTTTGAATAGGTTACACAACTTCAAATGACCAGAATTTCGATATGTTCCTGACAACACCTTAATCTACAACTTTCCTTTTGGAATCAAATTCGAACTCCTTTTCTTTTGACTACAATCTAGAATTTAAGTCGGTGTTTACCAATCAGGATACAAATGTGTGTTAATCGTGATAAATGATACAATAGTGTTGTAATGATATATATTTTATAACCAGTAGCAAATCCATAAATTTCGTTACATGGGATCCGTAAATATTTTTTAAAGTATTAAATGTTACAAAAGTTGTGTAAAATTTTTGAAATCCCGGTCCCAGGCTCGACTCGACTAATAATCATCAAAACTCGGCTCGCCATATCGGTTCAACTTAAGTTGTAAAAAGTCTAATACGGAAGAGAAAAGCATCGCCTTTTACATGTTTATCGGAGTTTTTCTTTGTAAATTTAAATTGATTAATAATGCTACTGTTAATAAAAGTTGTATAAAAATTCTGAAATCCCGGCCCTAGGCTCGACTCGACTAATTATCAATTATTTAAATAAAATCATTTTGATAAAGGTGCATCCACCTATGTCCATAACGATCTCACTAAAAACCGTACCACCAAGTAATATTATGAATGATGATATAAAAGTATGTTAAATATTGACATAACACATTTTTATATCATTTATTATAATGATATATATTATATATCATATCATTATATTAAGTATGCCAATACAATTTTTGTTATCAATATGGCACCGCCCAAATGATAAATAGTGTGATCATAAATCCAAATTCAAGTCTATATCAGACAAAAATATGTTCGTGTGTATGTTTTGTATCACCAAAAATAAAATATATCATATCATTATATTAAGTATGTCAATACAATTTTGTTGCCAATATGATACCAAATTTCAAATGTAAATGGTGTGATTATAAATCCGAATTAATATCAGAAAAAAAATATGTGTTTGTGTGTATGTTTTGTATCATTCAAAAATAAAAATAAAAATAAAAATACAACGTCTTCCACTCACCCCGGCTTTCGCCCTTTCTATCCGCTTTCCTTTCTTTATAGGGAAACTTGAAAAAATATGCTTAAAAAGATTTTTATTTGTGTGGTATACCTCAAAAGATAACATTTGTAAAATATGCCTGCAAAAGCAAATCGTAGCGATTACGTAGCAAATCGGTAGTGAATACGCAACGAAATATTTTCAAGCATATTTTTCAAATGTTATTATTTTGAGGCATATCACACAAATAATTAACTTTTTAAGCATATTTTTTCATGTTTCCCGTGTTTATACACTCCACCTCGGCTTTCCCGTCTGTACAAACTTTCCTCCCTTATATTTAATTGATTTTATATATAAATCATTATATATTAAATACATAATACTACCAAGTCTATAAAATGTAATCATTACCCTACAGTCAGAAGAAACTTGTACATAAGTGCATATAAGTATATATGTATACTTATATATCTAAATGATACAAATGTATGTAATTCGTAATATTTGATACAAAAGTGTAATGTCGATACACCTTTTATAATTAGTAATGTATCCATAAATTTGGTTCAATGGATCCGTATGAATTTTATAGAGTAATCCAATAGCCCACCCAACCAAAATTCCTGATTCCGTGCCTTCTCGAGGTTTGGTCTTCTCGAGTTTATTATTTTAATCTCAAATAATAGTGAATTTTTCCCCAAAAGAAAATACTAGTGAATTTTATGATGTCCCATTAAATACTTGATATGTTTACATGCTTCATGTTTGTATGATTGAATTCTTAATATGATGAATATAATGAATCTTTTGTGTTTACATGCTTCATGCTTGTGTGTGTGTGTTTACAACAATTTAATGATAATGTATCTTTTGTGTTCTTACAACATTTTCTTGGTTTATTTAACTAAATTGTAATTTATATCTTTTTTCCAGGCAGCGCATGGGTCGATTATGTGTATTTTTTTGTATCTTTGCTTTTACAATTTTTGGTTATCGTGCCATCTTTCCCGCAGAAAAACAAAAAGACCTTGAAAAAGGTCTAAATATGTTAGGAAAAACGAACCGAGCAATAGCCCTTAACGACGGTAACACAAAATAACAAACGAAAGGAAAAAGACAAAACACCAAATTTACGTGGTTTCCGGCAATATGCCGACTAGTCCACGGGCGAAAGAGAAATATTTACTAAAGAGGAGAAATACAAAAGATACAACTCTCCTAAAGCCTAAAACAATAGCCGAAATAGCTAAGGCAATTGAGAGTTTATCTTGATTGGTACACATATTGACACCTTGGTACGCTAATAAAACAAAAGCCTATAGCCTATTTTATACTCAACAAAGTTGGCATCATCAATATAGATTGCCGATGTGGGAAAACTAAATATCACAAATGTGTGTCAAATTGGGCTTTGGCCCAATAACTAACAAATCTCCACCTTGGGACAAATGCCCAAATCCAAAAATAGTAATACTACTCTTTCTCCACAAACTTCAAAAAATCTTCAGACTCTGTCAAACAAGTCCAACCACTGCTTGAACTTAACAAATGAACGACGCTTTGTAATGTCTATTTCTGAACGAGATGACATACGGATTGCAGAATTGCCAATAACTGTGGATCCTTGCAATACATACAAACCACCAGACCTGCAAGCTTTCATAACAACAAGAGCACCTTTAATTATTTTCAGAAATCCACCTTCAGCGGTGTACCTAAATCCAAGAGTCTCAAATACGCCCAAAGAGATAAGATTTTTCTTCAAATCCGGAACACATGCATGTCTGACTTTCTTAAGTGTTCCGAAAACACCATCATGGGTCTTGATTCTAACCATACCAATACCAGCAACCTTGCAAACTGCACCGTTGCCTAACGAAACAACTCCACCTTGAACTGAATCATACGTGGAAAACCAATCCCTATTGGGACACATATGATACGTGCAACCAGAATCCAAGATCCATTCATCAACAGACCTTAATTTATCCTAAGCAAAGAAAATATCTCCATCACTCTCATCTTCAACGAAATCGGCCTGACTAGACTTTTTACTATGCACTTTCTTCTTTTCACGTTTTTCTTTGTTCTTAAGACGAAAGCAATCAGATTTGATATGCCCAATCTTTTTACAATAATTGCATGTCAAATCTTTATGTCTGGGATTCAAAACATAATTCTCACTATCTGCATCCTTCTTATTTGATCTGCCCCGAACTACCAACATGTCTGCCTGACTACTACTACTTCCCCCAGTTATATCTTTATCAATCTGCTCTTTCGATTTCAAAATCGACTTAATTTCTTTGTAAGAAATAGTTTCCTTACCATAAAGCATCGTTTCCCTAAAATGCTTAAACGACTGGGGAAGCGAACACAATAACAACAGGGCCTGATCCTCATCATTAATCTTAGCATCTATATTACTCAAATCCATCAGCAGGGAATCAAATTTATCTAAGTGCTATAATATAGATGACCCTTCAGACATACGAAGCATATACAAACATTGTTTTAAATAAAGTCTATTCTCAACGGTTTTCTTCATATATAGGGATTTTAATTTTTCCCACAAATCCTTAGCAGTAATCTCAGTGGCTACCTCTATTAAAACCTCATCAGAAAGACACAAGATGATACCTGACTTGGCCTTCTTATCGAGACCATCAAACTCCTCATCTGACATTTTCTCCGGCTTTTCTCCTTCCCAAGCAGCGCAATATCGAAGCCCTCCTGAATCAGCATAGCCTCCATCTTCAAGTGCCACATCCCGAAGTTGACGTTTCTGTCGAACTTCTCAAAATAATACTTAGTTACCGTCATGGTGGCTAATTTTTTCAAAAAACTCGGAAAACGTCGGCTCAAAAAACCACGGCTCCGATACCAGTTTGTTAGGAAAAACGAACCGAGCAATAGCCCTCAACGACGGTAACACAAAATAACAAACGGAAGAAAAAAGACAAAACACCAAATTTACGTGGTTTCCGGCAATATGCCGACTAGTCCATGGGCGAAAGAGAAATATTACTAAAGAGGAGAAATACAAAAGATACAACTCTCCTAAAGCCTAAAACAATAGCTGAAATAGTTAAGGCAATTGAGAGTTTATCTTGATTGGTACACAAATTGACACCATGGTACGCTAATAAAACAAAAGCCTAAAGCATATTTTATACACAACAAAGTCGGCAGCATCAATATAGATTGCCGATATGGGAAAACTAAATATAAAAATGTGTGTCAAATTGGGCTTTGGTCCACTAACTAACAAAATCCATAATTAATGGATTTAGTGTTTTGTTTAGTTTGTTAATATTTCGGTCAAGGCGACGTATCCTGACATGGCGTGACATGACTGCTTCATTTTCTATCTTAAAACTTAATAAACACATATAAAACTAGGTACGATTGCATATAAAGCATATAAATGTACAAATATAATCATAAATTATAGTATTTTCATCAATTTGTATATTATATGAACTAGGCAGATGAGAAATTGAGTATGATTGATTTACCTTCACAAAAGTAACTATGCGACAGATCTTTAAGCAACACGTGGTGACTCGTCCAATTTCCCCGTTCGACAAAAGGTCCAGTTGTATAAAATAAAAAATAAACGTATTCGCTTACAGAGCGGATCTTTTATAGAAGACTTATATATACATAGGATATATTGTACATGATACAAAATGACAAAATCGACACTACTTAAAACATGCTTTTAGCGGCGGATTTTTTCCACCGCTAAAGCCGGTAATCCGCCGTTAAAGATTTTTCACGGCGGTATAAAATCCGCCATATTTGCCTTCGCCGCTAAAAGTTTTAGGCCCTTTCTGGCGGATTTTTGGGTCCACCGCTAAGATTTTTGTGGCGGTTATTATCCGCCAACAATTACTCAATACTCCGCCAGAATACTTATTCCATCACAAGAGGAAAATAGAGGTTTTTGCGTGGATTTTCACTCCACCGCGAATCCGGAAAAATAAAAATAAATACAAATATAAATTGAAATAAAAATAAAAATAAAAATTTAAGAACATTGATTCTAACATGAATCTCAACACAAGAACACCACATTTTATTTCCAAAACACAAATAATTACATGGTCTAGGACTATTCATCTACTAAAGAAAATTTCCGAATTCGATTCTATATCAGGACAAAAATATGCGTTCGTGTGTATGTTTTGTATCAGTCAAAAATAAAATATATCATATCATTATATTAAGTATGTCAATACATTTATTGTTTCCAATAGGGCACCGGTCCAACAAGAATGGTCTGATCATAAATCAATTTCCAAATTCGAATCTATATCTGTCAAAAATATGTATTCGTGTGTATGTTTTGTATCCATCAAAAATAAAAATAAAAATACAACGCCTTCCACCCACCTCGGCTTTCGCCCATTCTATCCGCTTTCCTTTGTTTATATACTCCACCTTGGCTTCCCATTCAGCATAAACTTTCTTCCTTATATTTAATTAATTTTTATATAAATCATTATTAAATAAATAACTACCAAGTCTATAAAATGTAATCATTACCCTACAAATGGAAGAAGCGTGTACATAAGTGCATATAAGTATATGTATAATGTATATCTAAATAACAAATAATATAAAAGTGTATTAGCATAGGATCATTATAATAAATGATACAAATGTATGTTATTCTTAATAAATGATACAAAAGTGTAATGTTGATACATATTTTATAATCGGTAACGGATTCGTAAATTTGGTTCATCGGGATCACAAAATGCATGGTCGTGAATGCATTCTTTGTGATCATAAATTCGAGGTTCCAATTCGAGTCTCGCTTGAGAAAAGTATGCGTCGTGTGTATGTGTCGTATCGACCAAAAATAAAAAAGAAATAATAACTACATGTAACACACCGATTTTTACTTAAAAGGGCAATTTTGTCATTTAATGATAATTGGGGTTTTATGTTTTTATTTAATTAAAAGGATTAAATAATGGAATAAGAAATTAGAATAAAAGGAAGCGTTACGATTGGCGACGAAGCGTGAATTAAAGGTGTCGGGTATTTAAATGGAAAACAGACCGACCTCACTTCTCTTTCGCTTCTTTTCTTCTTACGCTCTGAGACGTAAGAGGCGCTGCTCCATCAAAAGGCTCACCATAGGTTGAATTTTGGTGTTTGATCCGTGGCTCGTTTGTGCGTACGGCGAGAGAAAAAAGGTTCAGAGGATCGCGGTGATTCTCCCGATACAAACGATTTGTGATTTCGCTCCGGTGAGTTTTCATCTTCTTTGGCTTAGAACTTGATGAATAGCATCAAGGTGTTGCTTGCTGCTATTTTGACATCGTAGGAAGGTTCTAAGGTCTGGTTGTTTGTATAGGTTCAAGGCTTAAGGCTTGTTGGTGCTTCGAGGGCTTGGAATTGTAGAACCACGCAATCAAAAGGTAACGTGGCTAGACATCGTACTATTTTAGGGACCCAATTAGTGAATTGGAGTTTTGTATGTTTTTATACCTGTTTTAGTGCTGTTTTGGTGTATAAAGGGTGGGGCTTGGATTGGTTTGGGTTGGAAATCGTACAGGGCTGTTCTACGGTTCTTGTGCAGGATTTTGGGGCTATCCGTACGGATAGAAGGCTTATCCATACGGATAAGTCACTGGATTGGAGTTTTGGGGAAACAGTGAGTTATCCGGATGGTTGGGGCATTTATCCGTACGGATAGACTGGTCATCCATACGGATAACTTATCCATCCGTACGGATAAGAGTCTGGTGGGGCAAATGTTGGTTTGAGCCGTTTCGTGGTGACAGCTCTTGTCCGGGCTTTATAATCTGATCTCTAATCTTGAACTAAGTCTAGAAGGTAGTTCCCACGCGCATAGAACCCAACCATATAGAGTTCTCACTAACCGTGATCGTTCGTAGGGGACCGTCGCGGAGAGCCTTAGCGGACTTAGTGCTTTGACGAGCTAGTGCACGCCATTGTCTCAATGTATGTGCTAGGAGGTTAGAGTCTAGTGGTCTCAGGACCTTGAGTAGGTGATAGGGGCTGTTATGTGAATGAACTAGGTGGCTAGTCAAACACTTAATAAACTACATATGTGTTAGCTAAAAGATTAAATGCTTTGGGAGGCTTGCATAAGGCACGCTTATACTCTGGCCGATGTGTATATAGCCCGATGTGATGTGTGCCTCTGTGGTCATCCGGACTTCCAGAGTACATGCACAAAGTCGCGCACTATCGAACACAAGTTGTTCGCACTCACGGAGACGCAATTCTAGTAGTCGTAATCGTAATCGGTGCGCATAATTACCGGTCATATGTGTCCTTGCCAACCTTAGCGTGACAAATAGTGAGCTAAGCTAGAAACCCTAGGGACCTCATGTTGTGCCATGAACGCAGTGTGATAGGTAGCTAGGTTAATAACAGAAAAGTTAATAAAAGACGGAGATGCCTTCTTACTGGTTGAGTAACGATGATAATGCGGAACCTATTCATGTTACAGAGTATTTTGTACTCACCCGTTATTTCCCTGTGTTTTGTCCCATCTTTCTTTTAGATGAGTATCCGGAGGATGACAAGTCGGCTGAGGGTTATCCTGAGGACGAGGAATGAGCGTGAGCTATACTTGGAGTCCAGTGGTTTCTTTATAGCTTGTTATCTTTCCTTTTATTTTTTTTATTCTTGTTAAGGGAGTTCCGAGGGTGTTGTACTTTAAGATTTGGATGATGTTCTTTGGATGATTAGTTTCTCTTTTGAATTCGGTTTTTAGTAGAACAGCACTTGTAACTCTGGTTCGGTTTTTGGGAGACGTTTCAGATGTTTGGTTTTATTTTTAATTTCCGAGTTATCTTTTAGCTTCCGCGTCATTTAGTATCTCTGATTATTGATGAGGCTGACGTGTATGCATTAAATCTTATTTACTGCTATGCATGCCGAACGTACTTTTCCGGATAAGGACTCGGTATCCGGGAACGGGGCGTTACATTTGGTATCAAAGCCGACGTTTACAGTGCTGTTTAAGTTAAATCATTCCTTTAAGATAAGTTAGAACTTGTAGTAATCCTCTCTCTTGTTTTGGGTGACAGATGGTTCGTACCAGAGGAGGTGCCAACACGGATAATCAACTAGTCGGGGTGGAGAACGAGGAAGTTCCTAAGGTAGTGAAGGAAGAAGAGAATCAGGAAGCAGGAAACGAGCAGGCTAACGGGGTCAGGGCCAATGAGGGGGAAGAGATGCCGGTTTGGATGCGATCCCCTACGAGGAGGAGGAGTGGGGCACCACCTGTTCTCCCACCGGTTAATAGGTCCTCTTATGCTAGAGTGGAAAACCAAAGGAGGGTTCCTGAGGCCACCAGGCCAACTCTCGAAGTGCTCCACCTAGAGACACCCCAAAGAAATCCTCTCCCGCTTGTTGACCCGACCATTCCGCGCAAAGAATAAAGAAGATGTGTTGCGTTACTTTCAAAGAAGAAGATCAAGTGCAACAACGTTAGCATCTATCCTCCAAAGAATCGCAGAAATGTTGCAACATCAAGAAGAAAGAGGACTACCATCATTATTCAAGCTTCGCAAGAGACAGCCCGTCCGTACTATGAGAAACCGATTGATTGGGTCGAAAAGATTAGGAAGTATCATGTGTCAAATTTCTTTGGAAACGTGAGTGCAGAGAAAGTGGATTTATGGTTCAGGGGTTTCGAAAAGAATTGTACCAGTATGAAGGCTCCGGAGGCGGAGTGGCTACCGACTGCTTTAGCGTTGTGATGGGGAATGCCCAACGCTGGATAGAGTCATATCAGAGGTTCAATGGAAACTTCACAACTTGGAAGGCTTTTAAGGAGGCATTTTACACGGATTATTTTCCTCAAGCAGCTCAGGACACTAAGTCCAAGGAATTTCTGGACTTAAAGCAGGAATCACAGATGACAGTCACCCAGTATTCGCAGCGGTTCAATGAGTTAGGTCAGTTCTACTAGGAGTTATCTTCGGATCAGAAGAGAAGTATAGCAAAGTTCACTGATCAATTAACTGGTGAGATAGCTAAGGGTATGTTAGGCCCACGACCAGTTACCATGGCCGATGCTGTGGATAGAGCCTTGACAGCAGAGAAGCTACTGAGGAAGAATGCAGCTGCCGCGGGTGGGAAGAGATCATTCTCGAGTTTTCGAGAGGGGCGTGAGGGAAAGCACCAAAACAAGGGGTAAGAAGAAATTTGGGGTCTTTGAGAGCAACAAGCTCAATTGGGAAGACAAATTTCGAGGAAATGTGGGTTCGTCGGTGAAATGTTATGGAGTGCGGAAAGATTGGGCATTATCTTAGAGATTGCCCGCAAAGAGGAACGGAGGTCGATACACCGCCATCGGGCCAATCTTCGAGGTGCTAAAAATGGGGCAACAGCCTACCAGGGTTTTTGGCAAAGAAAGGCCGAGCCAGATAGGTGGATGATCTAGTGGTAACATGTATCTTTAATGTCTTTATTTTATTTGGAACTACTTAATATGATATGGCGCCAGTATGATAATAATCTGTGGAATCTAAATAAATACATGATCAGGTACTATAATCCTAGAGAGTCTATCAGTTACGGCACTATTTGATTCAGGAGCCGCAGGGTCTTTTGTGTCTACTAATATAGCTAGGAAACTTAACTTACCATTGCAAGAGTTAGGGAGTCCGTTGTCAATAACCACTCAGTTGGGGAGGATGACTAAGTGCGCTCAACTTTTACAACGAGTCGATATTAGGGTTGGAAGTCATAAGAGCCATCATGACCTAACAGTGATGGATTTCACTGACTTTGACATGATCTTGGGAATGGATTGGCTATCCAAGAACCATGTGTTTCTGGACTGTCATGGTAAGAGAGTAATTTTCAAGGTTCCCGGAAGGTCCGCTAAGACCTTTCAAGGGAATGTGGTGAAGACTGGAAACGGTAAGCAGGTTGTAATCTCAGCAGTTAGGGCCATGAGGGCACTGAGGAAAGGATGTGAAGGATTCAAGGTGTTTGCCTTAAACACAGAATTACAGAGAGCTAAGTTGGAAGAAACCCCGGTAGTGAAGGATTTCCCGGAGTTTTTCCCGAGGAGTTGCCTGGGATATGCCGGATAGGGTTATCGAATTTGAGATAAATTTGGTTCCCGGGGCTCAGCCTATGGCAAAGGCACCATATCGGATGGCGCCAGCAGAGTTGAAAGAATTAAAGGTGAAAATTAAAGAGATGTTGGAGAGAAAAGTGATACAGCCAAGCAAGTCGCACTGGGGAGCGCCAGAATTATTTGTAAAGAAGAAGGACGGCAGTATGAGGATGGGCATCGATTATCGGGCACTAAATAATTTGACAATTAAGAATAAGTATCCTTTGCCGAGAATCGATGATCTCTTCTGTCAGTTGCAAAGAAAGAAAGTATTCTCCAAGATCGACCTCGAGATCCGGTTATCACCAGATTGAAGATCAAGGTGTCCGATATTCCTAAGACGACCTTTCAATACTAGATACGGGCATTATGAATTTTTGGTAATGCCTTCGGTTAACCAATGCACCGTCGGCATTTATGGACTTAATGCAGCGGTGTTCATGCCGTATTTGGACAAAGTTCGTGATAGTGTTCATCGGCGACATTCTCATCTATTCTAGGGATGAGAAGGAACACGAGGAACACCTAAGGATAGTGTTGCAAACGTTGAAGGACAGTCAGCTCTACGCGAAATTCAGGAAATGTGAATTTTGGCTCGATCAAGTTAGTTTCCTCGGACATGTAGTCACAACGGAAGGAATCAAGATGGACCCGGCTATGATTGAAGCGGTAAGTAATTGGCCAAGGCCTACAAATGGAAATAAGGAGTTTCTTGGGCTTAGCCGTTACTATCGGAATTTTGTTCAGATTTTGCGAGGATAGCCACACCTCTCACGGCTCACTCAAAAGAATGTCAAAATACGAGTGGGCGGAGGAGGTGAAGCAGCGTTTAGACTTTGAAGGATCGGTTAACTACAAAGATCGGTGTTAGCTTTACCGTAGGTTGTCGGGGATTATGATGTCTACAGCAGATCGCCAGGCCAAGGTCTAGGTTGTGTGTTGATGCGATCGGAAAGGTGATCGCGTATGCTTCGAGACAATCAAGGTACATGAAAAGAATTATCCAACTCACGATATGGAATTAGCAATGTAATGTTCGCCCGTAAGTTGTGGCGACATTATTTGTACGGTGTGGCGCGAGGATTTACACGGATCACAAGAGCCATAAGTTCTTCTTCACTCAAGAGAACTTGAATATGAGGCAAAGGAGATGGCTTGATTTCGTCAAGGACTATGACCTAGATATTCGTGATCACTCGGTAAAGCCAATGTGGTGGCGGATGCTTTGAGCCGGAAGGCGGTAAATGCTATTACGACAGTTCAGGAACTAGTTGATAAATTGGATGGACTTCAGGTCCAAGTGGTCGAACGGGGAGGTAAGACAGTTAGTTTGGCACCATTGATGGCGAGATCCGATTTATGAGATCCGGGTTAAACAGACGAAAGAACCAAAGCATGGTGGACTTCAAGCCGGTAGCTCGGGAGAAGCCGATGGTGGGTTATCGCTTGGACAAGAGTGGCCATCCGTGGTACGAAGATCGCTTATGTGTTCTGATGTGGATGGTCTACGGGACCAGGTCATGGAAGAAGCTCATAGGATTGTGTTTGCGGTTCATCCCGGAGCCACTAAGATGTATAGGGACCTTAAGGAACATTATTGGTGGCCAGGCATGAAACTTGATGTTGCAACCTTTGTGGCTAAGTGTGACACTTGTCAAAGGGTGAAGGCGGTGCACAGAAGCTCCTGAGGCTTGTTGAAGTCTTTGGAGATCCCGTAATGGAAGTGGGAGAACATCACCATGGATTTCATTACGGATTGCCGAAGAGTAAGTGTGGACATGACATGATTTGGGTGATTGTCGATGCACTCACGGTCGGCGCATTTCTTGCCATGTAAGAAGGACATGCCAATTAAGAATTTCACCACCTTGTATCTTGATAATGTGGTAAGATATCATGGTGTGCCCTTATCGATTGTGTCGATGTGAGACACACGGTTCACTAGTCGCTTTTGGAAAGGCTTGCAGTAAAGCTTTGGGACCAAGACATCACTTAGCACGCGCTTCACCCTCGTGACAGATGGACAAATCCGAGAGGACAATTCGCACCTTAGAAGACATGCTTAGGGCGTGTGTCTTGGACGCGGGGGTTCTTGGTTGATTATCTCGGATTAGAGGAGTTTGCCTACATCAACGGCTATCACTCGAGCCTTGGCATGCCACCATTTGAAGCCTTATATGGAAGAAAGTGTCGGACTCTCTATATTGGGATGAAGTAGGGAGAGACAACTTACGGGGCGAAGAAGCCGTGCAACAGGCTAAGGATAAGATCGATCTTATTCGGAAGAATCTCAAGGCAGCTCAAGATCGTCAGAAGAGTTGGGCGGATGTCAGGCGAAGACCGTTGGAATTCGAAGTCGGGGACCGAGTTTATTTGAGAGCGTCACCGATGAAAGGGGTCAAGAGGTTCAGGGTCAAGGGAAAGCTCAGTCCGAGATACGTAGGACCCTTCGACATTATTGAAAGGATTGGACGGCTAGCTTATAGACTTCGATTGCCGGAATCGATGTCTAGAGTTCATAATGTGTTCCATGTGTCGATGCTGAAGAAGTGTTTGACTCAAGTTGAAACTGATTCTAAAATAGATCCGGGGATTTTGCAAGACAACTTGGCATATGAAGAAAAACCGATCAAGATTTTGGATAGGAAAGAAAAGATGATCAAGCACTGGATGGTCCCGTTAGTATTGGTGCAATGGACCAATCATGCACCGACCGAGGCCACTTGGGAAGTGGAAGCGGACATGATCATGGAATTCCTGTGACTTTGTGTCTCTACTGTGTACATTCTAGTTTCGAGGACTAAACTCTTTTTAAGGGGAAGGATGTAACACCCGATTTTTACTTAAAAGGGTAATTTTGTCATTTAATGATAATTGGGGTTTTTGGTTTTTATTTAATTAAAAGGATTAAATAAAAGAATAAGAAATTAGAATAAAAGGAAGCGTTTTGATTGGCCGACGTAGACGGGAATTAAAGGTGTCGGGTATTTAAACAGAAAACATAATTCGACCCCCACTTCTCTTTCATTCTTTTTTCTTCTTACGCTCACGAGGTAAGAGGGCGCTTGTTCCATCGAAAGGCTCACCCTAGGTTGAATTTGGGTGTTTGATCCGTGGCTTATTTGTGCAGACAGCAGTAGAAGAAAAGGTTCGGAGGATCGCGGTGATTCTCCCGATACAAACGATTTATGATTCCGTTCCGGTGAGTTTTCATCTTCTTTGGCTTAGAACTTGATGAATAGCATCAAGGTGTTGCTTGCTGCTGTTTTGACATCGTAGGAAGGTTCTAAGGTCTGGTTGTTTGTATAGGTTCAAGGCTTATTGGTGCTTCGAGGGCTTGGAATCGTAGAACCACGCAATCTAAAGGTAACGTGGCTAGACTTCGTACTATTTTAGGGACCCAATCATTGAATTGGAGTTTTGTATGTTTTTATACCTGTTTTAGTGCTGTTTTGGTGTATAAAGGGTGGGGCTTGGATTGGTTTGGGTTGGAAATCGTACAGGGCTGTTCTGCGGTTCTTGTGCAGGATTTTGGGGCTATCAGTATGGATAGAAGGCTTATCCATACGGATAAGTCACTGGATTGGAGTTTTGGGGAAATAGTGAGTTATCCGGATGGTTGGGGTATTTATCTGTACGGATAGACTGGTCATCAGTACGGATAACTTATCCATCCGTACGGATAAGAGTCTGGTCGGGCAAATGTTGGTTTGAGACGTTTCGTGGTGACACCATGTCCGGGCTTTATAATCGATCACTAATCTTAAACTAAGTCTGGATGGGAGTTCCCACGCGCATAGAACCCAACCTTACGGAGTTTTCACTAACCGCCGTGATCGTCGTAGGGACCGTCTGGAAAGCCTTAGGCGGACTTAGTGCTTTGACGAGCTAGTGCACGCCATTGTCTGTGTATGTGCTAGGAGGTTGTGAGTCCAGTGGTCTCAGACCTTGAGTAGATGATAGGGCCTGTTTTGTGAATGAACTAGGTGGCTTGTCAAACACTTAATAAACTACATATGTGTTAGCTAAAAGATTAAATGCTTTGGAAGGCTTACGTAAGGCACGCTTTATACTCTGGTCGATGTGTATATAGCCCGGATGTGATGTGTGCCTCTGTGGTCATCCATACTTCCGTGAGAGTACATGCACCGGTCGCTGCACTATCGAACAAAAGTTTTTCGTGACTCTGGGAGACGCAATTCTAGAAGGTCGTATTCAGAAACCGTGCGCGTAATTACCGGGTCGTATGTGTCCTTGCTAACCTTAGCGTGACAAATAGTGAGCTAAGCTAGAAACCCTAAGGACCTCATGTTGTGCCATGAACGCAGTGTGACAGGTAGCTAGGTTACGGAAAAGTTAATAAAAGACGGTGACGCCTTCTTCCTGGTTGAGTAACGATGATAGTGCAGAACCTATTCATGTTACAGTGTATTTTGTACTCACCCGTTATTTCCTGTGTTTTGTCCCTTTTCTTTTAGATGAGTATCCGGAGGATGACGAGCCGGTAGAGGTTATCCTCGAGGACGAGGAATGAGCGGGAGCTATGCTTAGAGTCCAATGGTTTCTTTATAGCTTGTTATCTTTCCTTTTATTTTTCTATTCTTGTTAAGGGAGTTCCGAGGGTGTTGTACTTTAAGATTTGGATGATGTTCATTGGATGATTAGTTTCTCTTTTTGAATTCGGTTTTTAGTAGAACAAAGACTTGTAACTCGGTTGGTTTTTGGGAGACGTTTTAGATGTTTGGTTTTATTTTTAATTTCCGAGTTATCTTTTAGCTTCCGTCGCTTAGTATCTCGATTATTGATGAGACCGACGTGTATGCATTAAATCTTTATCTTGCTATGCGCGTCGAACGCACTTTTCCGGATAAGGACTCGTGATCCGGGAACGGGCGTGTCACGGATTTTATTAACAAGTAATAAATTTATAATCCGGTATTCCACAAGTGCAAGGATCGTAGTAAAGAGGTTGATACCGGTCGATCTTACGGGGGAACTAACGATTGGTGATCCTAGTTTTGTTTTACTAACTAACCTATGTCACGATTACTAAAACTAAACAAAGAAACAAACTAAACAGGAATAACTAAAATGAAAGATAACAATAAGGAAAATCGACGTAAGATAAGATCTAAAGCCAGGAAGATATGGGTTGCGAACAATTTAAACTAAATCTAAACCTAATATGCAATAAAGATTCACTAAGCTAAACAATTCTAGTTCAAGGTTTTGATCAAGTTATAACGGTCAAACGAGCAATTGATCCACCTATCCTATCAACATTCAATTCCAATTCAGTTATTTCGTGATTTCTAACCAAGTTGTGATTCATCTCATCTAAGTACGAACCCTAATTTCTTAGATAGTTCATCTATTAATCTCTACCTTCGATCTAAGATTAATGCTTTTCTAACCAAAGATGTGAACTTTAACGCTTCTAATCTAGAAATCTAACCTATTAACTCTCGTTATATAGATCAAGTAACTATTCTTTTATCATGGTGATCTAATGTTTATATGATTCTCATCAAATAAAACAATCAACAAAGCAACGATCTTTCGATATGAAATTGCATAAATAATAAACATGATAAAAGAAACAACTTATATTAAAAACTCACAAAATAATCAAGAACGGAACTGAATTGTTGAATCGGACGGCTTCACAATGCTCGTTCAAAAGGCTTTAGCCTCTAAGCATCCTCTTGAAACTCGGAATTGATGAATAAAAGTGCATAAAACTATCTAAACTAGCCTAGAATTTAGAGTGCATAAACTGAAGAAAAAACAAAGTAAAAACGCAGCCTAAGCCGCCCCTAGGATTAGGGTTTTGGGTAATGTGTAATTGGTATCCCTGATGTGGAATAACGCAGCTGTATTTATTGATGACTAAGTCGGTTTCAGCATGGCGGCGGCTGGACGCCCATCCACTCTTTCCGGACGCTCGTCCGCTCAGTTCTGGCCTTGCTTCAGATGACCGTCCACTCAGCGTCCAAACTCTCCGTATCAACTTTTTCCTCCTGGACGCTCGTTCACTATTCCGGACGCCCGTCCATTCTGGACGCTAGTTCAAACTTCTGGACGCCAGTCCAGAATCGACTTAATCTTGATTTCTTCATCTTTATCCTTTTCATCAATGTAAATCATCATTATCTCTTTTATCATCAATGAAATTTGACTTTATCTATTTTTCATCAACATTTGAGCATCAAACACGCACTCATAACACATTAAAACATCGCAAAATGTAATATCATCCAAATAATCATAAAATCACAATTAAAACACCAAAATTAACCTATTTTAAGAATAACTCATTTAAAATATCATTTACTCAATAATTCGATTAAACACTCGTTTCATGTGCAAATTTATACAACTATGAGGGAAATTATCATAAAATATATCAATATAAATCGTATAAATTCACCCTAACAACTCCCCCACACTTAGCTTTTGCTCGTCCCCGAGCAAAACAAAACGAAAATCATGGCTCAAACGAAATGTACATCTCGCATAATATAGCATAGATCCAAGAAATCGTAAGTTCACCATCGCGGTGTGCGGAAACAGAAAACTTCCACTAAATCCAAACTTGAGAAACTCAAAGCAAAACTAGCTAATACCCCCTCGTAGACTAGCAATAAATGACACTCATAAGATGTACCCTACAAACGTAAAATATCCCGAAAAGAATGATCGAATATATCTAGGGCCTTTCTGAAATACTCAGAGGATAATCCCTACAGCATATCTATCAATTTCTACTGGGATAAGATAGACGATAACTTAGTCTTATATCCATTTCATAACAATTCTTATATAAGTTGATTCAACTACTTTCACTTTAACACACATCAAAATGAGCTGTTGCCCTGTCATAGCAGAATAGGATATTCGAGATATACCCTACCTTACTCCAATCATAAGGCGCCTTTCTTCCTCATCGTGAGCTTTTAGTCATCATAGTGGTATAGGACATACATGGTATACCCTATCGCACTCAAATCATCGACTAGCTTCCGACACACCCAATTAATACATTTTGAATTCAACTTTCTCATTTGACAAAAAGTTACGTGTTACTTATCACATTCAAACCTTAGATATTCACAATACAACATACTTCGGATCTAAATACAAACTATCATAAATCTCAAGATATGTACGTAGCACTAAGCACATGACTTATAAGAAAAATCAGAAATCACTCATCCAAAAGGGGTGTAACTTTATAAATTAGCTCATCGTTCACTATGGCTCGTGAAGAATAGATCTCAGGTGAAACAACTAACTTATCAAACATATGATATATAGCTTCAATGACTATAAAAATAACGAACATTGAATTGAATTGCCTACTCGGGACAAAACAAAAACGAAAATGTCGAAAAAATTTGAAAATTCTAGCTCATTTTTACCTCATTTTGCATGGAAACATTAAGCAAATGTATAGTACATATCAAATCATTTCCCTCCCCACACTTAAAGATCAACATGTCCTCATGTTAAAGCGAGTAATGAAAGAAAAGATAAAAGACTTAGCTGATTTCAATCGATACTCGAATCGATAGTCAGGCCGGAGCCTACGTAGTGACAATTCGAACTCGTAACCATACGATGTAGCTCGACAAAACCGCTAAAAATTACCTGCACTACTCGACAAACACGGAAAAATCTCGGGGAAAACGGAGAATCATACCAAAGTGAAAGGATATATCAAAAATGAGGAAAAATCAAAAGATGAAACATTCCATACATCCAAAAGTTTAAACAGAGTAGAAATGAAAGTACGGACGCCTTTGGCTTACATGATCCATCGGAAAAATAAACAGTAGCAATATGAAAAGTACAACAAATCACGTAAGGAAAAGTGGAAATATCATACAACCATCGATCTAGGACAAATCAAAATCTAAAATGGAAAAATAAGATCGAGTCGCCCCCGTGCCGCTTGAGAATCACCGGCCGGAGGTGCTCGCTTGCCAGGAGCATCAAGTCGCTTCCTCATCCGAAGAAGACTCGCACCCTCCGTAACATCCGCAATGGCCTGCTCAATCTCAATGTAATAAACATAATTAATGAGGCTTGGATCAAAGATTCTGTCGTCACTTGGCTTCCGGCCCTCACCGATGCATCGTAAAATTGTCAAGATGTTATTCTCGCGAAGTCCGAATATCCTCCATCCATTCCATACATCGCTATTGGCCATACTCAACCTCATCCGGATCGAGGGATAAAGTAGGAAGGAGGATGCTCGGCGGTGCCGAAGAAGAACCAGCTCACGTGGTGCCTCCGCCTCGGAGAATGTCTCCAAGACTTACCCTTTCTCTCTCGCATAGGTCTCGGGTTCTTCGGTTTGTGATCCGCTCATACTCAGCACACCGGGCATCAATACACAAACCGTGAATCAGTGTGAGGACAATCAAGCTCCGCGTATAAACCTTCCGGTTGATAGCTATCTCATCGCACAACGCTTGTCCCACATTCACATTTAATCCAAACGCCAAAGCATATAACATGCCTAGGTCACCGATGTGAAAATGTGTCGATTGTTCTTGGGAAACAACCGACCGTGTATGAACTTACACCGGACCTTCCAGCCTCCGTCCAGTAGTGGTGACCAACTCCTTCCGGTCTCCTCCCGGTCTCAAAGTCCAAGCCACATCCGGGCAAACTTTCAACCTCAACTCCTCCAACGGATCCCCGGCCCCTACTCGCCTTTATGAACGATCTCTTCCTTATAGTCCCGACCCTCAAAAGACGCCAAGTTATACTTCCGATTAATCACATCCGGCGAAAAGGAACTTCCACCCCTAGAACCACAACTACTCCCGCTTCCAAATCCGTCTCGAGCAATTCGCATAAAATTCCCGAACTAGTGAGTCGTTGACTGGGGTACTGGGATAGTCATCAAAGCATCCCATTTCCGGTCCTTTAACAACTTGACGAACCCTGATCTACCTTAGCCTCCATCAGTAGCCCTCTCAATCAACATAGTCCTAGAGAAATAATGTTTGGTATAAGCGCCGTGGGCTCTAGGATTCACAAATCTACGAGGCATAGGCATAAGGGGCTACGGCCTCGCTTTCTTCCCAGGTTGTGCAAACCCTAGGCTCACCGGTTCCTCCACCCGAGTAGCATCCACAGCTTCCTCAACCCTAGATGACCCTCCACCTCGGTGAGCCCTGGCATCCTTACCAATGGAATATCATCATCCGTCTCCTGCACTCCGAGGTAGGCTCATCCTCAAAGTTGCCCTAGTTTGGGTGGCCCTGGGAGGTTGCTCTCTAATGCTAATACCTCGGTTTGGATCGATCAAGGTGGGATCTACCACCTTCCTCTTTCTTACTCATTTCCCGAGCCACATCCTTACATTGCCTCTTAACCACGCCTTCTTATGGACCATGATGCAAGCCTAAACTAAACCAAAACAATCCCAAATCAAAACAAGGTACCCGCTTAACACCCAAACCGGGATTTCAAAACAACCAAACCACAAACCACAACCATCCATCATCACCAAACAACCCATTCATCATCCATCACATCACCACAAAGAGAAAACCCAAAGCAAGAAACAAGAAACAAAACAAAGAAAAGAAGAAAAAACAAATAAGGTACAATTCACATAAAAGAGTCGAGCGAAAATCGAACTCCAAAAGAAACGTTAATTAATCCTGAAAAGTTACTAGAAACTTACCAATGTTGATGAGAAGATGATGATGATGCTAGAAAGGAGCCCTAACAATGCAAATTCGAGCCCAAAATCGATTTTTTCTTGGAAAAAGTCGGACCAATTATGGCTCTGATTCGTCAAAACGGTTGTTGATTGAGGAAGAAGGCTTAGAAAAGTGAAAAGAGGGGATCGAAAGCGGTCTATAGCAACTTAAATCGCCCAATTTGGTGTAATATCGAAGGAGAGGAGGCAAAAAGTCGGTTTTCGCGATTTGAAATCCTGAAAAAGTGAATGTTCATGGGTTTAGGAAATATATATATACGTGGTGGACGCTTCGTCCCAATGCAGTGGACGGGCGTTGATGATGAACATATGAACCGGACGGGCGCCCGCGTGTATCGACGCCGCCTAAGCGCTTGAAATCAAATACGTGATTGGAGGGATATATCGACGGGCGTCCAGGCATAGTGGACGCTCGTCCAAGAATTGGCCATGGCGGACGGGCGTCTGCACCTTCAGGACGGACGTCCACGTAAAAAAAAATGCAAAATTATAAAATTTCATACAATTTAAATTCAAATTTGCATTCTTTATTAACAACTAATAAAAACTTCAATAATACAAATGAAAATCAACGAAGTACATAAAATCACTAGAAAATAAGTAAAACAATAGGAAATAGTGGGTTGCCTCCCACCGAGCGCTTTTGTTTTACGTCGTTTGCTCGACGCAACAACCTAACAACGCTAGTCATCGTAAACTTCCGCCCAATCCACCACCCGGATAAGACGGCGGAGCATGTCAATCGCCGGAGCGAAGTCATACTCATCCTGTAAACCCCAGTCCTCACCAGCTACATTGACACCCCGAAAATGTTCAACTTGCGACACTAAGCGCTTCAATCTGTCGACATCGGATCATTCGAGATTGTGTATGGGCGTCCTAGAGCCACTGCAACTCTCGGTAGTAAAGTCTCCACCTCCCGAACATCGGGGAACAATAAGAACAAGGTGGATCCCACGAGACTCGGCACAAATAAAAACACAACTTTATCTATTAGAACTAAATTGAAAGGGAGCGGTCTCGACCAACTAAATCTGAGAAAATAAAATAGTGACAACCCTGGCAGACACAAAAGACCACAAAGGCAGACTAAAGACTACTAAAACACGGATAATACGGTTGATATTATCTAAGCGAATAGTATTGATTATGCTAGTAGATTATAACTCCCCATGTGAATTAGGGCGATATTGAGACAAAAAAAGCGTTAAAATTAATTGTTAAACTGCAGAGTCATCCACAAGGTAGATTTAGCTCCGATTAGAGCCATAAATCATCGTGCCTCCGTTCGTTGACTTACTTTTTAATGCCTCATCTCATATAACCGACACAATTAAAGAGACTAGGGATGCGGTATAAACCGTAACCTCATCTATAACATTCTAGGGTAAAGCGTCTTCTTAGATGCGGATTCAATCTATATCTAAGTAACAATCACTTTTTGGTTTCGTATAAATGATGATGAATAACTAAGTTGATCGGGTTTAATTACTCGTTTTAATTCCAATTCGGAGAATCGTGGTCGAAGCCGATCATAATATTGCCTGCACGCACATCGCGCTCGGTCGACCCGAGCGGCAGCTCGGGCGACCGAGTGACATGTCTCGATCGACCGAACCAGTTCTGTGTTGGTACAAATCATGATTACTTCTAACGTTTCTAACCTGCGGGTTAAATAAATAAATCACTGCAATCAATACAAGAAACTTTCTATAATAAAATATATCGGATCTGAATATGGTGCATAATTGAATAGTCATACCCTCGAAGGCGAAGTGACTCCATCTTTGTCGCTCTGACCGGAAGAATCGTGAATCCACAATGCGAACATAAAAAAAAAAACTAAACTAAAACTCAAGTTGTATAAATTGTTTTGTGTTGTAGTGGTGTGTCTTCTCAATTCCGTATTTCTTTGTTTATATAGGAGTTGTATTATGACATAGGGAGAATCGGAAGATTGACATGCATTTATCAACTTATTTGGGTGACCAAAGCGATTCGCTCAAATCGACCGAATGGCATGGCAAGTCGGCCGAGCCTCCTCTTCTGACTTTCAAATTCGGTTCGTCGACTTGTTCCCACTCCATGCTTTTGAATTGATCTGATTAATCTTTTCTTCAATGCTCGATTTTCTTCTCTTTTATCTTGAGATCTCGATTGCGTGATAATTATCTTTCGATTTATCATGATGCAAAATGTTGCATTATACAATTAATTGCTCTTTTATAATAAAAGCGACTAAATACCAATTATCATATTAATCACTTATCATTAAATAATAATATATAAACACGTGATTAAATATGAAATATATATAATTAACTCCGATTTAAGGTTATAATTGATGACAAATGGGTATATTTTAACCACATCAAAATGCTCCCCACTTAAACTTTGCTTCATTCCAACAAAGCATCAATAATGTCATTCCTCAAGACAACATTTCTATGGCCAACTTATACTTACACAAGAAACTCCGAGTCAACTCATACCTACCAAGGCTCATGAGATAAGCATTATTCATCACTACTCGCTATGAATCGAAGCGATTGTGTGCATGTGCATTGGTTTTATATAAATGTAGCAAGATTGTGAGCTTATGGCATTTCATATCTAAAATTCACCAACATCATCTGTCATACTTCTATGCCTCTAGCAAATGGTTAAAGCACTGTAACAATAAGCAAGAGCGATTCACTAGCAGGTTTTGACTGAGATCGAGTACTACTCAAGCTTCCTAATCTTCAAATTTTTTTCACTTTTGCATATTTTTCAATACTACTTAACCTCATACAAGAAAACTTTCACAGAGTATCCCCCCTATCTTAGATTAAGCATAGCATCGAATATTACCACAAGCGCCGGCTACTTTGGTAATGTTACTACAAGCCCAAGTTGTTTTAATACATTGTCAAAACACAGTATCGTCCCAAGCTTATTACTCCGCTTTTGTTGGCTAGTAAGATCGGGAATACATCAAGCCGACAAATGTCGGCCACTCAGTCCTCATGTTCAATTATCTACTTAATGTACACATACTTTTTCAATTATTATAACTCATAGGTGCTAAGCTTATCTAATATGTTGAGAATTTTGAACAATACCTAACTACTTTCGCACACTGTTAGCATGAATATCCTTAAGTCTACTAACAATTTATCGCAAAAGATAATATGACCACGCACTACGCAACTTGTGGTTCATTTCCTATTAATTTAAGTATAAGAACTTCACAAGTTTAAGGGTAATGAATAAAAACAACTCTGGCATTTATCCATAAAACTTTTTAAATTTGTCTCAATATTGTCTCAAAGATTCCCCATTCCCTTATTCTTCAACATATAGCACAACATATAGCTAAGTCCCCGCCCCCTTACTTAAACATGGCATTGTCCCCAAATGACAAAAATAAACGAGAATTCAAGATGAAAGACTTAGCCTCGAAATGCCCCAAGCAGCGGAACAATATCGGAGTAATCATCGGCACAAATATGGAGACGTGACAATATCCTCGTAGATAAATAAACAAGCTCCACGAAATCGTCAAATACTAATAATATAGGTTATAAGATAATTGCTAACGTGGTGCACTAGATATGTATATCTAAAAATGCTTTAAGCCACTTTCATTTATAATCGCGAATGGACAAAGCACTGGGGTGCGGATATAAACCCAATGAAAAACTCACATGACGGCAAGCATGAAAACCTCGCTTATTCCAACTTAGACTCCTAACATGGCGAGATGAAAAACTCTGATAGGCTACGCTACTTTATTAAAAAGAAAACGAAAAAGATAGTTATAGTAAGTAGTTCTAAGTTTACAGTCGCTAGCCTGACTCAACAAGCAAGATGGCTTATTCACAGATGTGGTCATCGGTGTATTAAAACCTCCTCCCTCGCCACAGTGAGTGAAGCCCGTGATAATGCTTAACGCGATGTCCATTGACTACAACCGACTCTGCCTTTGAAATTTAATAGCTCCACCGCCTTCCGGTATGAAAGACTTGTTGTACTTGAAACGGGCCACACCATCTTGATTTTAATTTTACCCGGGAAGAGTCTTAAGCGCACTGTATGGTACAAGAGAACCGTAGACACTCCTCTTGGAAAGGTCCTATCCGCAATCTTCTTATCATGGGAACTTCTTCGGTGGCGCCCTTGAAAATCTTGGCACTTCTCAGCATGCCTCTAAATCTAAACTCCTCCAGGCGCAG